>CAVMJV010000014.1:3000000-3450253 GCA_963681835.1 Meloidogyne enterolobii | reverse complement strand
AAATTTTAAAATTTTTAAAAATTCCAAGTTTATTTCCAGCCGAAATGTCAATTGTGCCAAGGTGTTTATAATATCTAATATACATTTGATTGTGCTCTATCGAATGCCGATTAGTATGGGGAGGAGGGCACCTCCCTTCTCCGAGAAAATCATATTTGAAAATTTTAAAATTTTTAAAAATTCCAAGTTTATTTCCAGCCGAAATGTCAATTGTGCCAAGGTGTTTATAATATCTAATATACATTTGATTGTGCTCTATCGAATGCCGATTAGTATGGGAGGAGGGCACCTCCCTTCTCCGAGAAAATCATATTTGAAAATTTTAAAATTTTTAAAAATTCCAAGTTTATTTCCAGCCGAAATGTCAATTGTGCCAAGGTGTTTATAATATCTAATATACATTTGATTGTGCTCTATCGAATGCCGATTAGTATGGGAGGAGGGCACCTCCCTTCTCCGAGAAAATCATATTTGAAAATTTTAAAATTTTTAAAAATTCCAAGTTTATTTCCAGCCGAAATGTCAATTGTGCCAAGGTGTTTATAATATCTAATATACATTTGATTGTGCTCTATCGAATGCCGATTAGTATGGGAGGAGGGCACCTCCCTTCTCCGAGAAAATCATATTTGAAAATTTTAAAATTTTTAAAAATTCCAAGTTTATTTCCAGCCGAAATGTCAATTGTGCCAAGGTGTTTATAATATCTAATATACATTTGATTGTGCTCTATCGAATGCCGATTAGTATGGGAGGAGGGCACCTCCCTTCTCCGAGAAAATCATATTTGAAAATTTTAAAATTTTTAAAAATTCCAAGTTTATTTCCAGCCGAAATGTCAATTGTGCCAAGGTGTTTATAATATCTAATATACATTTGATTGTGCTCTATCGAATGCCGATTAGTATGGGAGGAGGGCACCTCCCTTCTCCGAGAAAATCATATTTGAAAATTTTAAAATTTTTAAAAATTCCAAGTTTATTTCCAGCCGAAATGTCAATTGTGCCAAGGTGTTTATAATATCTAATATACATTTGATTGTGCTCTATCGAATGCCGATTAGTATGGGAGGAGGGCACCTCCCTTCTCCGAGAAAATCATATTTGAAAATTTTAAAATTTTTAAAAATTCCAAGTTTATTTCCAGCCGAAATGTCAATTGTGCCAAGGTGTTTATAATATCTAATATACATTTGATTGTGCTCTATCGAATGCCGATTAGTATGGGAGGAGGGCACCTCCCTTCTCCGAGAAAATCATATTTGAAAATTTTAAAATTTTTAAAAATTCCAAGTTTATTTCCAGCCGAAATGTCAATTGTGCCAAGGTGTTTATAATATCTAATATACATTTGATTGTGCTCTATCGAATGCCGATTAGTATGGGAGGAGGGCACCTCCCTTCTCCGAGAAAATCATATTTGAAAATTTTAAAATTTTTAAAAATTCCAAGTTTATTTCCAGCCGAAATGTCAATTGTGCCAAGGTGTTTATAATATCTAATATACATTTGATTGTGCTCTATCGAATGCCGATTAGTATGGGAGGAGGGCACCTCCCTTCTCCGAGAAAATCATATTTGAAAATTTTAAAATTTTTAAAAATTCCAAGTTTATTTCCAGCCGAAATGTCAATTGTGCCAAGGTGTTTATAATATCTAATATACATTTGATTGTGCTCTATCGAATGCCGATTAGTATGGGAGGAGGGCACCTCCCTTCTCCGAGAAAATCATATTTGAAAATTTTAAAATTTTTAAAAATTCCAAGTTTATTTCCAGCCGAAATGTCAATTGTGCCAAGGTGTTTATAATATCTAATATACATTTGATTGTGCTCTATCGAATGCCGATTAGTATGGGAGGAGGGCACCTCCCTTCTCCGAGAAAATCATATTTGAAAATTTTAAAATTTTTAAAAATTCCAAGTTTATTTCCAGCCGAAATGTCAATTGTGCCAAGGTGTTTATAATATCTAATATACATTTGATTGTGCTCTATCGAATGCCGATTAGTATGGGAGGAGGGCACCTCCCTTCTCCGAGAAAATCATATTTGAAAATTTTAAAATTTTTAAAAATTCCAAGTTTATTTCCAGCCGAAATGTCAATTGTGCCAAGGTGTTTATAATATCTAATATACATTTGATTGTGCTCTATCGAATGCCGATTAGTATGGGAGGAGGGCACCTCCCTTCTCCGAGAAAATCATATTTGAAAATTTTAAAATTTTTAAAAATTCCAAGTTTATTTCCAGCCGAAATGTCAATTGTGCCAAGGTGTTTATAATATCTAATATACATTTGATTGTGCTCTATCGAATGCCGATTAGTATGGGAGGAGGGCACCTCCCTTCTCCGAGAAAATCATATTTGAAAATTTTAAAATTTTTAAAAATTCCAAGTTTATTTCCAGCCGAAATGTCAATTGTGCCAAGGTGTTTATAATATCTAATATACATTTGATTGTGCTCTATCGAATGCCGATTAGTATGGGAGGAGGGCACCTCCCTTCTCCGAGAAAATCATATTTGAAAATTTTAAAATTTTTAAAAATTCCAAGTTTATTTCCAGCCGAAATGTCAATTGTGCCAAGGTGTTTATAATATCTAATATACATTTGATTGTGCTCTATCGAATGCCGATTAGTATGGGAGGAGGGCACCTCCCTTCTCCGAGAAAATCATATTTGAAAATTTTAAAATTTTTAAAAATTCCAAGTTTATTTCCAGCCGAAATGTCAATTGTGCCAAGGTGTTTATAATATCTAATATACATTTGATTGTGCTCTATCGAATGCCGATTAGTATGGGAGGAGGGCACCTCCCTTCTCCGAGAAAATCATATTTGAAAATTTTAAAATTTTTAAAAATTCCAAGTTTATTTCCAGCCGAAATGTCAATTGTGCCAAGGTGTTTATAATATCTAATATACATTTGATTGTGCTCTATCGAATGCCGATTAGTATGGGAGGAGGGCACCTCCCTTCTCCGAGAAAATCATATTTGAAAATTTTAAAATTTTTAAAAATTCCAAGTTTATTTCCAGCCGAAATGTCAATTGTGCCAAGGTGTTTATAATATCTAATATACATTTGATTGTGCTCTATCGAATGCCGATTAGTATGGGAGGAGGGCACCTCCCTTCTCCGAGAAAATCATATTTGAAAATTTTAAAATTTTTAAAAATTCCAAGTTTATTTCCAGCCGAAATGTCAATTGTGCCAAGGTGTTTATAATATCTAATATACATTTGATTGTGCTCTATCGAATGCCGATTAGTATGGGAGGAGGGCACCTCCCTTCTCCGAGAAAATCATATTTGAAAATTTTAAAATTTTTAAAAATTCCAAGTTTATTTCCAGCCGAAATGTCAATTGTGCCAAGGTGTTTATAATATCTAATATACATTTGATTGTGCTCTATCGAATGCCGATTAGTATGGGAGGAGGGCACCTCCCTTCTCCGAGAAAATCATATTTGAAAATTTTAAAATTTTTAAAAATTCCAAGTTTATTTCCAGCCGAAATGTCAATTGTGCCAAGGTGTTTATAATATCTAATATACATTTGATTGTGCTCTATCGAATGCCGATTAGTATGGGAGGAGGGCACCTCCCTTCTCCGAGAAAATCATATTTGAAAATTTTAAAATTTTTAAAAATTCCAAGTTTATTTCCAGCCGAAATGTCAATTGTGCCAAGGTGTTTATAATATCTAATATACATTTGATTGTGCTCTATCGAATGCCGATTAGTATGGGAGGAGGGCACCTCCCTTCTCCGAGAAAATCATATTTGAAAATTTTAAAATTTTTAAAAATTCCAAGTTTATTTCCAGCCGAAATGTCAATTGTGCCAAGGTGTTTATAATATCTAATATACATTTGATTGTGCTCTATCGAATGCCGATTAGTATGGGAGGAGGGCACCTCCCTTCTCCGAGAAAATCATATTTGAAAATTTTAAAATTTTTAAAAATTCCAAGTTTATTTCCAGCCGAAATGTCAATTGTGCCAAGGTGTTTATAATATCTAATATACATTTGATTGTGCTCTATCGAATGCCGATTAGTATGGGAGGAGGGCACCTCCCTTCTCCGAGAAAATCATATTTGAAAATTTTAAAATTTTTAAAAATTCCAAGTTTATTTCCAGCCGAAATGTCAATTGTGCCAAGGTGTTTATAATATCTAATATACATTTGATTGTGCTCTATCGAATGCCGATTAGTATGGGAGGAGGGCACCTCCCTTCTCCGAGAAAATCATATTTGAAAATTTTAAAATTTTTAAAAATTCCAAGTTTATTTCCAGCCGAAATGTCAATTGTGCCAAGGTGTTTATAATATCTAATATACATTTGATTGTGCTCTATCGAATGCCGATTAGTATGGGAGGAGGGCACCTCCCTTCTCCGAGAAAATCATATTTGAAAATTTTAAAATTTTTAAAAATTCCAAGTTTATTTCCAGCCGAAATGTCAATTGTGCCAAGGTGTTTATAATATCTAATATACATTTGATTGTGCTCTATCGAATGCCGATTAGTATGGGAGGAGGGCACCTCCCTTCTCCGAGAAAATCATATTTGAAAATTTTAAAATTTTTAAAAATTCCAAGTTTATTTCCAGCCGAAATGTCAATTGTGCCAAGGTGTTTATAATATCTAATATACATTTGATTGTGCTCTATCGAATGCCGATTAGTATGGGAGGAGGGCACCTCCCTTCTCCGAGAAAATCATATTTGAAAATTTTAAAATTTTTAAAAATTCCAAGTTTATTTCCAGCCGAAATGTCAATTGTGCCAAGGTGTTTATAATATCTAATATACATTTGATTGTGCTCTATCGAATGCCGATTAGTATGGGAGGAGGGCACCTCCCTTCTCCGAGAAAATCATATTTGAAAATTTTAAAATTTTTAAAAATTCCAAGTTTATTTCCAGCCGAAATGTCAATTGTGCCAAGGTGTTTATAATATCTAATATACATTTGATTGTGCTCTATCGAATGCCGATTAGTATGGGAGGAGGGCACCTCCCTTCTCCGAGAAAATCATATTTGAAAATTTTAAAATTTTTAAAAATTCCAAGTTTATTTCCAGCCGAAATGTCAATTGTGCCAAGGTGTTTATAATATCTAATATACATTTGATTGTGCTCTATCGAATGCCGATTAGTATGGGAGGAGGGCACCTCCCTTCTCCGAGAAAATCATATTTGAAAATTTTAAAATTTTTAAAAATTCCAAGTTTATTTCCAGCCGAAATGTCAATTGTGCCAAGGTGTTTATAATATCTAATATACATTTGATTGTGCTCTATCGAATGCCGATTAGTATGGGAGGAGGGCACCTCCCTTCTCCGAGAAAATCATATTTGAAAATTTTAAAATTTTTAAAAATTCCAAGTTTATTTCCAGCCGAAATGTCAATTGTGCCAAGGTGTTTATAATATCTAATATACATTTGATTGTGCTCTATCGAATGCCGATTAGTATGGGAGGAGGGCACCTCCCTTCTCCGAGAAAATCATATTTGAAAATTTTAAAATTTTTAAAAATTCCAAGTTTATTTCCAGCCGAAATGTCAATTGTGCCAAGGTGTTTATAATATCTAATATACATTTGATTGTGCTCTATCGAATGCCGATTAGTATGGGAGGAGGGCACCTCCCTTCTCCGAGAAAATCATATTTGAAAATTTTAAAATTTTTAAAAATTCCAAGTTTATTTCCAGCCGAAATGTCAATTGTGCCAAGGTGTTTATAATATCTAATATACATTTGATTGTGCTCTATCGAATGCCGATTAGTATGGGAGGAGGGCACCTCCCTTCTCCGAGAAAATCATATTTGAAAATTTTAAAATTTTTAAAAATTCCAAGTTTATTTCCAGCCGAAATGTCAATTGTGCCAAGGTGTTTATAATATCTAATATACATTTGATTGTGCTCTATCGAATGCCGATTAGTATGGGAGGAGGGCACCTCCCTTCTCCGAGAAAATCATATTTGAAAATTTTAAAATTTTTAAAAATTCCAAGTTTATTTCCAGCCGAAATGTCAATTGTGCCAAGGTGTTTATAATATCTAATATACATTTGATTGTGCTCTATCGAATGCCGATTAGTATGGGAGGAGGGCACCTCCCTTCTCCGAGAAAATCATATTTGAAAATTTTAAAATTTTTAAAAATTCCAAGTTTATTTCCAGCCGAAATGTCAATTGTGCCAAGGTGTTTATAATATCTAATATACATTTGATTGTGCTCTATCGAATGCCGATTAGTATGGGAGGAGGGCACCTCCCTTCTCCGAGAAAATCATATTTGAAAATTTTAAAATTTTTAAAAATTCCAAGTTTATTTCCAGCCGAAATGTCAATTGTGCCAAGGTGTTTATAATATCTAATATACATTTGATTGTGCTCTATCGAATGCCGATTAGTATGGGAGGAGGGCACCTCCCTTCTCCGAGAAAATCATATTTGAAAATTTTAAAATTTTTAAAAATTCCAAGTTTATTTCCAGCCGAAATGTCAATTGTGCCAAGGTGTTTATAATATCTAATATACATTTGATTGTGCTCTATCGAATGCCGATTAGTATGGGAGGAGGGCACCTCCCTTCTCCGAGAAAATCATATTTGAAAATTTTAAAATTTTTAAAAATTCCAAGTTTATTTCCAGCCGAAATGTCAATTGTGCCAAGGTGTTTTATAATATCTAATATACATTTGATTGTGCTCTATCGAATGCCGATTAGTATGGGAGGAGGGCACCTCCCTTCTCCGAGAAAATCATATTTGAAAATTTTAAAATTTTTAAAAATTCCAAGTTTATTTCCAGCCGAAATGTCAATTGTGCCAAGGTGTTTATAATATCTAATATACATTTGATTGTGCTCTATCGAATGCCGATTAGTATGGGAGGAGGGCACCTCCCTTCTCCGAGAAAATCATATTTGAAAATTTTAAAATTTTTAAAAATTCCAAGTTTATTTCCAGCCGAAATGTCAATTGTGCCAAGGTGTTTATAATATCTAATATACATTTGATTGTGCTCTATCGAATGCCGATTAGTATGGGAGGAGGGCACCTCCCTTCTCCGAGAAAATCATATTTGAAAATTTTAAAATTTTTAAAAATTCCAAGTTTATTTCCAGCCGAAATGTCAATTGTGCCAAGGTGTTTATAATATCTAATATACATTTGATTGTGCTCTATCGAATGCCGATTAGTATGGGAGGAGGGCACCTCCCTTCTCCGAGAAAATCATATTTGAAAATTTTAAAATTTTTAAAAATTCCAAGTTTATTTCCAGCCGAAATGTCAATTGTGCCAAGGTGTGTATAATATCTAATATACATTTGATTGTGCTCTATCGAATGCCGATTAGTATGGGAGGAGGGCACCTCCCTTCTCCGAGAAAATCATATTTGAAAATTTTAAAATTTTTAAAAATTCCAAGTTTATTTCCAGCCGAAATGTCAATTGTGCCAAGGTGTTTATAATATCTAATATACATTTGATTGTGCTCTATCGAATGCCGATTAGTATGGGAGGAGGGCACCTCCCTTCTCCGAGAAAATCATATTTGAAAATTTTAAAATTTTTAAAAATTCCAAGTTTATTTCCAGCCGAAATGTCAATTGTGCCAAGGTGTTTATAATATCTAATATACATTTGATTGTGCTCTATCGAATGCCGATTAGTATGGGAGGAGGGCACCTCCCTTCTCCGAGAAAATCATATTTGAAAATTTTAAAATTTTTAAAAATTCCAAGTTTATTTCCAGCCGAAATGTCAATTGTGCCAAGGTGTTTATAATATCTAATATACATTTGATTGTGCTCTATCGAATGCCGATTAGTATGGGAGGAGGGCACCTCCCTTCTCCGAGAAAATCATATTTGAAAATTTTAAAATTTTTAAAAATTCCAAGTTTATTTCCAGCCGAAATGTCAATTGTGCCAAGGTGTGTATAATATCTAATATACATTTGATTGTGCTCTATCGAATGCCGATTAGTATGGGAGGAGGGCACCTCCCTTCTCCGAGAAAATCATATTTGAAAATTTTAAAATTTTTAAAAATTCCAAGTTTATTTCCAGCCGAAATGTCAATTGTGCCAAGGTGTTTATAATATCTAATATACATTTGATTGTGCTCTATCGAATGCCGATTAGTATGGGAGGAGGGCACCTCCCTTCTCCGAGAAAATCATATTTGAAAATTTTAAAATTTTTAAAAATTCCAAGTTTATTTCCAGCCGAAATGTCAATTGTGCCAAGGTGTTTATAATATCTAATATACATTTGATTGTGCTCTATCGAATGCCGATTAGTATGGGAGGAGGGCACCTCCCTTCTCCGAGAAAATCATATTTGAAAATTTTAAAATTTTTAAAAATTCCAAGTTTATTTCCAGCCGAAATGTCAATTGTGCCAAGGTGTGTATAATATCTAATATACATTTGATTGTGCTCTATCGAATGCCGATTAGTATGGGAGGAGGGCACCTCCCTTCTCCGAGAAAATCATATTTGAAAATTTTAAAATTTTTAAAAATTCCAAGTTTATTTCCAGCCGAAATGTCAATTGTGCCAAGGTGTTTATAATATCTAATATACATTTGATTGTGCTCTATCGAATGCCGATTAGTATGGGAGGAGGGCACCTCCCTTCTCCGAGAAAATCATATTTGAAAATTTTAAAATTTTTAAAAATTCCAAGTTTATTTCCAGCCGAAATGTCAATTGTGCCAAGGTGTTTATAATATCTAATATACATTTGATTGTGCTCTATCGAATGACGTTTAGTATGGGAGGAGGGCACCTCCCTTCTCCGAGAAAATCATATTTGAAAATTTTAAAATTTTTAAAAATTCCAAGTTTATTTCCAGCCGAAATGTCAATTGTGCCAAGGTGTGTATAATATCTAATATACATTTGATTGTGCTCTATCGAATGACGTTTAGTATGGGAGGAGGGCACCTCCCTTCTCCGAGAAAATCATATTTGAAAATTTTAAAATTTTTAAAAATTCCAAGTTTATTTCCAGCCGAAATGTCAATTGTGCCAAGGTGTGTATAATATCTAATATACATTTGATTGTGCTCTATCGAATGACGTTTAGTATGGGAGGAGGGCACCTCCCTTCTCCGAGAAAATCATATTTGAAAATTTTAAAATTTTTAAAAATTCCAAGTTTATTTCCAGCCGAAATGTCAATTGTGCCAAGGTGTGTATAATATCTAATATACATTTGATTGTGCTCTATCGAATGACGTTTAGTATGGGAGGAGGGCACCTCCCTTCTCCGAGAAAATCATATTTGAAAATTTTAAAATTTTTAAAAATTCCAAGTTTATTTCCAGCCGAAATGTCAATTGTGCCAAGGTGTGTATAATATCTAATATACATTTGATTGTGCTCTATCGAATGACGTTTAGTATGGGAGGAGGGCACCTCCCTTCTCCGAGAAAATCATATTTGAAAATTTTAAAATTTTTAAAAATTCCAAGTTTATTTCCAGCCGAAATGTCAATTGTGCCAAGGTGTGTATAATATCTAATATACATTTGATTGTGCTCTATCGATTGCCACTTAGTCACTCCACTCCACTTTCAGTGGAGTAAGGAGGGATATGGTACTTTGTGGGGTTGCGGAGAGGTGTGGGGTTGCGGGGATTTTAAAAGGCCAAGCAGTAAAATTTCTTGCCTTTTCTGCGCCGCAGGCGAAAATTTTGAGAATTTTGGATGCCAAAAAGCCAAATTTCTTCCCTCTTCTGCGCCGCAGGCAAAATTTTTTCTTACTTTCACGCCTCCCGTCTTTTGTTAACTTTATCTCACAGACTTCTAGTCAATTTATAAAATCGGGATTTGCATCGGGATCTGATGCACATCCCGATCCCGGATCCCGGCTCGGGATTGAGATTGGCGGGATAATCCCGACCGGGATCACGATCCCGCTGAACTCTAGTAAATACTATAGAAATTATAAATAAAATTGAAATACGGACAATAGGATTTATAATTAAACAAAAACACTAAATTAAAATTAAGTTGCGAATTTCTGGGAGATAATTCACGCTTAGCCTTTGCCGCCTATTTGATTTTCATTCAAATCCGTTAACAACTTAAGGACTTAAGGCACAAAATATAGGTGAATGTATATTTTTGGGGACTCCACCCCAGAATATCGACACCCTAAATATCGCACCCTAAATATCGACGGACAAAATATCGAATGACCCTAAATATCGACACCCAAAATGACGAATTACCCAAAATATCGAAAATTTTTAAACTTCATAATTATGTATTCCAAGGACGGGGAAGTCTTTTTAACATAGGGAAAATGTTCCAACAATGGATCAAACATCGATCATGATCAATATGTCAAATCAAAGAAGAGTGATCGATCTCAAAGTAGAATCTTGTTCGGTCGCTATGGTCAGTTCGATCGGAAACACAATTTCCCGATGTTAGAACATCATGCCCGATCATTGGAATACATAATTATGAAATTTAAAAAATTCGATATTTTGGGTAATTCGTCATTTTGGGTGTCGATATTTTGGGTCATCGATATTTTGGGTGTCGATATTTAGGGTGTCGATATTTAGGGTGTCGATATTCTGGGGTGATCCCATTTTTGGGACAGAGTGTAGTGTACCAGCGCTTAGCATAGTAGAACAAACAATTGCCACCCCATTGACCGTAATAACTTTTTATTTTTAAATTTATTTACAGACAGATTTTTAATCCATACTTACGAGAATATTCCTTCCTTTAACTAGATTATAGGAGAAAACCGGAAGGCTATAAATAGGCTCAAATATGCTATCCCGGTTTTTATAAGCGGTCGTTCCTTTTTTAAATGGACATGAAATTATTAAAAATTAATTTTCAATTTTTCTAAAATTTTTTCAAAAATAAAAAATAAAATTTCAAGATATTTTCCTTCCCTTCCCTTTATACCCACTCCCCCCTCTTGACCATTTTTACTGCCAGCCGGGCAGCATTCTTGGGCACCGCGCCAACAACTATAGTGCTTTTTTAGGCTAACAAAAGGCCATAAATAAGAGGGAATATTACTAAAAATATTCTTAACCTCTCCTTTTTTTAAATTTATTTGCTTAAAGGATCGTTTATCACGTTCTATTTTTATTTATTTTAAAAGCGACTAAAATGACACCTGAGATAAAAATAGTACTAGTAACGAAAAATCTTCAAGAAATAAATTATTCTTAAATTCAAAATATCTGAGCAACATTAATTATATTAATAATTTTAATTATTACAAATATTTCCCCAAAATTAAACTAAAATTATTTAAACTAAAAAGGATGCAGTTTTGCAAATTATTTGATTATTTTGTGCCTCGATATTTAATTAATATTTTAATATTTATTTTTCTATTTGGCAATAATAAATTTGTGAATGGTTATTCAGACCATGGTTGATATTTAAAAAAATTTTGGAATAAAAAAATAAAATTTAAAGTCCCACCACCCCCTCGTAATGTCCACGTTACGCAGATGAACAGCTCAACTGTTAAAGTCACTTGGCAGCCTCCTGATGATGAATTGGCTGAAGTATTCGGATATAATGTTTATAAGGTTTTTGATTTTTATTAAGAGGAAATACCTAAATCTATTTATTTATTTTTTTCCCGAATATATTTTCGAAGGAGTTGAGGTTCAAAATTAATAAAAAAATGATTTTTATAAGCTAAACTGAAATTCTTAAATTAATAGAAATAAGGGTTTGTCATTAATCCTCATTGAGAACAATTTTTGAATATTAGGCAATTGCCAATATATGTACTAACTTATTACTCATATGTAGAAGCCCCTCAATAAGGTCCTGGATAATAGAATCTTGGGCTTCTATTTGGGTATATACTGTATTTGGTTATAGATTCATGTGTTTGAATTTGACAAAAAATATTTCGGACCGTGAACTATTAAGAGCCTCAATCATATAATCATAACTAAAAATATTTTTAAATGTTTTTTAGTTCCAAATTGTGAATGAAGCTTTTGTTAATAATCTACGCAGGGCTATAGCTATTTATTGTTGTAAGCTGTTTTAAAAAATTTTTATAAGAATTTTTTGATTTTTCTAATTAGTAAGTCTTTAAATTTTAATTTAAAAAATTCAAAAAAATTTTCTTTTAATTTAAAAAAAATCTAGAAAAATTTTTAAAACTTAAAAAATTCAAGAAAAATTATTTTAAAGAAGCTCTTTGCTCATTTAAACGATTTGGAGCCTAACACAGAATATGCCATTCGGGTAGCTGCTTTCAACATGAAAGGGGATTTGTGGTGGAAGTTGCGGTTCATAGAGCCCAAATGAATGGTCTTTCATTCTTAATAATTTATGTAATAATTTAATTTGGAAATTTAATTTTAGGAAATTGAACTTTTCATTAAATATTTAATTAAATAATTAAAATATTTTTAAATATGGGGGAAAGTGGGGGGAAAATATGGGGAAAGCCTTCAAAAATCAAATGGGAGGTCCTTCAAAAATCCATCAAAGAGTAAAGCAGCTGGGCTATAGCTATTTCTCTCCTTTAGCTAGTGCAAAGGTTATTCGGTGGCTGGGAGTGAACCAGCATCTTCAGTAGACCGGACTGATGTGTTAGCCATTACACCACGCCGCCTACTGCTCAGCTTTAGGAAATTAATAGCTATATGCTTTACAAAAGCAACTACCTATAGTTAGGGTTCTCGTGTCTTGGAAAATCCTATCTGGACGGAATCGGAAACCATATCGAAAAATCGTTCTTATTTGGTTTGGTTCCGAATCCAGGACCCTAAACATAATAAAAAATTGTCTGGATTAACGAGACGATTTAAATGAGATTTTAGAAAATGATGATTTTTAAATAAAAAATGAAAAAGGGGTTTCAATCCTTAATATTATTCTAATTGATTTTTGAAATCATTGGAAAATTTTTAGAAATTTTTCTACTTTAGATAACGGCCAAGCATACCAGCTATACATTGCAGCAGTAAACGAAGTCGGTGCTAGCGAAAACGCCACAGAACAATTAATTACACCTACGGGAGTACCCGATGCTGAACCTTTAAATATTCGCTACACAATATTTAGAAACAAGCTAATATAATAAAACTCTTTCTCCCCCATTTTTTTATATTTTTGTCAACATTGAAAATAAATAAATGTGCCCCGCAGAGCTTTATAGAAAGATTAAATTCCCGTATATACTCTCAGATTTCTTTTTTAGCTTTTTTTATAAAATACCAAACCCAACTACATATTGCTTTAAATTGTTGTTTTTGTGCACTTTTGAGAAAAAATTGCATGAGAATATGTATTTTTAAAAAAAAGTTTCAGAACACAAATTTTAACAAAAACACAATAGTTCCTTAATAGAGAATTGCTTCAAGTTTTATTATATAAATTCTGAAAAATATTCGGAAAAAATTCTGAAAATAAACCAGAATTATTAAAATTCAGAGTTCTGATTTATAAAACAATTCTGGTTGATAAAAATTCAGAGTTATACTCAGAATTCTGATTATATATTTATAATTTTATAAAATTCTGGTTTATAATAATTCTATTCAGAATTTTGATTAGGGATTATTTTATAATTTTTTATAATTCTGGTTTATAATACTTATAATTCAGAGTTCTTTTCAAAATTCTGATTTATTTGAAATAATCCATAAATTAAAAATTCAGAGTTCTGGTTTCATTTTAATTTCTGTTAAGTTTAGTTTCTTTTAAGTATAATTTCTGGTTTAAACCAGAATAAATAAAACTCGAAAAAAATAACTCTGAAAAATAACTCTCAATACAATTATACCTGGTTAATTATTTTCTGACTCTTTTCAAGTTTATTTTTAACTTTCCGGAAAACAGCTTGAAAATTAAATATTCTATATAGCAAAACTTGGAAAAAATAGTATAAACTTTTGGGAAAAATAAACTTGGCAGGTAGCAAAAAATAAAACTTGACAGACAAAGCAGTCTTTTTTAAATTAGAGAAGCAGGCGGAAATATTAATGCTTTCCCCTAAAAAGCTTTTTATAGCTCTACAAGTTAACAGCTTTTTTATCTTCTTTTTTGGTTATGGTCCACCTGCATTAAACAAAACAATAACTAAATAATAGATAAAAAGTCCGCTATTTTCCAAATTCTTCAATCTTCACATACCACCTCATCTAAACGACTTTCAATGACATCAAGCGATTCCTCTTCCTCCTCTTCTTCTTCGAGCTCATTCACTCCACAAAATCCATCATATTCTCCCTCTTCATCCATAAATCCTACCTCTTCTTTAAAAAACACAAAAAACGAACAAGAAAACGATAAAAATAACTACAATCAAGAGCCATTATCACCAGAAAAATATAAATTGCTTTTGCGGTTCGAGGATTTGGTAAATAAACTGGCTGCCGGATGGAAATATCATGTAGCTAATATATGGAGGGTGTTAAGGAGTCTTCGAGCCGTTTGAAGCATTTTGTAAAGCATATAGCTATTTAATTCTTAAGGCGTGGTGTAATGGCTAACACATCAGTCCAGTCTACTGAAGATGCTGGTTCGCTCCCAGCCGCCGAATAACCTTTGCACTAGCTAAAGGAGAGAAATAGCTATAGCCCAGCTGCTTTACTATTTTTATTTGGATCTTTGCTCGTATACTGAAGGTTAGACTAAAAAAGTTGCAACATAAAATATTTAATTAATATTTTTGTATTATTTTTTACTTTAAAAAAATAACTCTAGAAAATAACTCTAAATTTTATTATATTATTTTCTAATTATTATTTACTATAATTATTTTCTGATTCTTTGGAATATTCTCTTTAACTTCCAGAAATAATAACCCTAAATATTATCTATATTTTCCGGAAAAATATATTCTGGTTTTTCCGGAATAATCAGAATTAGTATATTTTATATTATTCTGATGCTCTGGAACAATTCTGATTTTTTAATATATTATTTATATTTCCATTTAATTTATTTCAGGAAAAATATTTAATTCTGATTCTTCCGGAATACTTAGAATTATCCTAATTATACTAATAATATTTTATTATTATTTCTGATGCTATAAGCAAATAATAACCCTGAATATTACCTGAATTATAATTTTTTCTGATTTGAGACAGAAATTAAACTGAACCAATATTTAGAATAAACAAGCTAGGTAAATCAGGAAATAAACCAGAACTATTAAAAGTTAGAGTTCTGATTTATGAAAGAATTCTGGTTTATATAATTAAAAATTCAGAGTTCTTTGCAAAATTCTGATTTATCTAAAATAACTCACAAATTAAAAATTTAGAGTTCCGGCTTATTCTGATTTCTCTAAGTTTAGTTTCTTTTAAGTATAATTTCTGGTTTAAACCAGAATAAATAAAATTTGAAAAAAAATAACTCTGAAAAATAACTCTCAATTCAATTATACCTGGTTAATTATTTTCTGACTCTTTTCAAGTTTATTTTTAACTTTCCGGAAAACAGCTTGAAAATTAAATATTCTTCCAGACCCAGATAAGTCATCAAAACTACGAACCCAACACACTATGCTGTCAACCACACATCCTTCAGAAAGAAAAGCAAAGAAAATCGTTTTTAGTTGTATCAATTTTTCATCCTTTTCCTCTCACGTTTCCCATCTTTTGCTATTTCTTTTTTTTCACCCATCATTAGGGGTGTATCTTTGGAACCGGTTCCAGACCTCGGCCGGTTCCACGGTTCCGGTCCCAAACCGGTTCCAGACCTTTGTCGGTTTCACGGTTCTGGTTCCATACCGGTTCCAGACCTCGCCCGGTTTCACGGTTCCGGTTCCAGACCTCGGCCGGTTCCACGGTTCCGGTTCCAGACCTTAGTCGGTTTCACGATTATGGTTATAAACCTGTTCCAGACCTCGGCCGGTTCCACGGTTCCAAACCGGCCATTCTTTATTTAATCCATTTTTTGAACGTTTATACAATTGTCCTTGTTTTAATGGAATAGCTCCTCCAACACCCAAATTTTTTAGCAACAATTTCTTTTTTTCTTTCTTCTGAAGAGGGGACTAAAAAAACAATTAGCAGGTATTTGACAATGTGAAGAATCTACAAGACTGCAATGGTAAAGGCAGGGAGTATGTTTGATTGTTGCTGCTCTACACCAAAATGAGTAAAAATCCTTAATAAAAATTTTTTCGAATTATCCAAAAAATTAAAAAATTTTGCAAACTTCTATCACAACGTTCATGTTCTGTTAATGAAAATGAATCAAAATTTATAGGCGTTTCAGCAAAGGAATAAGATTGATTGTTGTGAAGAATGTTAGGTGAAGGAAAGCCATGTTGTTTTGTAGAAATTTCTTCATAACGTGGAGGACGGCAAAACCTTCCCAAAATAAAATAAATCGTTAAACCGTTAATGACGATAGTTATTAGGTGAAATGGGCAAAGGAATCCAGAGAACGATGATTGTTCACAACTCAAGCGATTTTAAAGCATCTTACGATTTTCAAGTGCAAAAACGATTAGAGGGGCATCCAGCCACTTGGAAAACTTAAAAACAGTGAATAAACACTTCCTCAAAGAATTCAAAAAAACATGTAGAAAATTCGGCTCTCTAGTTCCTTCGTCCCTAATCAATAAAAGGTAGCTCAATTCCGATATAATCGGGTCTTTTGTGGTAATCCAAAGTTCGCGAATAATTCAAAATTGTTGAGAAAGCGACTGGACATCCCTAAAGAATCTTTGAAAATTTTTTCTAAAAAAATTCAAAAAATACATGCATATACTCAAAATCCATTAATTTCGCCTTTAAAATTTTTGTTTTGTTTCGAGATCTTCCCATTCATGGAAGATCGCCAGTTTTCAGTTCTGCAAGCATGTAGAAGATTGACCTGAAAATTTTTAAATAAATCATGTCTGCTTTAAAATACAAAACTAACCATAGGTCGTCGTGCCTTCCATGTTCCATTCTGTTGTGTACTGAAATAAAAAAAATGAGTAACTTGAAATATAGTAAAAGAGAGGTAAAAGGGGCATGTAAGAAGCCCAAGGCGTATCTATCCTGCAAATTTCTGGCAGTTATTCCTAGGTGTTTTCCGTTCACCACGTATTGTGCTAGGGATCAAACCAGGAGGTCTACAACATAGAGGTCCTTTGCAACTGTCAGACAAAGCAAGAGGAAACAGGCAACGTATTCATTATCTTAAAGTCATCCATCCATCCAAGTATCTGAAGTTGACCTCCAGGGTCATTTGACCAACAGCGAGTTGGCCGCGTTAAACCCTGAGATGTACCCTTTGCCTCATCAAAGCTGCCGGGGCGTTGCCTTCCCTTGCTCTTCCTCCCAACAATATTCTATTTAAAAAATACCGTTCAAGCTGCAATATCCTGAAGTTCCTCGGAATGAAACATCTTCCCTCATTGTACGCAATTCCATATCGCCACGTTTTTTAAGTGCTCTAGAAAGCCCAAAATCGAATAGATAGATTCGTCTGGTGTTGTTTACTCCAATGGCAAAATTGCTAGGCTTGATATCTTGATGGACAAAATATGAACAATGAACAAATGCGACTGCCTAAAATTTATTGGGGAAAATATTAATTCAAAGGCAAGTTAACCTGCAAAGCATGAAAGCCAATCCTCAACACAGTCCCCATATTGAATCTTTCTTTAATTTCTTGCTTCCGTAATTCATCTATAGAAGGGCCCAGCAATCCCATAATGAGCACACGAAGGCCTAAACCTTTACCTGAAAAATGGAGGGTTAATAAATTGACAAACACCACCACTTGTGTAGTTTACCCCCCATAAGTTCCGACCCCTTTCTCTTCTCCCTTCAATTCTTGCAAAGTGAATTCTTGTAGTGATATAACTTTATTTTATTGATTTCAGGTTTCCTCTCCATATAAAAGAAAAAAAGGCGTGGCTTATGGGAGGTAAACTACACAGATACCTAAACGCCATACTTTGACAAGTCCCACACTGAATGAACTGAACAGTGTAAGGAGAGGACTGCAGACGCTTGAGAACATGAGCTTCTATTCCCAAAAGTTGATCAGTTTTGTCCATATCCAAGCGTTCAACTTTCATTGCGTAGTGTTTGTTATTTGCTTTTACTTGATAGACGACCCCGCAACCACCTTAAAAGTTAAAATTAATATTCTGGCAAATTTAAAGGTCTTGAACCTTCCCCAAGTCGTCTCACCACTTTGTAATTGCCAATTAATCCACCATTTTTCATTTGAACAATTTTCTTGTCACATTCCTCAGATTTAGTTGTAGAAGCCTCGATTTCTATTGAAGATTCTATTGTGTCCATTAAAGATCTTGAAGAGCTTGTTAACGATTTGGAAGAATCTGTGGACGTTTCTGAAGTATCTAGACAATCGGCTGACATTTCCTCTTCCTCCTCCATTGTATATTGGGTTCAGCCCGATTAGGCGCGGGCCGACTAGGCGCGACCGATTAGGCGCCGGCCGATTAGGTGCCAAACTTTTAATTAAATATTCAACAAAAAGCCCCTCCAAATCCTAAAAATAGATCGATTTTGATAATCCCGGACTAGGGTTGTCGGTTTCAAACCGAACCGAACCGAAAAGTTGAAAATTGAAAATTGTAAGGAAGGACTTTATCCCGAAGGTTAAAGAGCAAAGAGATTTTGTATTTCCATTAAATGATTTTCCCATTAAACACATTTCCGCCCATTTATTGCTCATATATTTAATCCTTTTATTTTCCTTTGTAATTGGTTCAGTTAATTGTTATGTTTGGTCGGAGTTAGTAAATATATATTTTATTGTTGGTTTTATTTATATGTATTTTCCCTGTTGAATAAAGACACTGTTACATCTCTGTGTAAATTAATATCTGTGCCTCGGCAAGCCAGAGGACTTGATCAACCCTTTAAGCTTCCCGATAGGATTTAGGTTTCTCTTATATTGAAGTCCACCAAATACCCCGAATGGAATGGCCCATGCCAGCACGTTCCACAAGAGGCGTGCTGTGTTATTGGTAGCACCGGATGGTTGGTTGCGCGACTTCGCGACATTCCATTGGCCTGGGCGGCCGGTAGACAAAAATTTGGAGATAGATTGATGAGGGACTAACTCTTCGCGCGCGCGTGATTGCTTCGGCAAGACAGACTCTGAGAGAAAATAAATAATTAAATATAAACTAGATAAAAGGGCTTTAGGTAAAATAAAAGGACAACCATAAAGTAGATTACCGGTCAAATAATATAAAATATTAGCTCTAAATAAAATTAATGTTAATTAATGAGACTAGGACAAAGAAAGGAGAATTAAGTAAGAAAATAAAACTGGTAATTCGAAGTCATGATAATAAGTAAGATTGTCCTAAAAAGTGATATAGCCCTAGAAAAAAAAATATATTTATGTATATACATTCCTTCGGGAAGTCTGAATGAAAATACCTAAAAAAATACAGTATCACCGAAGTGTTTCAAAACGCAATAATTGTTTGCGCACATTCATCCTTTTTTTATAAAATTTATTTTATCTTCTTTCTCATCTAGAGCAGAAATTTTTGTCCTATTTCTTTATTTATTACAATAAAAAAAAATTATTATTCTCTTCAATTTCCCATCCTTTACACGGGAGGCAGAAAGAAATTATTATTGCCTAGGCAAAACCGAATGTAACGGCCTTTGTTACAATGAGTGGCCTATTTCTATCTTCTCTAGAGGGGAAGAAAAAGGAAGGATAGTTTGCCTCTCAGGCTTGGCTTTCTCTAAAGCCAAGCCATTCATTTTTCTTCCTTCTTCACATTTATTCATTTATTTTTATTCTTCATCAGGCCATTAATTTTGTCCTTTATTTATTATTTTTTTTAACAATTTTATATTTTATTTTAATAAGTTGAAACTTTATTTATTATTTTTCAATATTAATTCTGATTCTATTCTATAGATTCTGATTTTTTTTTCAAATTTTATTCTGATTTTATTCTGATTTTTATTCTGTTTTTATTTATTTTAATTTCCAATTTGAGTTATTTTTAAATATTATTTATAAATATTTTAATCATTTATAATATTATTAAATATTTAGAAATCTTATCTACAACTAAATTATTTACAAGCAAATTCTGATCTTCGATTAATTCTAATTTATTTTTGAAACTACTTGGTTTTGGAATATTTAATTGGAATATTGTGCTTCGGCAATAAAGACTGTATTGAGGAGGTAAAATAAAAATTTAAAAGAAAAATGTAAAATATGAATTTTATTCTAAAATTTAAGTTTAACTTTATTAATATAGTTTTTATTTATATAATCTTTTTCAAAAATAAAAATAATAATTTTAAATATTAAATTAGAATTTTATCTACATCGTTTTACAAATTCTACTTAATTCTATTTTAATCCTATTCTAATCTGATTATCCGATAGTCATGTCTAAATCTTCTTTTCTAGTCTAAGAGCTGATTTATTCAATTTAAGTTTATTCTTATCACTTCAGATTATAAATTTAACGTTTTAATTTCTATTAACTCCTTAAATTATTATATTTTTAATTTAAATGGTTCGAGATTGCCTAGGCAAGGTTAAAAATAATTTTCAAAATACTATTCTGAAACTTTAAAAAATAAATGTTACTGGCTATTTTTGGGCATCTTAGAAAATTTAATGTCCGCAAAAGTTCCGTAGGGATAATCCACAAGTACCGTAGTTCCGCTGTCAAAATTTTTATTTTGGAGATTTATAAATTAAAATTTTTCTTCTAATTTCTAAAAGACTTAAAAAAAATGGGCAATATTTTATATTTTTATCTAAAACTTCCGAATTGTCCAGGCAAGCTTAAAACCTATGTTTGGAAATTTTAATATAAAATTTTGGAAAATATGTGCCAGTCGGAGTAAAAATTTAATTCATTTTATTCAATTTCATGCAAATTTATTCTAAATTTGTTTCTATAATTTCTTGTTTCATTCATTTAGGTTTAAATTTTTCCTTCATTTTTAAAAGATTTGGAAATGAATGACTGAATATTTTTATTTTTCAATATTATTTATATACAAATTATCTGAATTGCCCAGTCAGTCTAAAACCGATTTTTGTAACTTTTAATTTTAGCTTTGGAAAATAAATGTCAGGGTCTGATTTTTCGGAAAATTAAAATTCTCTCAAATGTCCAGAAATTCCTTTTATTTTTATTCCTCTCTGTTAAATTTTCTAGTTATGATTAAAAATTTTCTTCTAATTTTTAAGATTTTGGAGTGAATAATATTTTTATCTAATTCTGTCTAAAATACCCGAATTGCTTAGGCAAGAACAATTTTAGGATGAATTTTAGTTGTCACTTTAGTTTGTCAACTAAATTTAGATATAAAAATTAGATTCAATTTTTAGGAGTTACAGTATTTTTTAAAAATATCTCTCTAGATTTCTTCTTTTTCCTCTATTTTGTTAATTTTTTCAATTCTACTATTTTCAAGAGTTTAGTTTTGTTCTGTAAATAGAAATTTAGAAATTTCAAAGAAATATTTTTAATGAAAATTTAGACACTAAAAATAAGCTGTTAAGATCTAATTCCCGTTTCCATTTCCTTAAAAAAAAAATCAAATTTAACTGTATTCTATTTGTTTAAATTGTTTTGGTTAATAATATTTCAGAATAAAATTAGCTCAGCCAATCAAATATTCTCTCTCTAAATCTCTCTTCTTTCCCTCCATTTACACAGTATATGAGAGTAAAATTCCAAAGTAAACCATGAATGCTTAGGCAAATAAGAATGAGTTATTGGTTAAAATAAAACAATTTCTTACTCTGGATCGGTATCCCAGATAATAAAAATAGTGGGAAATTAAACTAATTCTGGTTTTCTAAAATACATACTCTTATATACTGAATATGTCTAATTACACAGCCTTATATTTAGGTAAATTTTTTCAAAGATTTTAATTAAATAAAATTATAAGTTTGAGATTGAAAATACAGAACACTCTCTTGAGGAATTTTATAATTAAATTTATTTTGACAATGATT
This sequence comes from Meloidogyne enterolobii, assembly GCA_963681835.1. NCBI lineage: Eukaryota > Metazoa > Nematoda > Chromadorea > Rhabditida > Meloidogynidae > Meloidogyne > Meloidogyne enterolobii. Next base: position 3,428,257 of record CAVMJV010000014.1, on the reverse strand, counting down.
CGAATTTTTATTTGTGTAACTTCTATTATTATTAATTAGTCTTGGAAAATTCAACAAATATATTGTAAAATTAAGTCAATTTTTCTTCTTTCTTCTCTCTTTCTCCTATTCTAAAATATTCTTCTCCACTCTAATAACTCATGCACTTTCTCCTTCCTTGTATCAAACCATAGAAGAGAGAGAGAAATTTTTTTCAATTTTAGATTTTAAGAAATTTTCTCCTTGAAATTATAAGGTATATAACATTTGTGTAACTTCTATTATAAGGTATCAAATTTTTTTTCTCTCAGAAGTTACAAGGATGGAAATTATAAGGTTAAACTAGAATTTATTTTCTTCTTCAACTTAACTAAATATTCCTAAAAATTTCCAATGTTTCAAGTTAGAGAGAATTTATCGATATGATCTCTATTAGGGTGAATTATTTTCAAAATTTCCAAAACTATAAAATTATATATAGTATTTTTCTTCCCTTTTACTCTAGTGTAAAAATATTACTTGAAATTTTAAAAAAAAACTTTCTTCTCTTCCTTTTCTCTTAAATACAACATCAGAGCGTGAAATTTTGAACTCTTTTAGGGGTGGATTATTCGAATGTATTATTTAATGTATTATATTAGCTAATGTATTATTTATATTCTAATGTATAAATAATAATTATTTAAAAAATAATTATTTATATTCTAATGTATAAATAATGCTCCCTCATACTATCTCTTAATAAATAGTTCTCTTTCTGAATCTACTACAATATTTTCTCTTCTATTTCTTTACAGTATATGGAAGCGAATAGAAACTATATGTGCTTTGGCAATTAAGAATTCCTTTTTTAATTTTTGAATAAATTTAATAGAAAAATTATGACAATTCCTGATTTTTCACAAGTATTATAGTTTGATTTTATAGCTCAAAAATATATATTCTACTTATCTATTGTATAAATTTTATATTCTATTAACTTATACATATTTTGTCTGGGTGTATTTTGTACTACTCAAATCTAAAATTTACCAATTATTATACAAATAAGGTTATATTTATAGGTTTAAGTTATATTCTCAGACATTATAAAGTTTATTTGGAACTTTGGAACCTAGTTATTTTTGATAAAATGGTTTTAGAATTTTGGATCTGTATAATTTCCATTTGAGTAATTATTAAATCATATTTAAAATCAATACATAATTAAAATTATTCTGTTAATTATAATCTCTTTCTCTAGAAAAATACTCTCTCTATTAAAAAAAAATATTTTTTTTGCTTCTTTCCTTCTTTTCTCCTTTCACTGTCAAAGTATTAGAGTGTTTGAATTTTTGAAGTATTTTCTTTTGCGAAATTTTTTTGTTGAAAATATAATTGAGTCTGAATTGCTTCGGCAGTCAAAATTTTTTTTAAGTAAATACTTTTCACAACCCTCGATATTCTCAAATGAAGGAGGAAAGAATATTTATTTGTAAAATTTCTATTATTCTGAATTATTTTCAAAATATTACAATAAATATTATTCAATTAAATTTCCTCCTAAACTTTTAAATTTAAAGCTAGTGATTTTCGGTTTTATTCCTTTCCGGTTTTATTTCTTATTGGGTAAAAAAAAAGAATAATAGATTACTCTAATTCAATTCTATCCAATTCTCTATCGAATGAAATATGTTGTAAAGAGTATACTCATTATATATAAAAAAAATTTTTTTTTTTTGAATAATATAATCTAATAACAATGATATTAAGGCTTGGATATACCTGTGCCTTTGGAATTTTTCTGGTTAATTTAGTTGTTTTGGTCAAATTACTTATCTGCTTCGGCAAGTTCAACTGGTGCTTAGGCAAAAAAAAGAAATTAGAAAAAGGTAGTTAAAAACTTAAAATATATATAACAGGTCTAAAAATAAAATTAAAAAAAATAATAATAAAGTAAACAAACATAAGCAATAACTTATAAATAATAATAACTTTAAAAAAATAATAAAATAAATAACTTATAAATATTAAAAATTAAAATGGAAAATGTGGATATAAATGTAGTAGATAAAAAATTATTTGAGGGCAAGATTCTAAGCAGTCAAGCAAAAATAAGTGATATTTCAAAAGTATATGAAGATTTAATATTATTAGAAGATGGAGTTAATAGAAACCTAAGGGCAACAAATAGGAACATCACACAGTTAGAAAATAATTTAAAGGGGATTGAAGATGGGGCAAATGCAGGCTTTGAAGAGGTAGCAAAAAGAATTGATAAAGTAGGCGAAGATGTTAATAAATTAGATGAAAAAGTAGAAAGTATAAGAACTGAGTTTCAGGACAGGGACAATTTAGAGTTTGATGAGTTAAGGAGCAGTGGAGCGGCCAATCTTTTAAGAGCTAATAGTCGGCCCGCAGTTATACCACCACCACCACCACCCAAGCATAACTCCCAAAGTGCGAGCACTAGTAATAGTAATACTATACCGACATCATCCCTAGGGAAGAAAGCAAATAATAATTTAAATGAAAAGACTAATAATCAAGGTAATGGTCAAGAATTAAATGTTTTGAATGAAATTGGGACGTCTGGTCCACAACTAAATGTGTTTACAGGTGAAGTTGCATCTGCTTTTGATGAATGGGCAATAAGATTTAGAGATTATGTTGAAGTATTTGGTAGTACTTGGAGTGAAATGGAAAAGTTAAACAGACTTAAGTTATATTTAGGAGCGCAAGCAAGACAGATTTTTGAAAATTTATTAGTTACTGAAAGGAACACCCTAGCAAACGCATTAATGAATATTAGATCAAAACTGGACAGCCCGCACTTCCGGGAGCTAGCTTACAAAAGATTAGCAGCGTGTTACCAACGGGAAGGGGAGTCAGTGAGTGAATTTATTAAAAGGTTAGTACCACTTGTTAATACAACTTCATCACATATATAATAAAAAAAAAAAAAATGAATAAAAAAAATGAGTAAAAATGATGAGTAAAAAATGAGTAACTGAAATAAAAAAAATGAGTAACTTGAAATATAGTAAAAGAGAGGTAAAAGGGGCATGTAAGAAGCCCAAGGCGTATCTATCCTGCAAATTTCTGGCAGTTATTCCTAGGTGTTTTCCGTTCACCACGTATTGTGCTAGGGATCAAACCAGGAGGTCTACAACATAGAGGTCCTTTGCAACTGTCAGACAAAGCAAGAGGAAACAGGCAACGTATTCATTATCTTAAAGTCATCCATCCATCCAAGTATCTGAAGTTGACCTCCAGGGTCATTTGACCAACAGCGAGTTGGCCGCGTTAAACCCTGAGATGTACCCTTTGCCTCATCAAAGCTGCCGGGGCGTTGCCTTCCCTTGCTCTTCCTCCCAACAATATTCTATTTAAAAAATACCGTTCAAGCTGCAATATCCTGAAGTTCCTCGGAATGAAACATCTTCCCTCATTGTACGCAATTCCATATCGCCACGTTTTTTAAGTGCTCTAGAAAGCCCAAAATCGAATAGATAGATTCGTCTGGTGTTGTTTACTCCAATGGCAAAATTGCTAGGCTTGATATCTTGATGGACAAAATATGAACAATGAACAAATGCGACTGCCTAAAATTTATTGGGGAAAATATTAATTCAAAGGCAAGTTAACCTGCAAAGCATGAAAGCCAATCCTCAACACAGTCCCCATATTGAATCTTTCTTTAATTTCTTGCTTCCGTAATTCATCTATAGAAGGGCCCAGCAATCCCATAATGAGCACACGAAGGCCTAAACCTTTACCTGAAAAATGGAGGGTTAATAAATTGACAAACACCACCACTTGTGTAGTTTACCCCCCATAAGTTCCGACCCCTTTCTCTTCTCCCTTCAATTCTTGCAAAGTGAATTCTTGTAGTGATATAACTTTATTTTATTGATTTCAGGTTTCCTCTCCATATAAAAGAAAAAAAGGCGTGGCTTATGGGAGGTAAACTACACAGATACCTAAACGCCATACTTTGACAAGTCCCACACTGAATGAACTGAACAGTGTAAGGAGAGGACTGCAGACGCTTGAGAACATGAGCTTCTATTCCCAAAAGTTGATCAGTTTTGTCCATATCCAAGCGTTCAACTTTCATTGCGTAGTGTTTGTTATTTGCTTTTACTTGATAGACGACCCCGCAACCACCTTAAAAGTTAAAATTAATATTCTGGCAAATTTAAAGGTCTTGAACCTTCCCCAAGTCGTCTCACCACTTTGTAATTGCCAATTAATCCACCATTTTTCATTTGAACAATTTTCTTGTCACATTCCTCAGATTTAGTTGTAGAAGCCTCGATTTCTATTGAAGATTCTATTGTGTCCATTAAAGATCTTGAAGAGCTTGTTAACGATTTGGAAGAATCTGTGGACGTTTCTGAAGTATCTAGACAATCGGCTGACATTTCCTCTTCCTCCTCCATTGTATATTGGGTTCAGCCCGATTAGGCGCGGGCCGACTAGGCGCGACCGATTAGGCGCCGGCCGATTAGGTGCCAAACTTTTAATTAAATATTCAACAAAAAGCCCCTCCAAATCCTAAAAATAGATCGATTTTGATAATCCCGGACTAGGGTTGTCGGTTTCAAACCGAACCGAACCGAAAAGTTGAAAATTGAAAATTGTAAGGAAGGACTTTATCCCGAAGGTTAAAGAGCAAAGAGATTTTGTATTTCCATTAAATGATTTTCCCATTAAACACATTTCCGCCCATTTATTGCTCATATATTTAATCCTTTTATTTTCCTTTGTAATTGGTTCAGTTAATTGTTATGTTTGGTCGGAGTTAGTAAATATATATTTTATTGTTGGTTTTATTTATATGTATTTTCCCTGTTGAATAAAGACACTGTTACATCTCTGTGTAAATTAATATCTGTGCCTCGGCAAGCCAGAGGACTTGATCAACCCTTTAAGCTTCCCGATAGGATTTAGGTTTCTCTTATATTGAAGTCCACCAAATACCCCGAATGGAATGGCCCATGCCAGCACGTTCCACAAGAGGCGTGCTGTGTTATTGGTAGCACCGGATGGTTGGTTGCGCGACTTCGCGACATTCCATTGGCCTGGGCGGCCGGTAGACAAAAATTTGGAGATAGATTGATGAGGGACTAACTCTTCGCGCGCGCGTGATTGCTTCGGCAAGACAGACTCTGAGAGAAAATAAATAATTAAATATAAACTAGATAAAAGGGCTTTAGGTAAAATAAAAGGACAACCATAAAGTAGATTACCGGTCAAATAATATAAAATATTAGCTCTAAATAAAATTAATGTTAATTAATGAGACTAGGACAAAGAAAGGAGAATTAAGTAAGAAAATAAAACTGGTAATTCGAAGTCATGATAATAAGTAAGATTGTCCTAAAAAGTGATATAGCCCTAGAAAAAAAAATATATTTATGTATATACATTCCTTCGGGAAGTCTGAATGAAAATACCTAAAAAAATACAGTATCACCGAAGTGTTTCAAAACGCAATAATTGTTTGCGCACATTCATCCTTTTTTTATAAAATTTATTTTATCTTCTTTCTCATCTAGAGCAGAAATTTTTGTCCTATTTCTTTATTTATTACAATAAAAAAAAATTATTATTCTCTTCAATTTCCCATCCTTTACACGGGAGGCAGAAAGAAATTATTATTGCCTAGGCAAAACCGAATGTAACGGCCTTTGTTACAATGAGTGGCCTATTTCTATCTTCTCTAGAGGGGAAGAAAAAGGAAGGATAGTTTGCCTCTCAGGCTTGGCTTTCTCTAAAGCCAAGCCATTCATTTTTCTTCCTTCTTCACATTTATTCATTTATTTTTATTCTTCATCAGGCCATTAATTTTGTCCTTTATTTATTATTTTTTTTAACAATTTTATATTTTATTTTAATAAGTTGAAACTTTATTTATTATTTTTCAATATTAATTCTGATTCTATTCTATAGATTCTGATTTTTTTTTCAAATTTTATTCTGATTTTATTCTGATTTTTATTCTGTTTTTATTTATTTTAATTTCCAATTTGAGTTATTTTTAAATATTATTTATAAATATTTTAATCATTTATAATATTATTAAATATTTAGAAATCTTATCTACAACTAAATTATTTACAAGCAAATTCTGATCTTCGATTAATTCTAATTTATTTTTGAAACTACTTGGTTTTGGAATATTTAATTGGAATATTGTGCTTCGGCAATAAAGACTGTATTGAGGAGGTAAAATAAAAATTTAAAAGAAAAATGTAAAATATGAATTTTATTCTAAAATTTAAGTTTAACTTTATTAATATAGTTTTTATTTATATAATCTTTTTCAAAAATAAAAATAATAATTTTAAATATTAAATTAGAATTTTATCTACATCGTTTTACAAATTCTACTTAATTCTATTTTAATCCTATTCTAATCTGATTATCCGATAGTCATGTCTAAATCTTCTTTTCTAGTCTAAGAGCTGATTTATTCAATTTAAGTTTATTCTTATCACTTCAGATTATAAATTTAACGTTTTAATTTCTATTAACTCCTTAAATTATTATATTTTTAATTTAAATGGTTCGAGATTGCCTAGGCAAGGTTAAAAATAATTTTCAAAATACTATTCTGAAACTTTAAAAAATAAATGTTACTGGCTATTTTTGGGCATCTTAGAAAATTTAATGTCCGCAAAAGTTCCGTAGGGATAATCCACAAGTACCGTAGTTCCGCTGTCAAAATTTTTATTTTGGAGATTTATAAATTAAAATTTTTCTTCTAATTTCTAAAAGACTTAAAAAAAATGGGCAATATTTTATATTTTTATCTAAAACTTCCGAATTGTCCAGGCAAGCTTAAAACCTATGTTTGGAAATTTTAATATAAAATTTTGGAAAATATGTGCCAGTCGGAGTAAAAATTTAATTCATTTTATTCAATTTCATGCAAATTTATTCTAAATTTGTTTCTATAATTTCTTGTTTCATTCATTTAGGTTTAAATTTTTCCTTCATTTTTAAAAGATTTGGAAATGAATGACTGAATATTTTTATTTTTCAATATTATTTATATACAAATTATCTGAATTGCCCAGTCAGTCTAAAACCGATTTTTGTAACTTTTAATTTTAGCTTTGGAAAATAAATGTCAGGGTCTGATTTTTCGGAAAATTAAAATTCTCTCAAATGTCCAGAAATTCCTTTTATTTTTATTCCTCTCTGTTAAATTTTCTAGTTATGATTAAAAATTTTCTTCTAATTTTTAAGATTTTGGAGTGAATAATATTTTTATCTAATTCTGTCTAAAATACCCGAATTGCTTAGGCAAGAACAATTTTAGGATGAATTTTAGTTGTCACTTTAGTTTGTCAACTAAATTTAGATATAAAAATTAGATTCAATTTTTAGGAGTTACAGTATTTTTTAAAAATATCTCTCTAGATTTCTTCTTTTTCCTCTATTTTGTTAATTTTTTCAATTCTACTATTTTCAAGAGTTTAGTTTTGTTCTGTAAATAGAAATTTAGAAATTTCAAAGAAATATTTTTAATGAAAATTTAGACACTAAAAATAAGCTGTTAAGATCTAATTCCCGTTTCCATTTCCTTAAAAAAAAAATCAAATTTAACTGTATTCTATTTGTTTAAATTGTTTTGGTTAATAATATTTCAGAATAAAATTAGCTCAGCCAATCAAATATTCTCTCTCTAAATCTCTCTTCTTTCCCTCCATTTACACAGTATATGAGAGTAAAATTCCAAAGTAAACCATGAATGCTTAGGCAAATAAGAATGAGTTATTGGTTAAAATAAAACAATTTCTTACTCTGGATCGGTATCCCAGATAATAAAAATAGTGGGAAATTAAACTAATTCTGGTTTTCTAAAATACATACTCTTATATACTGAATATGTCTAATTACACAGCCTTATATTTAGGTAAATTTTTTCAAAGATTTTAATTAAATAAAATTATAAGTTTGAGATTGAAAATACAGAACACTCTCTTGAGGAATTTTATAATTAAATTTATTTTGACAATGATTCGAATTTTTATTTGTGTAACTTCTATTATTATTAATTAGTCTTGGAAAATTCAACAAATATATTGTAAAATTAAGTCAATTTTTCTTCTTTCTTCTCTCTTTCTCCTATTCTAAAATATTCTTCTCCACTCTAATAACTCATGCACTTTCTCCTTCCTTGTATCAAACCATAGAAGAGAGAGAGAAATTTTTTTCAATTTTAGATTTTAAGAAATTTTCTCCTTGAAATTATAAGGTATATAACATTTGTGTAACTTCTATTATAAGGTATCAAATTTTTTTTCTCTCAGAAGTTACAAGGATGGAAATTATAAGGTTAAACTAGAATTTATTTTCTTCTTCAACTTAACTAAATATTCCTAAAAATTTCCAATGTTTCAAGTTAGAGAGAATTTATCGATATGATCTCTATTAGGGTGAATTATTTTCAAAATTTCCAAAACTATAAAATTATATATAGTATTTTTCTTCCCTTTTACTCTAGTGTAAAAATATTACTTGAAATTTTAAAAAAAAACTTTCTTCTCTTCCTTTTCTCTTAAATACAACATCAGAGCGTGAAATTTTGAACTCTTTTAGGGGTGGATTATTCGAATGTATTATTTAATGTATTATATTAGCTAATGTATTATTTATATTCTAATGTATAAATAATAATTATTTAAAAAATAATTATTTATATTCTAATGTATAAATAATGCTCCCTCATACTATCTCTTAATAAATAGTTCTCTTTCTGAATCTACTACAATATTTTCTCTTCTATTTCTTTACAGTATATGGAAGCGAATAGAAACTATATGTGCTTTGGCAATTAAGAATTCCTTTTTTAATTTTTGAATAAATTTAATAGAAAAATTATGACAATTCCTGATTTTTCACAAGTATTATAGTTTGATTTTATAGCTCAAAAATATATATTCTACTTATCTATTGTATAAATTTTATATTCTATTAACTTATACATATTTTGTCTGGGTGTATTTTGTACTACTCAAATCTAAAATTTACCAATTATTATACAAATAAGGTTATATTTATAGGTTTAAGTTATATTCTCAGACATTATAAAGTTTATTTGGAACTTTGGAACCTAGTTATTTTTGATAAAATGGTTTTAGAATTTTGGATCTGTATAATTTCCATTTGAGTAATTATTAAATCATATTTAAAATCAATACATAATTAAAATTATTCTGTTAATTATAATCTCTTTCTCTAGAAAAATACTCTCTCTATTAAAAAAAAATATTTTTTTTGCTTCTTTCCTTCTTTTCTCCTTTCACTGTCAAAGTATTAGAGTGTTTGAATTTTTGAAGTATTTTCTTTTGCGAAATTTTTTTGTTGAAAATATAATTGAGTCTGAATTGCTTCGGCAGTCAAAATTTTTTTTAAGTAAATACTTTTCACAACCCTCGATATTCTCAAATGAAGGAGGAAAGAATATTTATTTGTAAAATTTCTATTATTCTGAATTATTTTCAAAATATTACAATAAATATTATTCAATTAAATTTCCTCCTAAACTTTTAAATTTAAAGCTAGTGATTTTCGGTTTTATTCCTTTCCGGTTTTATTTCTTATTGGGTAAAAAAAAAGAATAATAGATTACTCTAATTCAATTCTATCCAATTCTCTATCGAATGAAATATGTTGTAAAGAGTATACTCATTATATATAAAAAAAATTTTTTTTTTTTGAATAATATAATCTAATAACAATGATATTAAGGCTTGGATATACCTGTGCCTTTGGAATTTTTCTGGTTAATTTAGTTGTTTTGGTCAAATTACTTATCTGCTTCGGCAAGTTCAACTGGTGCTTAGGCAAAAAAAAGAAATTAGAAAAAGGTAGTTAAAAACTTAAAATATATATAACAGGTCTAAAAATAAAATTAAAAAAAATAATAATAAAGTAAACAAACATAAGCAATAACTTATAAATAATAATAACTTTAAAAAAATAATAAAATAAATAACTTATAAATATTAAAAATTAAAATGGAAAATGTGGATATAAATGTAGTAGATAAAAAATTATTTGAGGGCAAGATTCTAAGCAGTCAAGCAAAAATAAGTGATATTTCAAAAGTATATGAAGATTTAATATTATTAGAAGATGGAGTTAATAGAAACCTAAGGGCAACAAATAGGAACATCACACAGTTAGAAAATAATTTAAAGGGGATTGAAGATGGGGCAAATGCAGGCTTTGAAGAGGTAGCAAAAAGAATTGATAAAGTAGGCGAAGATGTTAATAAATTAGATGAAAAAGTAGAAAGTATAAGAACTGAGTTTCAGGACAGGGACAATTTAGAGTTTGATGAGTTAAGGAGCAGTGGAGCGGCCAATCTTTTAAGAGCTAATAGTCGGCCCGCAGTTATACCACCACCACCACCACCCAAGCATAACTCCCAAAGTGCGAGCACTAGTAATAGTAATACTATACCGACATCATCCCTAGGGAAGAAAGCAAATAATAATTTAAATGAAAAGACTAATAATCAAGGTAATGGTCAAGAATTAAATGTTTTGAATGAAATTGGGACGTCTGGTCCACAACTAAATGTGTTTACAGGTGAAGTTGCATCTGCTTTTGATGAATGGGCAATAAGATTTAGAGATTATGTTGAAGTATTTGGTAGTACTTGGAGTGAAATGGAAAAGTTAAACAGACTTAAGTTATATTTAGGAGCGCAAGCAAGACAGATTTTTGAAAATTTATTAGTTACTGAAAGGAACACCCTAGCAAACGCATTAATGAATATTAGATCAAAACTGGACAGCCCGCACTTCCGGGAGCTAGCTTACAAAAGATTAGCAGCGTGTTACCAACGGGAAGGGGAGTCAGTGAGTGAATTTATTAAAAGGTTAGTACCACTTGTTAATACAACTTCATCACATGCACCAAATGATGTAAGGGAAGAAACACTTTGTAGATGCTTTATGGAAAAGGTCAGACCTGAATTTCAAAGGTCATTGCAGTTAGTTGGTCCACTGATTGGAAGGAAAGATTTTGATAAATTAACAGCATATGTGCAAGAATTAGAAGTCGCTATTGAAAGGGAAGGTCGCGCGGATATAGGCATACATGCTATAGCTGATCAAGCACAAACTAGTCAAATGCCTCGGGGACGGTTCACAACCTGGAAACCAATAAACCCAAACAATACCCCATTAGGGCAAAGGGTGAATTATAACAATGGCAGATATGCTTCGGCAAGTAATGAATTTAGACAAAGAAATAGATGGCAGCTTAGTAACCAATGGCGGCCACAAAATGATCGCAGATGGAACAATCGTCCATTTTGCCACTACTGTAAGCGTACAGGGCATGAACAGTATAATTGTAGGGAACGCCAGTTCAACGCTAATAGGTCATTTAATAATAGAAATCAAGGCAGGAAAAATGCAGGAAGCAATGAAATTGAGAATTTGAAAAATCAAAATCAAGAAATGAAAGAAATAATAGATAATTTAACAGTACAAGTACATGAAATAAAAATGAATAGGAATTATGTCCCTTCGAATCAAAATATAAGATCCCTGCAGCCTATTAAAGTTACGGAAACTAACGAGACTGAAAAACATGAAACTAAACATAAGAAAACAGAGCCAAAGAAAATAGAAAGTTGGGAAAATAGTGGGCATAGAGCAAGAATCCCTTCATTATTAGGCACCTCTCTAATGCTAATGACAATACTAAGTACTGCTATGGGACTTAATCCGGCTTTAGTTCCAAAAACTCCAATGATATGCCAGACGCAGAAGCAAGCAATGATTTGGCAACTACCTGAAATAATGTTTTGTCCCTCAATTAGCATTTATAAAAAATATACACCAGCAATTGAAGATAGGAAAATATACATTCCTAATAGCATTGAATTCTCAACCAAGGCATGGGCTTGTAGAAAAATTAAGAAAAATGCGCGCAAGTACACAACGATCACTGGTATTCCAATTGAAGAGAAATTAGATCATGAAGAGTTAGACATATCTTTAGAAGAGTGTAACCAAATGATTAAGCACCGCAGTTGCAATCTAGGCATTCTAAAACAAAAATCTAACTTATGGCAAACTGAAAATAAGATTGATTTGACACCTAGGACTTGGTTTTTGGGGTCTTTCGGGTGGAAAAATATATCGAGTAAGAACTGTTTCCTGTTTGAAAGTCGAATTGATTCTCACTTCGGTGCGTCAGAAATTGCAACTCCTTTAGGAATAGCACATGAGTGTCCTTATGAAAAAGGACATTGTATACTGAAAGATAAAACAGTACTTGTATGGGAAGTAAGTACTGAAAGAAAATGTAACTTTATTCATATTGGGGATAAAAAGGGACAATGCATGGGCAAGGCCTGGCTTTCTGATGATGGAAGATTAGCTCTTACGTTTGAAAATGCAACTACTGTAAATGATTGTGGAAAGAATATTGTAGTTTCTGATCAGGGTCTTGGGTCCATTATAATTAATGTAACCGATATAACAAGAAAAAAGAGACATGCCTATGATAAACCCCGAAAGTATTATGGGGATGGTGTTGTCACATCCTCGCAGCTTGCGTCGCAGCTCACATACCTGGAAACTGAAATGTCAAAAACAATGAACTTTGCATTTTACCAGTCATTGCGTTCATTTTGTGAATTGCTTGAGGTAATTAAGCGATGGACAGAAGCTACTTATATGAGCAATCCAACAGAATTAGCAAGGTCGATGTTTTCTAATCCGTACCTTGTTGCTAAAAGGTCTGGTATGTCACTTATGAAAATTTGGCCATGTGTACCTTTAGAAAAATCGGACTATGAATTCCGTCCAACAAAAATGAATGAATGCTTTGAATTTATTCCTATAACGCTCAGGACTGAAAGTAAAGAACACCTAGCATTCTTGGATCCCACAACTATGATTATCACACCCTCATCTAGGAAAAGTCCCTGTCATGAGTCAAGAAATATAGTAGTACAGATTAATGATCAGATTTTAGAAATAGATCAAAGTGAAGGAAAAATTACTTCGGTAAGACCAAATCTATTAAAAATTCATGAACTGAAATTGAACTTTACCGAATTAATTCCGAAAATTGAATCGCATGCTTTTCATCAGTTAGTTCTTCTGAATATGACTGACATTAAGGATCATGCATTTGTAAGCAATATGGTAAGGACTAGCCAAATAACTTACCAAATAAAAGAAAAAGAGACTGGTATTACGACGTCTGTATCCCAAGAATGGGAAGAAGTGGAAAATCAACTTGTGAGAGGAGTAATAGGTGATTATAAACAAATTTGGGCAATAATAATTTCCATAATTGTTATAATTCTAGCTATTGATTTAAGCATAAGGTTATTAATGGTTTTCGCTGAAATGTATGCGGGGAATGGTCGCTTAGGCAAGCTAATATTTGGTACTAAAATCGAAAAACCAGTAAAAAGGATGATGGAAATTAAGAGGATTAACGAACCAAGAATAGAAGAAGATGCCACTTATGAGGAACCAATTGTAAATAGGCTATCCGTATCTTGGCCACCCACAGTTAGAAATGCAATAGAGTCCGGGGCACCACGCAGGTCCCCACTTAACATAGGATCAGTAGGAAGAAGAGGTTTTATTGGAGCGCTGGGACCAAATGCAGCAACAGTAATAGTTGACGTAACCTTGAATGATATGCCTTTAAGGTGTCTGGTAGATACGGGAGCAATCACCTCAGTAGCCAATATAGCCCTAGCAGACCGCATAGGAGCTCAAGTTTTTCAAGTTGAAACATTTTTGCAAAGTGCCTCTGAACATCCTATGTGCGCCAGACAAGCAATGAAAGCGCAACTCTGCATTGGAGGGGCAGAGGCTGAAATAATCATAAATCTTTTTAATGATAAGTTTCACTGGCATAAGCATGATTATCATTTCATTCTCGGGTGTGATGCTTTAGCACTACTGCCGCCTATCCAATTGGATTTAAGAAATAAAAGCTTAATAATTAAAGGGAATCTTTTAAAACTTGATAATAAAATAGAAGGTAAACTCATAGATATCAAGGTTCGAGCACTAGCTACATACGAATTAAGACCAAATGAACAGTGCCTAATCAAAGGTAAAGTCCAATTCCCTGAACTGCTTCGGCAAGACATAATGTTTCACACAATAGACCAAAAACTTTCAGATGAAGGGTTAAGTTTTGTTCCAATAGTCACAAATCCAAAATCAGGAGTAGTACCTGTGATTATATCGAACCCCACGGGAGAAGTAAAAAGAGTTTTCAAGGGCAAAGGCCTGGGTTTAGTGAATGAAATTTATGAGACTAGTCATGAAAATGTTCTTTCAGAATTCGAAAAAGAAGAGTGTGAAGGTACTGAGCAAGAATTAAACTCCTTAGGGAAGTCCAAAGTAATTATTGATCCAAGTTTCAAAATTGATTTTTCTAAGTCGTCAGTGAAGAATGAGGAGTTAAAGAAATTAAAAGAATTGTGTGAAGAGTATGGTGATGTTTTTAGTAAAAGCCAATATGACTTAGGTAATTGCACCGCAGGCGAACATGACATAGTGACCACGTCTGAAGAACCAGTAACCTCAAGACCCCACAGGGTACCTTTCAAATACAGGGATGAATTACAAAAGCATATCGATCAGCTTTTAGCTTCAGGGGTCATGATCGAATCAGACACCCCATGGGTATCAAACATAGTACTAGTTCAGAAAAAGGATGGAGGGCTTCGGCCATGTATAGACTTTAGAAAATTAAACGAAATTACGGTACCTGACCATTTTCCGTTGCCCAGACTTGAAACGATTTTGGAACGGGTAGGAAATTGCAGATATTACACATCTTTAGATTTAGCTAGCGGCTATTTGCAAATTAAGCTAAGTGAAAGAGCATCAAGAAAATGCGGAGTTATTACTGAAGACAATGTCTATCAAATGGTCAATCTCCCTTTTGGACTTAAAAATGCCACGAGTGCATTTGCAAGGGTCATGGCACATGTATTGACAGGTCTTGAAAATGTTCTTGCTTATGTGGATGATATTCTTATTTATACAAAATCTGAAAATTTTGATGAACACCTAACGGCATTAAGAAGTGTATTTGAAAGATTCAGAAGATTTAATTTGAAACTTAGCCCCAAGAAATGTATTTTTGCTTCGGCAAGTATGGAATTCCTCGGATTTATTGTGAGTGAGTCAGGCTATACACCTAGTTTGAGAAAAATTGAAACAATTTTGAATTTAAAAATCCCAACTTCGGTCAAAGAAGTTAGGCAAGTAGTTGGAATGGCAAGTTTCTTTAGGAAGCATGTCCCGAATTTTTCGACAATAGTAGAACCTTTAACTAGGCTAACCAGAAAGGAAAGGCCATTTGTTTGGGGAAAAGAACAGCAGGAAGCCTTCGAGAAAGTTAAGAAAATATTATCTGAAAAACCTGTGTTGACATTTCCTGATTACACAAAACCATTTCACATATTTTGTGATGCCTCTTCGGTAGGTCAAGGAGGAGCGTTAATGCAATGGGATGAAGAAAAGAAGGTTTATAGTGTAATATGTTATTGCAGTAGGACACTGTCAAGTTCTGAAAGAAATTGGCCACCTGTTCAAGTTGAATTAGGTGCAATTATTTACGCGCTTCGGCAATTCAAACCTTTTATTTTTATGTCTAGTATAGAGCTGCACACTGACCATAAGCCATTGGCATTTCTTTTGAAAAAGGCTGAGACTCATCAAAATTTAGCTAGATGGTTAGTAGAACTGCAGAATTATAATATAAAAATAGTTCATATAGCTGGTAAACAAAATTCGCTAGCTGATGCTTTGTCTAGGATCCCCCATGAAGATTTAAGTCCTGAAGAAATTGAAAAATTAGAAGAATTAGAAGATATTGCTGAATTCCCTGTTTGTTTAGCAATCAATAAGAAACCATTTGTTGTTCATGAAAAGTTTGGATTAACTATGTCAATAAGGTCTATGGAAGGGAACATCCACCAAATTGATATTAGGAAAGAACAAAGTGAAGACCCTGAGGCTTCAATCTTAATAGACTTTCTCAAATCCGGAAATTTCCCTGAGGACATTTCTGAAGAAGAGAAGAACAGTTTCTCAAGATTAGCCAAAGATTTGTGTCTAGAGTCAGGAGTATTATATTTCCACCACAAGCACTCAAAACCAAGGATTTATGTCCCTGTTTCGTTAAGAGCCATGATATTTGATTCATTTCACACAACTAAATTAGGGGGAGGACACATGGACTACAACAAAACGTTAAAGAAATGTTTAAAATATTTTTGGCCTCGCATGCACGCAGACATTGTCACGTGGCATAAACAATGCATTACTTGTCAGCTTCGGCACTCTCCAAACCCACCTTATAGAGCAGAAATGTGCACTCCTCCAATTAACACGCTTTTTGCAAAAGTCGGCCTAGATTTAGCTGGTCCCTTTCCTAAAACGCAAAATGGAAACAAGCACATCCTAAACATAGTTTGTTGGTTTACGAAGTTTGTGATTTCTGTTCCAATACCAGACGCAAAAGCATCTACTATCGCTTCGGCATTTCTGAAAAATTGTTATTTGAAATTTGGTGGTTGTACTGAGCTAATCACTGATAATGCGACTGCTTTTACCTCAGAATTTTTCAAAAGCTTTTGCGCTATGCTATATATAAATAAAACTTATGCTGTACCTCACTGGAGTCAAGGCAATGCAGTAACAGAAAGGTCATTCAGGACGTTCCATAACATCCTAGCAAAATACATCAATAAGGATCAGCCTGACTTTGATGAGCATTTAGAATTTGCAAACTTCTGCTATAACACTTCGGTGCACTACTCGACTAATGAAACGCCTTTCTTTCTCATGTATGGTAGAGATCCTATTTTCTGCGTAGATTTAATTCTGGATCCAAAAGTGCGAGAACCAGTAGCATTGAATGATGAAGCAGAGATAAAACAAAAATTAATTGTTTCGCTTAGGCAAGCCTGGAAATACGCAGCAGAATCCAATAGGGATGCACAGTTAAGAGCTAAAACGCAGTACGATAAGTTAATAAGAAATCCAACAATAACAATAGGTGATCGCGTACTTCTGAGAAATTATACGGGCAAAGTTGGTACATCTAAAAAGTTTCATCTTCCTTGGAAAGGTGTTTTCCGTGTTATAGGAATAGATGGAGTAAGAGTAACTATAACAAGTTGTAATTCTCCTCAGTCGAATCCTAGGATAGTTCACATCAATCAATTGAAGAAATGCGTTGAACCACTTAATTTTGAGCCTGCTTGCACAAATCCTAATTTGGATCAAGAGGAATCTGATGCATTGGTCGAAGTGAATGCAGAAGAGCTTATTGACGAACCTGGATATTCGCACAATATTGATAAAAATGTAGAAAAAGTTAATGATAAAGAGATAGAGGAGTTAGGAAGGCAAGGAATAACGAAATACAATCTAAGGAAGAATCCAAAACAGAAAATCTTAATTTTAAATGCTTCGGCAAGAATGAAATAAATAAAATTTTAATATATAATTAAAAATTAATAAAATAATTCTAATCACATAGATGACAGCTGAAATTACACCTTTTTTTACGAAAAAATATGTGTTCAGCAATCATTATGGATGCCATTTTGAAGTTGACAATATTTCTTATTTCTGTGTTGAGCAGTTTTACATGAGGTTCAAGGCTTTGGTTTTCGGAGATTTTAAAAGTGTAGAAATTATAATGGAGGCAAAGGATGCTGGCACAATTAAGCATATTGGATCTAAGATTAAAGATTTCAATCATCATATCTGGAGGAAATTATGTATAATTGTGATGGTCATCGGAAACTTGGCTAAATATAGGCAAAATGGAAATCTTAGAAAAATGTTATTTGAAACTGGAAATACACTTCTTGTAGAGGCCTCGCCTTTCGACACTTACTGGGGAGTAGGGGTCGGACTTGGTGGTGTGTACAATAGAAGGAACTGGAGAGGTTTGAATGTCCTAGGAAGGATACTCACCAGAATCAGAGATAATTTAAAAAGTTAGTCTAAAATATAATATTAATAAAATTTATTTGATAATTTAAATTTAAAAAAAAAATCAAAAATATAAAATATAATAATTTAAACTAATAAATATAGTAGCACAAAACCGTTTAATTTTGAAAAAACCGTATACCGTTTATGCCGTTTATCTGAGACCCGTATACCGTTCCGTTTAATTTTACCAAAAACTAACCGAAATTCTTTAAGTGATGGAAGTTCAAACTCCCTACTTGGACATCAACAGTACCATTGAGTTCCCTCCACTGGGCCAACAACAACAACAATCATCTTCTAATAATGTGAGTAATAATAATGCTTCGGCAAGTAAGAATGTTGAAATGGAGATAGATAGTGGTGTTCCTCCGGTTGTGAATTATCGTGTCGATGATGATTATGATTTTGATAAAGATGTTGTGTCGTTTTTGGTTTGTCAAGTCGAAGAGAATTCGGTCATCGGTGGTCGTCTTCGTGTTATGACTAATAAAAGCTGGCCACATTTCGTCACTATTAAGAATAAAACGGTCGAAGAAAGTCCTCACTTTACTAGGAAATTGCAATTGGGAGACATTGTTTATGTCAGCAGGGTTGAATGGAAAGAAGGTTATCGATTTTTAGTCCACCATGATAGTGAAACGGGTGAAAATAGAAAGAAATGGTTCGTTCAAAAAATCAATACTCAGGCAATTGTCTTGGATATTGAATTTATTGAGTATGCCGACTGGATTGAAACACCTGGTATTGTCCTCCGAATTAGAGATCAGGTTACTGGTGGGGTAACTAAAAGGACGTGTGCGTTTATAATTTCCTCCGGTTTACAAGTCTCCTCGAGGTGTTATCGTAGACAAATGTCTGATTTGGATCTTGACGAACTACAAGAAGGCCAATTAGTCACAGTTTGTACTGCGACTCTTCCTCAAGCTTGTTATGTTGATAATTCGTATATTCTTCCACCAGAATCTGAATTTAAAATGGGGTCTGAAGAAATAATTTTTGAAGAGTTTGGAGCTTTAGCTTCTATAAAGAAACATGCCCCGTGGCCCTACACAAGAAATGGTAAAAATGTTTTCTACCCGATTCTGCCTGAAATGACTTATGAAGAAATTGAACTTTGTGAGAAGGTTATGTCTGCGGCGATAGGGTTCTCTTATGAAGATAAGAAAAATAAAATTATTGAAAGTCGGTTTGAAGGTCCTGCACAATATTTCGACCAATTATTCCACCTTCGTTTCAAGGACATTGACAATCTAAAGGTAAAGAAGCTAAAAGAAGTATGGACAGAAGAGGACCAAGTTTATCTGAAGTCCAGTCTTCATCTTCCTCATTTTGCGATTGGGGTTATAAGAAGAATTGAAGTAAATGAAGTATACTCCTTAGGGAAGAAAAAATTTGATTTCTGTGTTGTAGTGAAGGTAGTGAATATACAATATAGAAAAAAGCGAAATGTTGAAGATGAATTGGAAATGGCTGAAGAGGGAGGATTTGTGGTTGTGTATCCGTGTATATTTAAAGGGCTTGAAAGCAGAAGAGGGTGTTTTATGGGAAATCTTCCCTCTTATTTAGCCAGGCAGGATACAAACCAAGGAAAGTTAATGAATGTTCTTCTGGGGAGAGAAATTGAACCGGAAGATGAAATTGAGGTTGATGCTTCGGCAAGACAGAATCCACTGATGCGGTTGTTGAATGAGAGGCAGAAAGACACTGCGAGAATGCTTTTAGGGGATGGGTGTAAGTTGGTTTACCAACAAGCACCGCCTGGTGTTGGGAAAACCTATGTAGCCTCGATAGTTGTTGCGCTTATCTTGGCATTGTTTAAAAACATGAAAGTTGCAGTCATAACATCGGCGAATCTTCCGTTGGCTAAGCTTGTAAATGAATTAGAGCAGATATTAGGTGGCGATGAAATGGAATCCTCCAGCGCGGTTGCCTTCTTTTCCGGATATGCCAAAGACAAATATAGAGAATTGCTCGCGAATCTCCGCCGACACATGCTGGTAACTAAATTAAAATTGGAAGAAATTGAAGAAAAATTAATGAAGTCTGATGAAAAAGATATTGATGAATACTGCACAAATTTTGAGAGCAGGCCTAAATTGACCAGGGAAAAAAGAATGGCGTCGTTGTTGTCTGAAGTTTCTGATCTCCGAATTGTATTTGCTACGTCCACTATGGCAGAAGACATGTTTAATACATCTCTTCGTGGTGTTTCTGCAATGATTTTTGACGAGGCAACGCAGGGATCTTTTGTCGTATTGGCACACCTGATGTCGCGCTTCCCCAATTTGGAAAAGGTCCTCGTCACTGGTGACCAATTCCAGTTGGGCGTCCATCTAGAAGATCTTCCACAAGTCCTTCGGGAAGGGTACGGTCTTGAATCTATGGTTGAACAACTTGTTGTCTCACCAATGGTAAAACAAAATCGTCTTGTGACTTGTTATCGAATGCACCCCACTTTGGTGAAGGTTGTCTCGTTTGCTGCGTATGAACAACATGGAGAGTTGCTTGAGCCAGGTAGAGGAGAAAATGAACGGTCACTTTTAACCGGCTCGAATTTTCCACTGCCAGTTCAATCTTGTCCGATAGTTTTGTTGGATATAGTGGGTAACTGCAGACAAGATACTATAACGCACTCCTCAACAAATGATGCTCACACTGCTTCGGCAATTCTGATTGTTTCCGCCTTGTATGAAAATTTTGCTCGAAATATTGTTGTTATTTGTTTATATGTTTTTCAAAAAGATTGTCTCCGTCGTGAATTTGAAGCTTTGAACATGAATGTTTTGGTAGTGTCAGTAGATGGATATCAGGCACAGGAGAGCGATTTGATTGTACTTGTTACCACCAGGTCGAAGAGTAAATTTGAGAATAATGAGAATGCAGAGTTCCTCCACGATTCCAGGCGTGCGACGGTAGCACTTTCCCGTGCCAAGCATGGAATGGTAGTTATCGGGGACGTAGAGAGTTTGAGTGGTGGGTCTGTTTGGCAAAGGTTTTTCGAGAAAGCGTCCTCCTTCACGAAAATTGTTGGTATTAATTATTTGAAGGGTCTTCGCCGTGATCTGCTCAACACTCAACTGGTGACAGCTGACAAGACAATCGCTGGTGTGTTGGAAGGGCCCAGGCAACAACAACAACAACAAAGACCAAATGAAACGTGGAGACAGGACTCAAGTGCACCTGGACCAAGTTCACGTAACCGTTCAGAGGATTGGTTTGAAAACGATTTTAATAATTTAAATATGAAAACTAACACTGAATTTTATAGGAATCAACCCAAAAGGCAAGCACCTGACAGTTGGCGTGGTTGGAATTCTCGGACTTTTGTGCGAAATACTGACAGAACATGCTTCAATTGCGGAAAGGCTGGTCATTTTGCTCGTGAATGTAATACTTGGAGAGGAAATTATTAATTTGTTTTGTTAATTTTGAATGAAATGTTAATTTAATTATTTTGTCAATTAATCAATTTTTCTTAATTTTTAATTATTTTAATCAATCAATTTATTTTAACTTAACTATACATTCACATAATTATTCTATTTATCAAATTTTAATCTTACCCTCATTCAATCATTTTATCAAATTTTCCTGCCACACATAATCAATTTAATTTTTAAACTATTAATTACCATCTATAATCAATTTTCCATAATTTTTCATATTTGCCATTTTTCCTCACTCCCTGTCCATTCACAATTAAAAAAATATTTTATTATTTTCCCCATAGGCAATAAAGGTCAAATAATCACTACAAAATATTTTATCAAAAACTAGGTATACAATCCTATATGGATTGATATATCTTTATTTTGGAAAATATTTTGTGATGATTATCAACTTTTATTCTAATTTTTTTTTGAGATTTAAAGGAGCTAGTTATTGCACTAAAAATTGCAAAAGTTAGGTTAGAATATTAGATACTTAGGTATCTACAATTTTAACTTAGCTTATGCATACTTTTCTTACAATAACTAACCTATCCTCTTCCAAAGCAATTCAATTCCAATATTTAATTTAGGCGTCAAATTTGTTTGTTTTTAATTTTAAGTTATTTGAAATTTTAACTAAATTTGAGCATTTTACTATTTCCACTTACTTAGGTAATTCAGACTGTTATTATTTTACACATTCTCAAAATATTTGCTCTTAAACCAAAAAGGGGGACAAAATATGGGCAACTAAAAAAAATAATCAAATTTCCAAACATGCCAAAATTTCTGCAAGGAAGAAAAATAAAATCAAAATTGACTGACAATCCACTCTAAAAAGCGCTTTAGGAAACAAGAGATCATCGAAAATACCCGAAAGGGTCAAAAAAAAGACAGACTGGGGGCCTCGGCAAAAACCAGTCTGTAGAACAAATTTTAGGATCAAGGATGATCCTTTGTGGGAAAGGAGTGAAATGAGAGAAAGAGTGGAACGTCAGTCAGAACAAAAATTTTAAACCTAGGTTAAATGGCACTGTTTGGGAATTAGATATTTTAAGACCAGGGACGGTCTTCCCTGGGGTTGGAGGTGTAAGGAAGGACTTTATCCCGAAGGTTAAAGAGCAAAGAGATTTTGTATTTCCATTAAATGATTTTCCCATTAAACACATTTCCGCCCATTTATTGCTCATATATTTAATCCTTTTATTTTCCTTTGTAATTGGTTCAGTTAATTGTTATGTTTGGTCGGAGTTAGTAAATATATATTTTATTGTTGGTTTTATTTATATGTATTTTCCCTGTTGAATAAAGACACTGTTACATCTCTGTGTAAATTAATATCTGTGCCTCGGCAAGCCAGAGGACTTGATCAACCCTTTAAGCTTCCCGATAGGATTTAGGTTTCTCTTATATTGAAGTCCACCAAATACCCCGAATGGAATGGCCCATGCCAGCACGTTCCACAAGAGGCGTGCTGTGTTATTAAATTTTGAAAATTTTTTCAATGGCTTTGCGTTGTTATGGACGCACGCCGTTTTGGGCTACATCCCTAGTTTTTATGTTATCATTTTTTGTCAAATTTCGATTTTTATCTTTTTAATTTTTTTCGATTCTGTATTTTAGGTTTCTTTAAAAATGTTTTTTAAAAAATCACCAAAAGGAGGCGATATTTTATTTAATGAAGGATATAAATATTATGAAAACAAAAAAAATTCTAATTGGCGATGCGAATACAATAAGATTCGCATTGTTAAATGCAACGGCACCTTGAAAATAACAGAGGAGGAAACAGCTTTACAAATTGACCACACATGCAACAAGGTATAATTTTTCCATATCTGACTTTTTGTAGAATAATCTGATCGCCGATCTATATTCCCAGAAAATATATTCCCCCTTTTCTATTTTATATTTTCTGCTTATCCTTTTTTACTTTTTCCCTATCCAAGACTAAGGAAAATTGACCATTATGAGCCAGTCTAAGGAAAAATATGATGCCGGCTAGAGTCGGCAGTTTTATCGCAAATTCACTGTTATATTTATTTTTTAAGAAAATACGACTCCTTCATTGGATACAAGAAAAAATTCCTGGTAGACGTGTTGAGAATTTTAGTTCAACTTGGACTGATGGAATTACATTAGGAGCTTTGGTTAGTTTTTTGTTGCCTTTTTTCAAAATTGCCGAACTTTTGAGAATTCCATAGAATTTTTTGGGAGTTTTGAATTAGGAAAAATCTAAAATTTAAAGGTTGATGCCTGTACAAGTTCTTTTGCTGAATGGGTAAAATGGGAGTCAAGTAACACGTTGGAAAATACACAGAAAGCCATGCAAGCTGCTAAGAGATTGTTGGGGGTTGAAAAGGTTTTTTAAGAAAAAATTTAAAAATTATTTTTTTTCTTCAATTTTTGAAGTTTTTAACCCCCGAGGAATTGTCAAATCCTGCAGTTAATGAAAAAATTGTAATGTCTTATTTGTCACAATTTCCAAAATCACAACCTTCGCCCACTTTGGATATTTCTGGAATTGATCGTCAGCATATTGTTGGAATCCCTAGCAACCCAGTTGAAATTGAAAGAATTGAAGAAAAAATTGAAAATGGAGGGAATAAAGTTCAAGAAGAAGAAAATGAGGTTTGTTTTTATAATTTTTATTATATTTTTCTGTTCTTCGCTTTTGGGAATTAAGTTCGACTTAATACTTTGTGAGGGTGATTAATTATGATGACCTCACTTAAATTTTTCGGGAGTTTTTCTTTTAATTGTTTACATTTTTAATTTTTTTCGGTAGGGCAGGAAGTGGATACTGGGGAAATTGGGCCCGAAATTACTTGAAAACTGAAAAAAATTTTCCCACATGTCTTGGGCCTGATTAGTACCTAATTAGATTTTATTGATTTTCTGTATTAATTGTTTTAATTTTTACAGATAAATTTATATTCAAAAGATTCAAACAAACCATCATCACCAGTTAACCAACAACATCCCAAAGAAATTTCAAAATCTCCACTTTCAACTAATAAATATCAAAGTGTCAAAGTTTGGGGACGTGGTCTTTTATCTGTTGGAACTTTTGCTAATGAAGAACTTCATGTATATGTGAATAATTGTGCGGATGAAGTTATTGTTAGTGTTAAAAAAGGTTTGCAATTTTTTTATTTTTTGCGGACTTTCTTTGCGGACTTTTTAACGAATGAAAAATCATTTCATTGACTTTTGTCCGCAAATTTTTTTGTCCGCAAAAGTTTAGGGATTACGACGTCCTTTTAATTGTTTAATTTTTCGCCCCAGATGAACTGTCAGTCCATGTTTTTCGTCAAGCTTCTGGACAGAGATCGTCAGCTTCAATACAATCATGTTCTTCTTCAGTACATCGTCTTCAGTCTTTTGCTTTTACACCGCGTACATGTGGAAACTATGAAGTTTCAGTAACTGCATGCAATACACATTTGGGGAGTAGTCCTTACAAGGTTGTTTTAATAATTTAAAAATACGGATTAAGTTTTTTTTTTATTTTTAGATTCAAGTTGGTCTGAAGACCATTTCAAAAATTCAAGCTGTTGGTCCTGGATTGGAAGGAGGTGTTACTGGAGAGAGGGCTGTCTTTTATGTTGACACACGTGGAAGAGCAAATTGTTTAGGTTTTTTAATTTTATTTTGAATGTTTTTGGTTAGCTCGACGGCTTTGCGGACGCAAGGTTTGCGTAGTAGAAAGTTGCTAGCCTGCTTTTTTCGGACCCGAAATCACTTCACCGTTCAAAAATATTTGATAAAAAGAATATTTCCTTTTTCAGAATTTTCAATCGATGGACCCAGCAAAACAAATATTAATTGGTACGACAATGGAGAGGGAAATATAATGGCTGAATACACAGTTTGTTTTTTATTTTAAATATTTAGTTGAATATTTTAAAGTGTTTCAATTGATTTTTGACCCCAAGTTCGCTTATAAAGCGATTCAATTCCGAATTGATTTTTTTTGTTTTATTTTTTACTTTCCCTTATTTAGCCTCATCTTCCGGGTCGTTACACAATCAACATCACCGAAATTGAAACAAATTTAAATATAATTGATTCGCCTTTTGTTCTTTGGATTGAACCAGCAAATCTACTTCCTTTTAAAAACATTGTTCGTCCAATTCACATTCCAGCATTTGAAAGTAACTGGGGAGAAGTTGGCAAGCAATTTTATTTTAAAATTCCAAAAGAAATTGGTTTGAATTTATTTTTTAATAAAATTGTTTTTAAATTTTTTTATAGAAGCTGAAACAGTTTATGTTAAAATTTATGATCCAAATTTACAAAAAGTTGATTTTGATTGGAACAAAAATAAATCTGGTGATAATTCTTACAATTTTATGCCGCAAAAGGAAGGAAAGGTTGAAATTTTTTATTTTTTTCTTTTATAAAAATTTTTCCCTGAAGTATTTAATCAGCATCGTTGCTGATAAATTAGCTGTTGAAGACTGGCCGTTTGTTATTTTTGTTGATGGTCCTGATGATGACGAAGAAATTTTGGAAGAAAAATCTGAAGATGAACAATTACTTTATTCACCTGAAAATAGCAAAAACGAGAAACAATTAATTTCAAATGTTGGGACTATTGCTTTACCTCCACCAGAAATTCAACTAGATATTTTTAAATGTTTCAATTTCAATCAATTATTAACTACTCAACAAACAAATATTTACTTCAAAAATTTTATAACAAAATATAAGAATGAATTGGCACGAAGGAAATTTGCATATCTCTCTCTTGTAATTTTTATAAATTATTTTAATATGCAATTTTAATTTTGCAGAGTGGGACGGATTTTTGTGATAAATTGTTTGAGCCAGGCCCAGAGCTATATGATTTTGAATTGAGTGAAGAACTTGAAGAAAAGGTTTTTAAAATTAATATTTTTTATTTTAAAATCAGTCAATTTTAGTGGAAATGTGGGATAGAAGAATCAATTCCCTTGTTTTTATATGACAACGGAACAAAACATTATGCTGAAGTTGATGTAGATGGAGACGAAAGATGTTCAAATTTGAGGCTTTTTTATATATTTATTTTTTTATTTAGATAAATTACCAACTATTCCAAAAAATATTGAAGAAATGAAAATTGCTCGTCATTTATTGGAACATATTTTTGACCGCTATTTTATCCTTATTATAATGATTTATGCTACAGTTAATCCACAAATGATTCAATTATTATTTGATGAAAATGAAACAAATATGCCTTTACAAATTCATTCTTCGAGCGTCTCAATACATATTAATGAAAGAACTCACAATTTATTGTTTGATTTTTTATCGATGCATATAATTACCATGCAAATGAATTTTTTCCCGAAAATAAACTTCACTGAACAAAATATTGATAGTTTATGTAAATTTTTTATGACTGCGGGAGGATCAGTTCGTCGTAGTGTTTGTTATCATTACCCTTATGCAGAACTTTACAATCTTATTATACAGGTATAATTGTAAATCAATTTTTTTGCAGTTTTAATTAATTTTAGCAAATACAAACATCAAAAGATATTTCCAAAATGATCAAGAAAATTAAATTAGATTACATTTTGGGTGATATAGAAATACCTGATAATGCAAAATATGTTGAAAGGAGAATTGGAAGGTCTAGAGATTCATTATCCGTTTTTGGAACTACAAAATATCAACTTTCCAATAAATACAATCAATATGCTTCTGTCTACATGTTTCTCCGTAGCGTTGTATTTAAAAGACTTAATTGACTTACAACACCGTTCAAAAATAAATTGACTAATATTTATCAAAAATTGCTTTATTGACTTGAAAAGGTTGTTTGTTTTTAATTTTTTAATTTAAAGTAATTTTTAGTGAATCATTTGACCAACATTAACTTGTGTGTTTTATTGGACTTATTTGGTATTAAATTTATTTTTTTAAATTTTAGTTAATTTTAAAAGGCTTGGTTTTTTTCGTAAAAACCTTTCCCTTCTTTCTGAAGTTTTTTTAGAATTATTTTTTCCCAATTCCTTGCTAAAATGATTTTTTGGACTAAAAGGATTTTTAGTCGTTTTACTAGAATATTCTTTAAATTTCCTACATTAGTATTTCAAAAAAAATTTTTTTTTAGTTTTCTCCACAAAAATTGTTCTCCTTGAATTTACAGCACAACGACACTTTAACAATCCCAATATTCTGACTTATTTCTACCTTCTACTACAACTTATATCCTTCCCTTTAAACACTTCAGCAGCAAGATATAGACGATACCATCTCTATTAAAACTATGTATGAGAGTGAAATAAATGTGAGTTTATTTTATCTTTTGATGAAACGCTTTTTCCTTTCCAGGAGGCAAAAAAATTAATTGAAGACACTAGTAGTGCTCGTCGTGATTTAGATGCTCAAGTTCGTCGCCTCCAAGACGAATTGGACGAACAACGACGAAAATATGAGGAAGCGGTTCGTTTTCGTAGCGGTGATCGAGAGAAAATTGACGATTTGCTTGTTCAATTAAGCAATTTGGAATCTGAATTGTCCTTATTGAAACGTCGAATTGCTCTTCTTGAAGAAGAGTTGGGTCGTCTTCGCAAAGATAATTCTCGACTTCAGGTATAAATATTTGTTGATGTTTTTTATTTCCATTAAAAAAATAGTCGAACTTCAACGAGTTCGTGCCGAATTGGACCAAGAAACGCTTAATCGTATTGACTATCAGAACCAAGTTCAAACACTTCTTGAGGAAATTGACTTTATTCGACGGTAAAAGAATTGTGCAAACTTTAAGTTATAATTTTATACTTTTTCAGTTCACATGATCAAGAAATTAAAGATTTGCAAGCAATGGCTGCTCGTGATACAACAAGTGAAAATCGTGAATTCTTTAGGTTTTTATATTTTTAGCCTATTTTTCTTGCATTATACTTTTTTATAGAAATGAGTTGGCCTCTGCCATTCGTGATATTCGAAATGAATATGATTCATTAAACAACAAAAACCGACAAGACATTGAATCTTGGTATAAGTTAAAAGTACAAGAAATTGAAACTCAATCTGCTCGCCAAAACATGGAACAAGGTTATCAAAAAGATGAATTGAAACGTCTTCGTCAACAATTGACTGATTTACGTGGAAAACTTGTGGATCTGGAAGGCCGAGTATGTTTTTTGGTTTTTAAGGAATGATAGCTAATTTTTCTTTAACAGAATGCTCTTTTGGAAAAACAAATTCAAGAGCTCAATTACAATCTAGAAGATGATCAACGAGCCTATGAAGATGTTCTTAACGCTAAGGAAGCTCAAATCCGTAAAATGCGTGATGAATGTCAAGCATTGATGGTGGAATTGCAAATGTTGTTAGATACCAAACAAACGCTGGATGCCGAAATTGCCATAATACCGAAAGATGCTTGAGGGAGAAGGAGATGGTCCTGGTTTGAAACAACTAGTAGAACAAGTTGTTCGTACAACTGGTATTAATGAAGTGGCTGATACAGGTTGAAAACTTTTTAAATATTTTTTTCGAAAGGAATTGGCGGGTAAATTTTAATTCTCCTTTGATTCTCTTTTCACTTGAACATAAAAAACTCTTTTTAGTCTTTATTTTTTAATAAAACCTTCTGGATAAAACACCGCCAGTTCCTTTCTTACCTCCCTCTCCATCACCACCTCTACCATCTAAATCAAGATCTCCCTTACCTTTAACAGAAACTATGCGTGTTGTAAAAGGAGAAACTTCTTCCCGACAATCCTATCAACGTTCTGCAAAAGCAAATGTTTCAATTTTGGAAGCTTCCCCTGAAGGCAAATACATTGTAATCGAGAATACCCATCGTTCAAAAGAAGAAAATATTGGCGAGTGGAAATTGAAACGACGCATAGATGGTTTGTTTTAACCAGGCGAGAAAAAAAATTTTAATTTAATTTTTAGAAAAACGTGATATTGTGTACACAAAGTTGGTTTGACAAACTCTACAATTGACAATTTGTGAGAAATAAATAATTTTTTCTTAAAATTTTTCCAAAAATATTTTAGAATTCTTTTTGTTTATGGCTTAACAAATGAAGAAATTGAAAAACATCAGTAACTTCCAATAAAGAATGTAAAGGCTGTGGAGATAAGAATAAATGCATTGCAAGGACGTGACTTGAAGTTGGATGGGAATGAACGAATGAAAGTATTTCTTTTGTTGCCAAACCAAGTAAATAAATTTGTGTGTTTTCTAAAAAATCTTTTAATTTTTAGTTGTTGAACTTCAAAATACTTTTCTTCCATTAAAATATGAGAAGAATGACTGGACATTCACTTGGAGGTGCTTTTGCATCATTTGCTTCAGCACGAACAGTTAAATCGGAAATTAAAAGGTTTAATTTATTTTTTAGAGTATTAGCGAGTAGATGAAAATTACTTCTCGATTTCCCTTCGGATTCGGAGCTGAATCCGATTTCACTTTTCTTCGTATCGGGTTTTTCGCCGAAAAAGTTTGGTTCGGGTCAGTTAAGGGGATTAGGACTGAAATTTGGTAGGGTTTTCAAAATTTCCTTCGGATCAAGTTTCGGGTCGAAAAAACAGTCCGGATAACCCGTGCCAATCTTTACTGGTCAAAAAATCATTTAATATTCTTCTTTTTCACATTTTTAAATTTTAAAGGAGTGGTCAAGTCCAACTCTATACTGTTCAGCCACGTTTGGGCAATGCCGATTTTGCATTTGCACATGACAAACTTGTTCCAATGAGGTTTTTAATTTTATAGGGTTTATTTTAAGTCTTTTTTTCTAGTTTTCGAGTTGTCCATCGAATGGATATTGTGCCTCATATGCCAGCTTGTGATAAAACCGACAATTGGCCTGGTGTGCGTCCCAACAACAACAGCAAACCTGCAATCGTCATGGAAAAGGAAAAGCTTACCATCATGAAACTGAGATTTGGTAACGAATTATACTTTAATAAGGGTTCTTTTTACTTTTAAGATTCTGAGTCCTTTCCCCCTCTTCTTCAGGAGCCCGAGCCTCTTCTTTTAGGAGTCCTCTTCCAGTTTCGTCTTTTTGTGTCCTCTCTCTCCCCGTTCATTTTTCTTCTAGAAGTTCTCTTTTATCTTTTTAAGGAGTATATTTCCCGTTACCTCTTCTTTTAAAGGTCCGAGTCCTGTCAGCTTTTTTAAGCAGGGGATGTGAGAAATAAGGTTATTACTAATCATATAATTTTTAAAAAGGTATCCTTACACTTAGCTTGTTATCCTTTCTATTTGTGCTTGGATGTTCTAACTTGCTGGGTAAACTACAAAGTTTGGGTATATTTATTAAAAATTTTGATTTTTTTATATTTTTTAAATAAAATTAATTTCAGGATTCTCCAACATGTGAAAAAATTAATTTTTTTTTAAATTATAGACTTTAAAGGTTGTATGTGTGCTGCATTGACGGGAGAACAATTTTTTTTGACCTGGAGAGCTTGTTGACATGGACTTTTTTTTTATAATTTTTAAAGATTTTATTTTTTTTATTAATGCTTTGAGGGAAGGAAGCAGGGAATTCTAACTTTTTTAGTCATGGGATAATTTGAGAAATCAATCTAGATTATAATTTTTTGGGATTTTGGAAGGCCGTAGGCCCACAAAATTCACTTACTGTGAGAAAATTTTTTTGGGATTTTGGAAGGCAGTAGGCCCACAAAATTCACTTACTGTGAGAAAATTTTTTGGGATTTTGGAAGGCAGTAGGCCCACAAAATTCACTTACTGGGAGAAAATTTTTTTGGGATTTTGGAAGGCCGTGTAGGCCCACAAAATTCACTTACTGGGAGAAAATTTTTTGGGATTTTGGAAGGCAGTAGGCCCACAAAATTCACTCATTGGGAGAACATTTTTTGGGATTTTGGAAGGCCGTGTAGGCCCACAAAATTCACTTACTGGGAGAAAATTTTTTGGGATTTTGGAAGGCCGTAGGCCCACAAAATTCACTTAATGGGAGAAAATTTTTTGGGATTTTGGAAGGCCGTGTAGGCCCACAAAATTCACTTACTGGGAGAAAATTTTTTTGGGATTTTGGAAGGCCGTAGGCCCACAAAATTCACTTACTGTGAGAAAATTTTTTGGGATTTTGGAAGGCAGTAGGCCCACAAAATTCACTTACTGGGAGAAAATTTTTTTGGGATTTTGGAAGGCCGTGTAGGCCCACAAAATTCACTTAATGGGAGAAAATTTTTTGGGATTTTGGAAGGCCGTGTAGGCCCACAAAATTCACTTACTGGGAGAACATTTTTTGGGGTTTTGGAAGGCCGTAGGCCCACAAAATTCACTTACTGGGAGAACATTTTTTGGGATTTTGGAAGGCCGTAGGCCCACAAAATTCACTTAATGGGAGAAAATTTTTTGGGATTTTGGAAGGCCGTGTAGGCCCACAAAATTCACTTACTGGGAGAACATTTTTTGGGATTTTGGAAGGCCGTAGGCCCACAAAATTCACTTAATGGGAGAAAATTTTTTGGGATTTTGGAAGGCCGTGTAGGCCCACAAAATTCACTTACTGGGAGAACATTTTTTGGGATTTTGGAAGGCCGTAGGCCCACAAAATTCACTTAATGGGAGAAAATTTTTTGGGATTTTGGAAGGCCGTGTAGGCCCACAAAATTCACTTAATGGGAGAAAATTTTTTGGGATTTTGGAAGGCCGTGTAGGCCCACAAAATTCACTTACTGGGAGAAAATTTTTTGGGATTTTGGAAGGCCGTGTAGGCCCACAAAATTCACTTACTGGGAGAACATTTTTTGGGATTTTGGAAGGCCGTAGGCCCAAAAATTCACTTAATGGGAGAAAATTTTTTGGGATTTTCGAAGGCCGTGTAGGCCCACAAAATTCACTTAATGGGAGAAAATTTTTTGGGATTTTGGAAGGCCGTGTAGGCCCACAAAATTCACTTACTGGGAGAACATTTTTTGGGATTTTGGAAGGCCGTAGGCCCACAAAATTCACTTAATGGGAGAAAATTTTTTGGGATTTTGGAAGGCCCCTGGCTATGAGCCTGCTCTTGTTTGCTTATAAGACTTCAAATTGTACATCTGATTCCTCAGTTGAAGTTATTATTTTTTGCTTCCTTCCCCTACTAGGACAAAAATTTTTATTAGTTTTTTAAAGATTGTTTTTCACTATTTTTTGACTAAATTGTTTTTATTCCCCCACTAGACAAAAATTTTCATTTGTTTTTTAAAATTATTTTTCACTATTTTTTGATTAAATTATTTTTATTTTATAAAATTTATTTTCCTCGTTTTTTAGCAGGTTAAAACCTGAATTTATATTTTTAATTGACATTTTCAGAATAATCAATATTTTAGGCTTGATATTTTGTTTACAGCCCTAAATGGCGCGCGGCAATAACGGCGCAAAGCCATAACTTCCTGAAAATTTTTTGGCATTTATCAATATTGGTACCAATCTCTTTAGCTCGATGGGATGAATCGTTTGATACTAAATTTGGAGAGATTCGGAAAATTTGAAGCAAGCTATGGCTGTGCGCCGTTATGGCCTGCGCCCATTTGGGCGTCTCCCTGATTTTTTTAAATCAGGCCATCTTGCTTTTGTGACTAATAAGATTATTCAGCAAACTTTTTCTTGTTCTCTAAATAATTTTTGTTTTTTAGTTGATTTTAAGCTCTCCTATTATGAAACATCACAATTCTGAGAGAAATGGCGAGACTCATTCAATTCCTTCAATCGGTTCTTCAATTTCACCTGATTATGCTCTTACTTCTGAACAAGCTGAACTTACTACTGTTTGTTTTTTTAATGTTAGAGTGAAAATTATAAATTAATTCCTTCCTATTTTCCTTTATTTTACAGTCCCAAGACTACGAATGTGTTTGGGTTCCACAACAATTAGATTACTCAAAAGTTACATTAAATAATGAATTAAATGCAATGGTACAGAAATTTGCTGAACATTTTCACAATTCCTGGGCTGCACGTAAATTAGACAAAGGATGGACACATGGATTATTATATTCAAGGCGAACAACTAATCATCCTCGACTTGTTCCATTTCATCGTTTACAGGATTACGTAAATTTTTTTGAGATTTTATTTGTTTTATTTTCAATTTTCAGGAAAAAGAATTTTATAAAGAACGTTGTGCAGAATGTATTAGAGCTCTTGTTGTTTGGGGATATCAATTGGAAATAGTTGATCATGATGCTAATGAACGTGCCAATCAGAGTAGAGTACTTTCTGGGCGAAATGAGCATGTAATATATTATTTTTTGAGGTTTAATTCTTTATTAATTTTCTTAAGGATTTCAATCCTCGTCCTGTTGATCTTTCTAATATGAACTTGGATAAAGAAATTCTTCAAGTCGCTGAGCAATTAGCTGAGAATTCCCATAATCTTTGGGCAAGAAAAGTTTTTGATGATTTAGCAGATAATAGTGCCCAATACTCTTCAATGCCTCTTGCTCTTGTTCCATGGGAATTGTTGACAGATTTTGAAAGACGTAAAAATCGCTTCAGAACCCAAGAAGTCCTTCAATTCTTTCAATTTCATGGATATCGAATTTTTAGGTAATTAAAATTTAAGTAGATATCCTAACTAAAAATTAATTATTTTAAAGTTCTTCTGACTCAGTGGATCAAATGTCGATTGTTGACCGTTTCAAAATTGATGGAGGAGCAACAGCTAGTTGCACTACTTTAGGTGCTGATCGTTCTTCTGTTGAAAAGCGTTTTGCTTTTAATTTACTCTTGACGCTTGTTGACTTCAAAATACTCTTGATGCTTGTTGACTGACCTTGGACTTTTTATGGTTTTTTTAGAATTTTTAAATGTTTATTTGTTTTTATTAATTCTTATGGGACGGAAGCAGGGAATCTAAAATTCATAACGTTATCATTAGGGGGAGGCCGTAGGAAACAAAACCTCCTTGGGTAAGGGGGTTTTGTGGGGGAGGGGGCCTGCCTTGCCCCCCCCCCCCTCCTGGGTAGGGTCTGCTCTTGGTGTACCTTTGATTCCTTAATTTTAGTTGAAGTTATGATTTTTTGCTTCCTTCCCATATTACTACAAAAATTCTATTAGTTTTTTAAAGATTGTAATTTTTGTAATTAAAAATTAATTAATTAATTAAACTGATTTTATCATAAATTATTTTTTATTATTATTGCATTTTTTTATTTGAATCATTTTATCAGGTTAAAACCTGAATTTATATTTTTAATTGACATTTCCAGAATAATCAATATTTTAGGTTTGATATGTTGTTTGCAGCCCAAAATGGCGCGCGGCAATAACGGCGCAAAGCCATAACTTCCTCAAAAAATTTTTTTGGCTCTTATCGATTTTTTACCAATCTCTTTAGCTAGTTGAGAGGAATCGTTCAATACTAAATTTGGAGAGATTCAGAAATCCTGAAGCAAATTATGACTTTGCGCCATAATAGCCCGCGCCCATTTAGGCGGGTCCCTGACCTGCGCCAGAGTACTTTTGCGCCATTGTGGTCGCGCCATAGTGTCACCGATTTTGCTTTAAATAAATCAGGCCATCCTTGTCTTTGTGACTAATAAGATTATTCAGCAAACTTTTTCCTGTTCCCTAAATAATTTTTGTTTTTTATTTGATTTTTAGCTTTCCTATTATGAAACATCAAAATTTTGAAAAAAATGGCGAGACAATTCCTTCAAATATGAATTCAATGGATCAACGACAAATTAATTCTGAAATTCAACGATTTGAATCTGTCCACCCTTGCATTTACCGAATTTATGATTTAATTGGAAAAATAGAGAATAAACATGTTGGGGATCTTGTCAGACAACAAGTAATGAATATAGAAAATGCTTTTGTCAATAGCCAGGAATGGACACTTGGACGGTCTATTAATGAGATTAAATTGGTTTGACTTTAAACTTTATAAAATTTTTACTTTTTTTTCATTTTAAGGGCGTCCTAGGCTCTGATAACTCCTTCAAAAATTCTTTAATTCATCACTTTCTTACGCAAAATTGGAATTGGAATGACGCCCCTGAAGGAGGAAGATTCAAAAAAGAAGTGGATGTTGATGGACAAAGCTACCTTTTATTGATTAGGGACGAAGGTACTAGAGAGCCGAATTTTCTACAGGTTTTTTTTGAATTCTTTGAAGAATCAGCCTTGATTTTCAAGTTTTCCAAATGGATGGATGCTCTTCTTATCGTGTTTTCCCTCGACAATCGAAAAACGTTCCAGGATGCTTTAAAATCACTTGATTTGGTAAACAATCACCGTTCGCTGGATGAGGAGAATATCCCTATCTTTCTTGTTGGAATGAAGGTTTGATTCTACTTGCTAAAATTAGACGATTCTAAGCCTTTGCTTGGACACTTATACCGAATTTCTTACTTGATACAAATAAGAGTACTTGGCCAAAAATGGGGGAGAGTACGAAAATATAAAGGGTTCGGGCACTGCTACTGCCCATGTTTTTGAAATTCCGTATCAATTTCTTCTCTTGATTTCGTATCAAGGCCGGATTTTGGTATGAATGTCCAGGCACTCTGGTGGTCTTTAATTTTGTCTACAAATAATTTTTAATTACCCAAATTTTTTGTTTTAACAGAACATGTCTAGACCAAATTATCAACGTGCAGTAACTGAGGATGAAGCATATCACACCGCAAGGATTCGTAAAATGTGTTGCTATTTTGAGTGTTTGGACGAAAATGATGTTCATCCTGTCTTCAATAATAGTTTTTTCAATTATTTTTTATGGGTTAAATTTTGATTTTAAGTTTGTAATTATGTGGCTCGACAGATGAACACCACCAAATGTTGCTCTTCATCTTACCGAGGAAATCACAATTGTGGAAATGTTGCCATTCCAGTCATTCCTGTAGATAGTGCAATGCCTTCAACTTCTTTTCCTTTGCCCATTCCGCCTACAAATTATCGTCATCAACGGTTTGTCGATCTTTTTATTTTGGTGAAAATTTTGGCTGATAGCCATTAAAATTTTTCCACGTCGGTTTATGGGGATGTTAAAAATTGGCTTCAACTGGCGTTCTTCGATCCAGGGACCCTTCTCTTCAAGCTGCGGCCTAATCCGTTCGGCCATCCAAACATTCATTGGATGTTGTGAATATATTTGTTTTTATTAGCAGCTGATGTCCTTTTCCTCTGCTCTTATTTTTCCCTTCGCTAGCTAGTTAGCGAAAGGGATTTTTCTGTTTCGAACGGCGGAAGATTTCTTTGTCCTACCAATATTTTCCCTTTGTTACTAAAATAAATTTTTAAGATCAATTTCCGTTATGCCAATCAACAATAATGCACATCCTTCCTTTACCTCTTCATATTCCTCTCATAACAACAACATGTTCCAATTAGATCGTCCTCCACGTTATGAAGAAATTTCTACAAAACAACATGGCTTTCCTTCACCTAACATTCTTCACAACAACCAATCTTATTCCTTTGCTGAAACTCCTATAAATTTTGATTCTTTTTCGTTAACAGAACATGAACGTTGTGATAGAAGTTTGCAAATTTTTATTAATTTTTGAATAATTAAAAATTTCAATTAAGAATTTTTACTCAGCGAGCAGCAACGTTACCCACATTTTGGTGTAGAGCAGCAACAATCAAACATCTTTCCTGCCTTTAGCCATTGCAGTCTAGTAGATTCTTCGCATTGTCAGATACCTGCAAATCGTTAGTTTTTATTAGTTTTGAAAGGTTTATTTTAAAATTAGGTCAGCTTCCAACCTCCTTCAGGGTTGATAGTGTTGGGGATCCGTGATTTGCCAGGGAGTTCGGAGGACAGAGTTCTCCTTCGGGATACGGAGTGTTGGGCTCCGTTATTTGCCAGGGATAAGGGTTCGGAGGACGGGGTTCTACTCTATTTTAAATTGCTTGGATTAATTTTTTCGTATTTGAAATAGGCAGGAGAATTAAGCATAAAATAAATAACCAAAAAATCCCCCCTCTTTTTACTCCTTATTTTACGAGGTCAATGGCTCTTTTATAAAGAACATTTTGCGATTAAATATGAAAAGATTGACTATTGAATTTTCCAAGAAAATTTTATAATTCTCTTTTTTTAGAACTAAGTTCAGCTCCCTATACCCGCTCTTCTTCCAATATGCTTCATCAAAATTGTTTTCATCATCACCGTCCATGTAGTGATCCCAACGGTTCCCAATCTCCCAATAATAAATTTGAAGCTGAACAAATTATTGATTCACGCAGACGACAACAACAGCAACAACAATCGATTTTTCCACAAACACTTTCAGCTGCCTCCTCATGTACTTTGGCTGTTAATAACAACGGTTTAGTTGGAAATCCAACACCTGGAAGTACACCAAAAATTGAAAGGAAAAGTAAACGGATTTCGAATATTTTTGTGAGTTTTTTGAAAAATTTTTGGAAGAATTTTTTTAATTTTCCCAGCGAAAAGAACATGTCCCCTCTTCAGAAGAAAGAAAAAAAGAAATTGTTGCTGAAAAAAATTTGGGTGTTGGAAGAGCTATTCCATTAAAACAAGGACAATTGTATAAACGCTCAAAAAATGGATTAAATAAAGAATGGAAGAAGAAGTTTGTTTGTTTATATTCTGATGGACGTTTATGTTATCACCAAAATATGAAGGTTTTTTTTATTTTTAAAAAGAAAAGGCTTTTTGGGTCTGGTAACCAGACTGGTAACCAGGAAATGTTTTCGGGGAAGGGGAATTTTGAAAGCTGTGGGCCAAAAAATTCCCAAAAATTTTTTCCTTTTCCCCATTTCAGGGGGAGGGAATTCCTCTTGCTACGTGCCTGCCTTGAGTCTAGAAAAAATTAACGAACACTGGGAATTCCTTGAACTTGTCTTTGGATTTACCAAAAATCAATGTCTTGAGCTAAACCTAGGCCGATCTCTAATTGCTATTTAAATTTATTTATTTTTCTTCAGGAATATAAGGAAAAAGAGTCTCGTGGAAAAGAAATTTATTTGGGTCTTGCAACAGTTCGAACTTCAGATAGGCATAAACAAAAAGGAAACCGAAATTCTTTGCTTCCCCAAGAGATTAATCGACAACAAAACAATCGCCAGCCTTGTAACAATCCAAATGTGTTTCCCTATGAATTTGAGGTTTTTTTAAATTTTTTGTTTTATTTTTATTTATTCGTTAAGGATAATCTAAAATCACCAACTGGAGAAAATTCTGAAGGAATAACTGATGGTGCAGAAAATGAAAATTGTGGTGTTGGAGGAATGGTTACTTCAACAAGTTCAAGTGTTTTAATTTCTGGTGGTGGTGGTGGCTTTGATAGAGATGGTGGTAAAAATATTGAAAAGAAAGAAAGTCATAAAGAAAAGAAGAAGAAAGCTAAAAGGATTGGAAGTGGATTGAAAAATGATGAAGGTTCATATTTTAAGATAATATTTTTGGTGTTTTTTGTTCAATAGGCCTGACCAATGTTATATGTCATAAGGAGAGTTTTATTCCACTTTCTCAATTTTATGCGGTCATTTGGTTATAAAAATGGTTTTATAAGTAGGGAAGGGTTAAGGGATGTTCTAGCCTGATTTATGGGCCCATTCTTTCCTCAAATATTTTTTTAATAGGTGAGGTTTTGGCCCGACTTTTTTAAAGTCAAGTGGAAGTGTTCTAACCCGCTTTATTAATTTAGTGGATCCAATTGTCCTTGGATATTTTTATAAATAAGGCAAGGTCTGTCCACTATCTTAAAGACCAGAATAAGGAATGTTTATGCCTTATTAATTTCCTATTTGTCCTTAAATAATTTTATAAATCACAAAAACAATTTTAAATTATTTTTTTAGATGAAGAATGTTGTGAATTCGAAATCGTTTCATGTGATCAAAAAAGCTGGGAATTTAGTGCTTCTAGTGTTGAAGAACGTGATGCTTGGGTATCTGTCATAGAACGTGAAATTGAAAGATGTTTACAACAAAAACTTTCTTTAAAAGATCAACAACAATTGAGCGGTTTATTTTTGCTTTAAAATTTTTTTTAATTTTTAAAAAAAATTTAGATCAAAGAAACGGCCAAAATGGTGATAATAAAGCACGTGATAATTCAGTTAAAGAAGCAACAGAAAATAGAAGAGCAGAGATTCAAGCGTTGAGACAAATTGATGGAAATGAAAAATGTGCAGAT
This sequence comes from Meloidogyne enterolobii, assembly GCA_963681835.1. Lineage (NCBI taxonomy): Eukaryota > Metazoa > Nematoda > Chromadorea > Rhabditida > Meloidogynidae > Meloidogyne > Meloidogyne enterolobii. Next base: position 3,388,732 of record CAVMJV010000014.1, on the reverse strand, counting down.
TGTAATTCTTTAAATCCAGATTGGGCTTCAATAAATTTGGGAATACTTATTTGTATTGAATGTTCTGGAATTCATAGAAAATTGGGGTCACATATTAGCAGAGTTAGGTCTTTGGAACTTGATGATTGGCCGTAAGTTTTTTTTAATTTTGAGTCATATTTGTTTTGGTGAACTTGGAATGAAAATAGGGGCTTCGATAACCTAAAAAATATGAAAAATTATCAAGGGATTCCTGAGGGGCTGGAGCTGATATAAGGACTTTAAGCTGAAAAAGCCTTTGTGAGACCGACTCTTGGATAAATCCTGCAATTCCTGAGGGGATGGTAGGAGGTCTATAGCTGTAGGGCTTCAGGCTGAAAAAGCTCTCTGAAATCCGATCCGCTGAAGATGCTCTTGTAAATTATAGAACTCAGAAGCCTCAAGCTGTCACTGATAAACTTGGATTGAACTTATTAGTTGTTTCTATCCCGTTAGCCCTCAAGAATATCAATACATTATCCAGGGTGGGTGCTGGTGCTGAGGGGTCTCAAGCTGAAGACTTTGAAATCCGACCTCTAGGTACGTCCTTCCAAACTATATCGGGTCCTTTCTTGACTCTATTGAGCTTCACAAATTTTCTATTTTATTTAACATTTACTTTTTAGATTTGAACACATAGTTGTGATGCAATCAATTGGGAATACTTTGGCAAAAAGAATATGGGAATATAATGCCTCACCAGCTTCAACTGTTGATATGAATAGGTTTTATTTAAAAATTCTTTTTTCAATAAAAAAAATTTTTTTAAGCAGAGAACAAAAGGAAAGATGGATACAAATGAAATATGTTGAAAAATTATTTCTTCCACCCTTGTCAAATGATAAAACACCAATTCAACAATTAGTGGATGCTGTTCTTTCTCGTAATGTATTTAATTTGTTGACGATTTTGCCTCGGTTAAATAAGGTTTTTTATTAATTTTTTTCCTTTTATTTACTTTAAGAATTTTCCAGGATGATATAAACGCCCCAATAAGTGGAAGTAATGATAAAAGAACTGTAGTACATTTGGCTTGTGGAATTGGTGCTCCAGAAATTTTACAATTACTTATTTGGGTATTTTTTAAAATAAAAATTTTTTAGGACCTTACTAGGGTTGTTTACGATCGGGCAGTTTTTGCCTGTGTCGCCAAAGGCGAGAATTAACTGTGCGTGAGCAAAAGAATATGGGAATATAATGCCTCTCCAGCTATCACCTATCATCCGTTTTTTGGGGTTTTTGTCTTTTCTATTGCCTCGTTTTAGAAAATTTTTAAAGTAGGAAAGGAAAAAAAGATGGAATGTTACGGACACTTCGGCTGCCACAGGCGAAGATTAATCAGTCTTAAACAACTTTTAGTTTTTACCTTAAACTTTTAGGGCATTGGAGTCTTTTTCTATCTCATTTTTTTTAAAACAATTTTCTTTATACCGGTATCTATTGTCGGTTATCCACGAAGGTCTCCTTCCCCTAATATCCACAAAAAACTGCCAACTATATTTTTGATTTTTTAAAGTCCAATGCTTGTATCACCACACTTGACGATCAAGGCCGTTCAGCACTTTGGCATGCTCAATTGAATGGATCCGTTGATTGTATATCTATTCTAACACGTGCAGGATTGAGAGAAAATGATTGTGAATCTGTCACAAAGGAAAATAAAAGTAGGTGATTTTATCAAAAAAAAATTTTTCTTTGCCAAAATTATATCTCTTTAAATTTCATTCATCCCCCTTGTATCTTTAGACTGCTTAGTTTTGTCTAAAAAATTTTTTAATAATTTCTCTTTTTTCCTTATCAGAATTTTTTAATAATGTAAATTTATGATCTCACCTTTTTAATATTTTCCCCCTCCGCAACATGAAAATTTTTATTATTTTTATTATTTTATTTTTTTTTCCTTTAACACTATTTTTAAATTAATGTTTCCTTTCTTGTCTAGCCTAAAGTACCTAGCTTAAAAAATTTTTTTCTGGGTAGGAATCTGGGGCAAATTTTTAACACAACGTTAGTAATTTTGCTTATATTCTCTATCGACTCTAAAATTTATATGGAAAATGTTTTATTGTTTATTTTAAAAATTGATTTTTATTGTGAACAATAAATTCCTATATAATTTAAGCCTGTCTTTTTCAAATTTTAATTAGGACTATGGCCACGATGTTGGCCTTTCCCTTACTCTTCCCTCTTCTTTTAGGAATTCTCTTTGCTCGTTTTTATGAGTCCTGCAAGGACGTAGCCATGCCCCCTCCCCCCACCCAATGCGGAAAAATAAAAAAATATTCGGGAGGGAAGTAATTAGAAGAGTGAATAGCAAGTCTTGTGATCCTTCAGGAAAGGGGAAAGCTTACCGTAATGAAGTTGACATCTGGTAACGAATTAAATCTTCATAAGGATTTTTTACTTTTAAGAGCCCTTTAGGACCCCTTAGATCTCGGATTTCATTATTTTTCAAATAATCTTCTTTCTAAAAAATCCCTAACTCCTTAAAATCTATAAATAATCAAAAAATATTTTTTTTTACATTTTGGAGAATCATACAATTAATTTTTACAACGAAAAAATTAAAAAAAAAGTTTTTCACAAAAATCACAAAATTCTCATAAGTTTACCCAAACTTTTCACTTTACCAATCAAATTGGAAAAAAATCCGCTAGACTTCTTAGTAGCTTCAACGCCGTTCGTTTCAAGTTTCTCAACTTCCTCCAATGCCTTTTTAGCTGGATCACAACCCAATTTTCCAAATCTTGGGACCTTGAAAATTTTTAGAATTATCCCAGGCAATATTTAATAAACCTTATGATCAAAATAATGCCTATGATCACTTATATAAGTCTTGTATTTTGACACTTCAAATGAAAGTGAATCACTGCAAGTAAAGTCTTCGTTCTTTGGTTCACCTAAGCACTCGTAGAAGGGATCGCCCACCTTCATTCCATAAGGATACCTTTTTAAATGAAAAAATTATGGGTCTCCCAAAAATGGGGGAAGAGGATTTCTTGAAGTAACGGATGGAGAAGTGAAAAAACTTTTAAGGGAAGAGGGAACGGGAAGAGGACTCCTAAAAGCAAAAAGAACCCTTATCAAATACAATTCGTTACCAAATCTCAGTTCCATGATGGTAAGCTTTTCCTTTCCCATTACGATCGCAGGGCTTGCTATCGTCGTTAGGACGCACACCAGGCCAATTGTCAGTTTTATCACAAGCTGGCATATGTGGCACAATATCCATTCTATGAACAACTCGAAAACTAGAAAAAAAGACTTAACTAAGCACTATAAAAGTAAAAACCTCGTTGGAACAAGGTTGTCATGTGCAAATGCAAAATCAGCATTGCCCACACGTGGCTGACCAAATGTGTAAAGTTGGACCTGATCACTCCTTTAAAATTTAAAAATATGAAAAATGGATGACTGGTTATCCGGACTTTTTTTGACCCGAAACTTGATCCGAAGGTTTCGGGTAACTTTCCCCAACCCGTCATTATTGGTAAACAACCCCCGGCTTCACGAATCAGAAGAAATCGAAAATTAAATTCTGTCCGGACCTTCATACCACTCTAGAAAAAGTTAATACCTTCTAATTTCCGATTTAACTGTCCGTGCTGAAGCAAGTGATGCAAGCGCGCCCCCAAGCGAATGTCCAGTAAAGGTTACTTTGTAACCCTTTAAGTTAAAAATAAATGGAAAATAATTTTTCAAAGCTCACTGAATGCCTTGGATCCTCCAAAGCTTCCTTTACACTCGGCCAAAGAGTATTAAATGCTCGAAGGAAATATTTATTAACCTTAAATTTTAAAATTATTTTTAAAAGTTTGAGTTCCCTAACCATTCCAATTCCATCAAAATCAACGCCTGGTTGTAAACTTTGCCATCCTTCCAAAAATAATTGTTCTTTAGTTTTTGTTCCTCGAAAAACGATAATTAATTCACAACGCTGGTCAGATACAACCTTTAAATTAAAAAAACTAGAGGGGATACAAAGGGATTTTTGTCTCCAAGTCTTTTTGGGAGCCCCATAACTTTAGTCCCCTATTTTAATCTCCACGTCTTTTCACTGGAGCGACCCCACAACTTTGAAAGATTAAAAGGTACTCCAACCCAATCAGAATAAATTTTTTGATCCAGTAAATTTTATTAATACCGTGTAGGAGGAGCAAGTGCTTTCCAAAGCATCACATGTCTGATTAACAGAACTCCATAAATGTGTATCAGGCATCCACCTTTAATTTTTAATTGAAAAAATTCTTTGGTAAGAAAAAACGCTTTGGTCTATAGTAAGGACCAGTGATCTTCACCTTTACATGAAAATCAAATATATGGGACTAAATCGAGGCCAAAAAAATTTTCACCTCCTTTCACATCCATTTGGCGGTGTATATGAATAAGCGCCAGCGGCTAGAGCAAGCAGTCTCTTTGCATAGGCCTCATTATAAGCTGTAAATTGTTGTCTTTGTTGTGTTGTAGGTGAAGGGGGTTGTTGTGCGTTTTGGTCAAAGGTAAAGGTTGAATAGACCTCGGGGTTTTGAATATTTTGGGGATATTGGCGTCTATATCTTGCTGCTGATGTGTTTAAAGGGAGGGATATAAGCTGTAGTAGAATGAAGAAATAAGTAAGGATATTGGGATTTGTTAAGTGTAGTAATGCTTTAAATTCTGAAAGAACCATCTTTTAAGATAACTAAAAAAAATTTTAAAAATTTTAGAGAATTTTTACAAAAAGGGGAAATAGGGTGGATGTTCTCTCTCCATATTCCCAAAATAAAGGAAAGAACAGGAACGCTAACTAGCAGCTAAAATTTGCGGTAATCCTAGCCGCAGGTCATCGTTGTTATTTAAGCAACAGAAGAAGGAAAAGAAGGGGTTAAAAAATAATAAATTTTTTGTTAAAACTAGAGATTGGCCGGAAGTTGGATTTTAAGGGATTAAGAGGACATTGGAGGATTAAGTTGTATATCGAGAGATTTGGGGGGTTAAGTTTAAAAAAAATTTAATTTTAACGAATAAAAAGATGGGGAAATTTGAAAAAAATTCCTTTTCTCCCTAGAAAATCAGGGAAAAAATCTTTTAGTAAAGTCCTGGAATTAATTTTTTAATTTTCCAAAAATCTGACCAGGAAATATTTTATTTTTAGAAAAATATAGGTAGGTTAGAAACCTGTCTTTTTCTATTTTTAAAAAAATTCTTGAAAAATAAAATAAACAAAAATTGGCTACATTTTTATTTTACGATTTAAATGTTTGATAATAAAAAAAGTAAAAATCACGGCGGGAAGTTTGGGAAGATTAGGCGAAGAAGGAACGAGGAAGGGAATGAATCATACAAACAAACAACAACAAAACTTGTGAACAATGAGGAAGAAATTTAAAAGTTTACTAACAATAAGAGAAGAAAAATAAAATTTTTTGAGAGAAAAATTTTCTTTGAGAAAAAATATCTGTCAGCAATGATTAATTGCAGAAATGGGAATATTTTACAAAAATAAATATGTATTCTAATAAAAATGTCAGGGGAATATAGTGACCTTTAAAGTCTATAATTTAAAAAAAAATTAATTTTTTCACATGTTGGAGAATCCTGAAATTAATTTTATTTAAAAAATATAAAAAAATCAAAATTTTTAATAAATATACCCAAACTTTGTAGTTTACCCAGCAAGTTAGAACATCCAAGCACAAATAGAAAGGATAACAAGCTAAGTGTAAGGATACCTTTTTAAAAATTATATGATTAGTAATAACCTTATTTCTCACATCCCCTGCTTAAAAAAGCTGACAGGACTCGGACCTTTAAAAGAAGAGGTAACGGGAAATATACTCCTTAAAAAGATAAAAGAGAACTTCTAGAAGAAAAATGAACGGGGAGAGAGAGGACACAAAAAGACGAAACTGGAAGAGGACTCCTAAAAGAAGAGGCTCGGGCTCCTGAAGAAGAGGGGGAAAGGACTCAGAATCTTAAAAGTAAAAAGAACCCTTATTAAAGTATAATTCGTTACCAAATCTCAGTTTCATGATGGTAAGCTTTTCCTTTTCCATGACGATTGCAGGTTTGCTGTTGTTGTTGGGACGCACACCAGGCCAATTGTCGGTTTTATCACAAGCTGGCATATGAGGCACAATATCCATTCGATGGACAACTCGAAAACTAGAAAAAAAGACTTAAAATAAACCCTATAAAATTAAAAACCTCATTGGAACAAGTTTGTCATGTGCAAATGCAAAATCGGCATTGCCCAAACGTGGCTGAACAGTATAGAGTTGGACTTGACCACTCCTTTAAAATTTAAAAATGTGAAAAAGAAGAATATTAAATGATTTTTTGACCAGTAAAGATTGGCACGGGTTATCCGGACTGTTTTTTCGACCCGAAACTTGATCCGAAGGAAATTTTGAAAACCCTACCAAATTTCAGTCCTAATCCCCTTAACTGACCCGAACCAAACTTTTTCGGCGAAAAACCCGATACGAAGAAAAGTGAAATCGGATTCAGCTCCGAATCCGAAGGGAAATCGAGAAGTAATTTTCATCTACTCGCTAATACTCTAAAAAATAAATTAAACCTTTTAATTTCCGATTTAACTGTTCGTGCTGAAGCAAATGATGCAAAAGCACCTCCAAGTGAATGTCCAGTCATTCTTCTCATATTTTAATGGAAGAAAAGTATTTTGAAGTTCAACAACTAAAAATTAAAAGATTTTTTTAGAAAACACACAAATTTATTTACTTGGTTTGGCAACAAAAGAAATACTTTCATTCGTTCATTCCCATCCAACTTCAAGTCACGTCCTTGCAATGCATTTATTCTTATCTCCACAGCCTTTACATTCTTTATTGGAAGTTACTGATGTTTTTCAATTTCTTCATTTGTTAAGCCATAAACAAAAAGAATTCTAAAATATTTTTGGAAAAATTTTAAGAAAAAATTATTTATTTCTCACAAATTGTCAATTGTAGAGTTTGTCAAACCAACTTTGTGTACACAATATCACGTTTTTCTAAAAATTAAATTAAAATTTTTTTTCTCGCCTGGTTAAAACAAACCATCTATGCGTCGTTTCAATTTCCACTCGCCAATATTTTCTTCTTTTGAACGATGGGTATTCTCGATTACAATGTATTTGCCTTCAGGGGAAGCTTCCAAAATTGAAACATTTGCTTTTGCAGAACGTTGATAGGATTGTCGGGAAGAAGTTTCTCCTTTTACAACACGCATAGTTTCTGTTAAAGGTAAGGGAGATCTTGATTTAGATGGTAGAGGTGGTGATGGAGAGGGAGGTAAGAAAGGAACTGGCGGTGTTTTATCCAGAAGGTTTTATTAAAAAATAAAGACTAAAAAGAGTTTTTTATGTTCAAGTGAAAAGAGAATCAAAGGAGAATTAAAATTTACCCGCCAATTCCTTTCGAAAAAAATATTTAAAAAGTTTTCAACCTGTATCAGCCACTTCATTAATACCAGTTGTACGAACAACTTGTTCTACTAGTTGTTTCAAACCAGGACCATCTCCTTCTCCCTCAAGCATCTTTCGGTATTATGGCAATTTCGGCATCCAGCGTTTGTTTGGTATCTAACAACATTTGCAATTCCACCATCAATGCTTGACATTCATCACGCATTTTACGGATTTGAGCTTCCTTAGCGTTAAGGGCATCTTCATAGGCTCGTTGATCATCTTCTAGATTGTAATTGAGCTCTTGAATTTGTTTTTCCAAAAGAGCATTCTGTTAAAGAAAAATTAGCTATCATTCCTTAATAACCAAAAAACATACTCGGCCTTCCAGATCCCCAAGTTTTCCACGTAAATCAGTCAATTGTTGACGAAGACGTTTCAACCTTCAGAAAGAATAACCTTGTTGTCTTCATCCAATTTGCAATCTGCCAGGCCAAAAATTTTGCTTTTGGATTCTTTCACTTTTTCCTTTTCGTTGTTGACTTTGAGAGGAAAAAGTAAGTAAAAGCAACGTTCGGATACAATCTGGGTTTTGGATATTTTGGGGATATTGGCGTCTATATCTTGCTGCTGATGTGTTTAAAGGGAGGGATATAAGCTGTAGTAGAATGAAGAAATAAGTAAGGATATTGGGATTTGTTAAGTGTAGTAATGCTTTAAATTCTGAAAGAACCATCTTTTAAGATAACTAAAAAAAATTTTAAAAATTTTAGAGAATTTTTACAAAAAGGGGAAATAGGGTGGATGTTCTCTCTCCATATTCCCAAAATAAAGGAAAGAACAGGAACGCTAACTAGCAGCTAAAATTTGCGGTAATCCTAGCCGCAGGTCATCGTTGTTATTTAAGCAACAGAAGAAGGAAAAGAAGGGGTTAAAAAATAATAAATTTTTTGTTAAAACTAGAGATTGGCCGGAAGTTGGATTTTAAGGGATTAAGAGGACATTGGAGGATTAAGTTGTATATCGAGAGATTTGGGGGGTTAAGTTTAAAAAAAATTTAATTTTAACGAATAAAAAGATGGGGAAATTTGAAAAAAATTCCTTTTCTCCCTAGAAAATCAGGGAAAAAATCTTTTAGTAAAGTCCTGGAATTAATTTTTTAATTTTCCAAAAATCTGACCAGGAAATATTTTATTTTTAGAAAAATATAGGTAGGTTAGAAACCTGTCTTTTTCTATTTTTAAAAAAATTCTTGAAAAATAAAATAAACAAAAATTGGCTACATTTTTATTTTACGATTTAAATGTTTGATAATAAAAAAAGTAAAAATCACGGCGGGAAGTTTGGGAAGATTAGGCGAAGAAGGAACGAGGAAGGGAATGAATCATACAAACAAACAACAACAAAACTTGTGAACAATGAGGAAGAAATTTAAAAGTTTACTAACAATAAGAGAAGAAAAATAAAATTTTTTGAGAGAAAAATTTTCTTTGAGAAAAAATATCTGTCAGCAATGATTAATTGCAGAAATGGGAATATTTTACAAAAATAAATATGTATTCTAATAAAAATGTCAGGGGAATATAGTGAACTTATCACAGATAGTAGAAGTAAAGGAACACACACCCAACATTGACGTAGGTTCTAATAACAAAATCTGGTGATTTACGGCATAGATTATGGTACATACGCACATTACCGGAGCATAGGTTCTAACACATTCTTTCCTCGTCCCTTCTTCGCCTTTCCTCGTCCCTTCTTCCAAACTTCCCGCCGTGATTTTATGCCGTAGATTTGGGAAGAAAATAAAATGGGGTCATATAAGTTCAAAATTCCACAATTATATAATAGAATCTGACCTCAAAAAATGAGCATGACCTATGGTTTTTCAATTTTCGGAGGCTTATATCTTGGTCCATAGGCATTTTTGATCATAGAGAGTGGTGCCATTCGACTTGGACCAATGAGGCGAACCTAAAGATATATAAATCAAAATACTTGGGAACCGTCCGTTGGCTAGGTACAGCCAAAGAATTTATGGGCACATAACAAAAGAGTAAGCAAATATTCAAATTTAGGGGAAATTCTGTGAATAAAAATTTTTGAAAAATCAATAGATTAAACATCCAAGCAATGAAAAAAATTAAAAAAGCACACAAAAAAATTTTTTTCAATTATTTTTTTGGATTAACCAACGTTTTTATAAAATAAAAGGAAAAAAGATTTAATATTTTAAAGAGGATTGAATTTTTGGGTGACAGCGGGAGTAGAGTATATTTTTTTAAAAATACAAACAAATTGCATTTTGTGTTGTATTTGTTTTGGGGAGAAAGGTGAGAAAAACAAGTTTTAAATGTTATCGCCAAAAATAGGGTAAGAAAATTTGGAAGAAATAAATAAATGTTTTATTAGTAATTTTTTGAATATTTTCTGAATTAGTAAGGAGATTGTGGCGACGAAAATGATCACTTGTGTGTAAGGTTCTAAGACAAAATACTCCCTTTAAACTTGTAAGTTGAGCGGAGGCTTTAGAAAATCTACTCCTCAATAGGGCAATTTAAAATCCAAGGCCCGTTGTCCATAGGTCCTGAAATCCGTAGTAACGATATGTCCGGCTCCTGTAAAGCATATATTTAATTTCTAAGGCTATGCAGTAGGCGGCGTGGTGTGTGACACATCAGTCCAGTCTATTGAAGATTCTGGTTCGCTCCCAGCCGCCGAATAACCTGCATTAGCTGAAGGCCCAGCTCTGCTTTATGTAGGATTGTGTGGGCTCAGCTCTGTTTTACTCTCCCTTTGGATTTCTCATTTATTAAAAATCAGAAAATTAATTCTTGTAACTGAACAGACACTTTAATTGTGTTGATGACCTTGAGAGAAGGAAAACCCAAACAGGTCAAACAGCAACAGAGCACAAATACGCAATATTAATAAACGATTTAGGCAATTGTTTATCTTCCCGTTTTGTCTTTTCTTTGCCTGTTCCCACATTTTCTTCAATTTTTTCTAGTTTTGTCTTTATGGTGAACGGATAAATCCCCACAAAAATCACCAGAAGATAGCTGGGTTATTTTACAAGTGCGTAAAATTAATAAAAATATTTATTCAAGTCAGAATAAAATTAAAATTTTTATGGAGAACTAAAATAAAATATTAAATTTGCTAGTGGAGGGATTTCAAAATTTTGGGAAATAAAGACAAGAGAAATTAAAAATTGTATATTCAGCCATCTATTGCGTAATTATAAGCTAAAATAGAATTTAAATTTAAATTGGGAAAATTATAAAAAAAGTTATTTAAAAAATATTCTGCAAGAATTTAAATTCGGTTTGCTAACGATAGTCGCTGACTAATTGGTCAGCTGTCCAATTGTCTTCTATCCAAATGTCTGCTGTCCAATTAGCCTGCTGTCTAAATATCTCCTGTCCAATTGTCTTCTATCCAAATGTCTGCTGTCCAATTAGCCTGCTGTCCAATTGTCTTCTGTCCAAATGTCGTATTGCCTTATTGTTGCCCAAATGTCGTGCAACGCCATAATGGCCGTGCGCCATAAAGGGCTTGCGATAGTTTCTGTCAATTTTCTTCCTTTTTTATGGGAAGAGAAGAAAAATTTAGTCGTGAATCATCGACATAAATGGCATTATTTTATTGATTTTTTCGTTGGTGATTTATTTTTAATTTTTTTTCAGAAAAATATTTTTATAAAAATGTATTTTCTTCCAACAGAAATTAAATTAGATATACTTAAACATCTTAATCCTGAGCAATTATTGAATGTCCAACAAACAAATTATTATTTGAAAAATTTTATTGAAGAATATAAAAAGGAATTGGCACGGAAGAAATTTTGGAAAAATTCCGTCATATCTCCCAGAAACCAATTCGGACAAACGATATGTCATTCGAAAGAGCTCGCCGAGCTGAGTCGAATGACACCAAAATTAGCTTCGGGACTCACATATGGACCAAGTTATAGGCCCCTGAAAATCGAAAAACCATAGGGGGGAGTAAGCTGATTTTTGGGGTGAAAAATTCGATTTTTCGAATGATAGCTCATTCGAAAGAACTCATCGAGCTGAGTCGAATGACACCAAAATCAGTTCGAAATCTTGATTCTGAGCTGAGATAAAGAGGTCAAAATGGTCAACGTAAACCTATGGGGCGTCGGCGAGGCGCTTGTGCAAAACTCCGCGCTTCGCGCGGAGTTTTGCGGCACGCGCCTCGCGGGGAGTCAACGGGCGTTGGGTCTGGGCTCGTAACATAAACTTATGCCTATTTTAGCTGCGGTCGGCATGTCTGGATTCCTCCCCAGCAACAAAAACCTGCGCGTAGACCAAAGGTAAGGAGCTAAAACTAATACTCATAACTTTGTCAAATCAAGTCGGATTTCGGTGATTTTGTTGTCATTCAACTCAGCTCGACGAGCTCTTTCGAATGAGGTATAATTTGCATATTCGAATTTTTTAAGCCAAAAAAGTGCTTGGTCCCCCCTTTGGTTTTTCGATTTTCGTGGACCTATATCTCAGCCCACAGGTGAGTCCCGAAGCTAATTTTGGTGTTGTTCGACTCAGCTCGGTGAGCTCTTTCGAATGACATATCGTTTGTCCGGATCGGTTTCTGGGAGATATGACGGAATTTTACCGAAATTTTATTGGCTACATTTTGTATTTTTTTTATAAATCTTTTTAATAATTTTGAGTTGGACTTGTGGGTTATCCCAAGCTGATTTTGCGGATATATTTATGCGGACACCTAATCATACTGGTCTCATAATGGTCAGAACATCCATACTTTTTCGTGTTCTCTATTCAATGTGCTAGAGGGTTTTATGCGGAAACTTTTTTGCGGACACTTTTTTTGCGGTCATTTTAAGACATCTTTTCCGCAAGAATATGTCTGCAAATCGGGTTTGGGATAACCCACGTTTACTTTTAAAATTTTCAGAGTGTTTTTTTTCGCCGCCACAGGACCGATTTTCTCACTTATAAATTATTTCAACCAGATCCCAAACTTTATGACTTTGAATTGAGTAGAGAACTTGAAGAAAAGGTTTAAAAATTGATATTTTCTATTTTTAAACAAATCAATTTTAGTGGAAATGTGCGATAAAAAGAAGAATTCCAGTGTTTTTTTATCCTGAACATGTACTAGAAATGGCTTATCTTGCAGTGCATAAAAGTAGCCATAAAATAAGCAAAGGTTTGTTAGCAGTAGTTTATTTCCCGGACCCCATTTTCTCAGATTTGTTCCTCGATTCCGCTCAATTTTGAACAGCAGGATAAACAGTCAATTTCTCCAATTGCGACCCAAAATTTAGTTATTTTAAGCTACAATCATCTTTTTTGGGAAAATTCTTTTTAATACTATTTTTTGACCTCCAGGATCAGTTGACCGCTAGGTGTTACCTCTAAGAATTTGAGGGAAGGGCGCGCGGTCATAATACTTGCTTCAAAGATTTCTTAATCCTACCCGATTTAGTATCAAGCAATTCCACTCATCGAGCTACATTTTCCAGCAAGTTATGGCCGGCGCCGTTTTATGCTTACCCAGGATTTGATCACTTTTTTATTTAGATTCCCCTTTCAATTTCAAATTACCAAACGTTCCAAAAACTATTGAAGAAATGAAGATTTTTCGTTATTTATTTCAACAACTTTTTAACTCTGCCTTTGACAACGTCTGTTTTGGTTGCTATACAATCAACTCAGAAATGATGGAATTATTATTTTATGAAAATGAAACAAATATGCCTTTACAAATATATTCTAAAAAGGCTAGACTAGAGATTAAAGATGGAAATACTGAGTCTTTTTTTCCATTTATTTGGAATCATTTGGTCTCTAATGTATTTAAATTGGATATTTATATACAAAACAACACGGAAAAACATTACAATAATTTATTCAAAATTTTGACGACTGGAAGAAATAAATTTTCTGCCGCTTATTTTTGTTGTCATAACCAAAAATATTACAATCTTATTATTCAGGTAATAGTCAAGGTGTTGACCTTCTGGGTTGATCCGGTTTTACCACTCCAAATCTTTTGTGGATCTGGACTTATTGTTAAATAACCAGAATGTGGGATTTCTAGGTGATCTGATTATCTGGGGTCAAAAGTAAAATATAAAAGGTTTAAATAGGGAGAGAGGGCGGGATTGAAAAATCAATTTTTGAACCTAAATATAATCTAATTTCAGCATATAGAAACAGCAAACGATTTTTATAAAATGGTAAAAATAATTAAATTTAAACGTGTTGAAGGGGATCTTGTGATAAGTGAAAGAGCTGAAAATATTGAAAAGAAAAACGACAAATTTGGTAAACTACACACCAGTTATCAGCTTTCAAATAAATATGATCCAAAAATGAAGTTTTCTGTTCATATTAAAAAACATAAAATGTTTGGACGCAACGTTGAAATTGAACGAATTAATTGACAATTTTATTTGTGTACAACTAACGACGTATTCGAGCGCCGCCGACCTCATAACTTCGTTAAAAATTATCAAATCCGGGAAGACTTGGCATGATTCGATACGCCTTGACGAGCTGGATCGAACCTTACCAGGGCACCTGGATTCGATAATTTTGAACGGAGTTATAGCTAGGTGGTAACTGGTCTCGCTGTACGTTGGACTACTTTATTTATTTTTACACACATGATTATTTTTAAAAAATTTTTTTGAAATAAATTTTCACGAAAAATTTTTCATAAAGCATATTCAAAAAGATAATATTTTTTAAAACTTAAGTTAATACTTTAAAGCTTTTAGTAGTTGCTAGCCGATAAAGGTGGTTGTACTTGCGCCAAACAAACCGCGCCAAAATGACCTTCTCCAGTTCCCTTATAAAAGCAGTTTTTTGTTTACTCCTTTGCGTGAGAATATACAATGGAGGAGGAAGAGGAAATGTCAGCCGATCCTCTAGATACTTCAGAAACGTCCACAGATTCTTCCAAATCTTTAACAAGCTCTTCAAGACCATCAATGGACACAATAGAATCTTCAATAGAAATCGAGGCCTCTACAACTAAATCTGAGGAATGTGACAAGAAAATTGTTCAAATGACAAATGGGGGATTAATTGGCAATTACAAAGTGGTGAGACGACTTGGGGAAGGTTCAAGTCCTTTAAACTTGCCAAAATATTAATTTTAACTTTTAAGGTGGTTGCGGGGTCGTCTATCAAGTAAAAGCAAATAATAAACACTACGCAATGAAAGTTGAACGCTTGGATATGGACAAAACTGATCAACTTTTGGGAATAGAAGCTCATGTTCTCAAGCGTCTGCAGTCCTCCCCTTACACTGTTCAGTTCATTCAGTGTGGAACTTGTCAAAGTATGAGGGGTTTGGGCACTTGTGTAGTTTACCCCCCATAAACCACACCTAGTTTTCTCTCCCTTATAAGGAGAGGAAAAAGGCCTGAAATCGATAATAAAATCAGATCAAGTCACTTTGCAAGAATTGAAAAGAGGAGAGAATGGGGGTAAATGGGGGGTAAACTGCACAAGTAACTGTTTATGGGGGTAAACTGCACAAGTAACTGTTTCATTTTTCAGGCAAAGGTTTAGGCCTTCGTGTGCTCATTATGGGATTGCTAGGCCCTTCTATAGATGAATTACGGAAGCAAGAAATCAAAGAAAGATTCAATATGGGGACTGTGTTGAGGATTGGCTTTCATGCTTTGCAGGTTAACTTGCCTTTGAATTAATATTTTCCCCAATAAATTTTAGGCAGTCGCATTTGTTCATTGTTCATATTTTGTCCATCGAGATATCAAGCCCAGCAATTTTGCTATTGGAGTAAACAACTCCAGACGAATCTATCTATTCGATTTTGGACTTTCTAGAGCACTTAAAAAGCGTGGCGATATGGAATTGCGTACAATGAGGGAGGATGTTTCATTCCGAGGAACTTCAGGATATTGCAGCTTGAACGGTATTTTTAAAATGAAATTATTGTAAAGAGGAAGAGAATGGGAAGGCAACGTCCCGGCCGCTTTGATGAAGCACAGGGACACCTCAGGATTTAACACGGTCAACACCCTAGAGGCCAACTTCAACTATTCTGATGGATAAAGGGGAACTTCAAGATTATGCTACGTTGGCCTGCTTCCTTTTTGCCTTGTCTAACAGTTGCACTAGACCTCTAAGGGGTTGACCTCCTGTGTTTATCTCGAGACAAAATACGTGGGACACCGCAGGAAGCCTAGGAATAACTGCCCCTAGGTTGCAGGATAAATACGCCCTGGGGCCTCTTATCTATTCCTTTTATCTCTTTTCTACTATATTTCTAGTAACCCTCCTTTTCTTATTTCAGTACACAACAGAAAGGAACATGGAAGGCACGACGATCTATGGTTAGTTTTGGTACTTCAAACGAGCATGATTTATTTGAAAATTCCAGGTCAATCTTCTACATGCTTGCAGAATTGAAAACTGGCGATCTTCCATGGATGGGAAGATCTCGAAACAAAACAAAAATTTTAAAGGCGAAATTAATGGATTTTGAGTATATGCATGTATTTTTTGAATTTTTTTTTTGGAAAATTGTCAAAAATTTTTAGGGATGTCCAGTCGCTTTCTCAACAATTATGAATTATTTGCGCACTTTGGATTACCACAAAAGACCCGATTATATCGGAATTGAACAAGCATTTTTTGGAATGATGGCGGCAAGGGAAGTAAATTGGAATCAACCTTTGGATTGGGAAGTTGATTAGAATAAAGAGAGGTTTTTTGTATAATTTTTCTGTGAATATTTGAATAATTGCCTTAATGAATAAATTTAATATGCCTAATTTGTTCTTTTTTCAAATGCTGTACTTGTGCAGTTCTTATTTTATATTTGGTTCTTTCTCTTCCGCCTTTTCCCCCTTTTATTTTACCGCTAAATTGCTCACATGTTGGAGTGGGTAACTATAAAAGGGGGAAGATTTAAGGTCATATTCTACTCCTAGACTGTTTTTCCTTTCCAAAAACGTCTACATTCGTTTAAATTGATTCATTTGACTAACGTTTATTTTCTGATTATTCTTTTTGAATCCTTTTTAGAGTTGTTTTTTAGAGTTATTTTTAGTTACCCTCTGACTTCACGGGTTATCCAACTTTTTTTACCTTTTTTAAAAATCCTTTTGGATTTGTAAATTATTTTTAATTTATTATGTATTCTTCTGCTGCAGAATTTATTACAAATCAAATTAATCCGAATTCTCTTTGGAATTTTGCTGAAACTAGTGTTCAATATACTCAACATTTATTTGGACAATATTTGTCACCAACTCCTGCAATTTTAGGTTTGATTTTGGATTATATGAATTTTTGGATCCTTAATAAGGATTAGGCTAGCAAAAAGGTAACCCTGGGCCTGCCTTCAAAAAATTTTGCGACTGTTCGGACTTTAATGGTGGTGATTTTTATGTTTTCGATCTTTTGTGTTAACATGAGTAAGGATTTTATAAATTTTGGATTATCTAACGAAATTGAACACGGATTATACTTCGCACTAGTCAATCCTACCCTTTACCTCTTGAAAAATTTTTTTGTGAATCTCCGACTCTAATAGCGGATTGATTTTTAAGTTTTCGATCTTTTGGGTTATCGTCAATAGAAAAGGGAAAACATGTGTTTTTCCTTTTTTTCGTTCTGTCGTGTGGTTTTTGGAAGCAGGGGTTTTATGAATGTTTTTAGATATCACCAAGTTTTCTAGGGAACTTAATTGACCGTCAATTTTAGTAAAAATGTATTTTTAATTAATTTTAGTAGACGAAATGGACATTGAACAAACGCCGGGAAAGAAGATTTATTCTATTTCATTCAATCAGGATTGCACTTCTTTGGCTGTGGGACATGAAGATGGCTATAGTTTCTACTCTCTCCGTTCAATTGACAAACTCGAAAAAATACAAGATGCTAAAGGTTTACTTTGAGTTTTTGTTAAAAATTATTCTGCTTTTTAAGCTCCTGAACGTGCTTGTATTGTTGAGAAGCTGTTTAATAGTTCATTGATAACTGTTGTTTCAATGAAGAGTACAAGAAAATTGCAGGTTCATTTTAATTTAATGAGTAGTGAAAGGCTTTGTTTGTTGGGTCTTTTTAGAATTTTTGAGTATTTACAACTGATAAATAGTCCTTGGGTCGTTTTTTAGTTAAGCGAGACTGGTTATTTTCGATTTTTGTTTCTAACGTCTCTTTGTTCTCAAACGCTATATCGACTTGCAAATGCTCAGGAATCCTGAATAAACTCTATGTGTGGGGATCCGTTGGCAAGCAATTTAGAGAAGGAATTGGGAAGACAAAAATAATAAAATGGGAAGCAAATCCCAAATATCCTGGGATTTCTGTTAGTTTCAGGGTTATCGACCAGACTAGAAAATAGTTGAACTTGAATTTTTCAACTTAAATTCATTATTCCAGGTTTATCACTCATCTAAAGAAAATGAAATATGTTCTCACACTTATGCTAGTTCAATAATTGCTGTTCGGATGAATAGAAAGGTTTTCTTTTAGCTGTTGGAGAACATTAAAAATTTAAGTTTTAGAGGGTGGTAGTTTGCTTGGAGGATGCAATTCATATCCATAATGTTCGAGATATGCGGGTTTGGTTTTTTCCTTGAAATTTTGGAAAATTCTCTTCAAATTTTAGATTTTGCATATGATTAAGGATACTCCCTCAAATCCTCAAGGAATTGTGGATCTTTCAATTGATGACAACAATTGCTTCCTTGCCTTTCCTGCTTCTTCGAGCACTGGACATGTGTAAGGACAGATTAAAGTGAATAATGGGCGTTTGGTAACGGGGTAAGGGCGACACCCCATTTTTGAAATCGTTCTCCTGGAAAAAAAAGTCTGGTCGGTTTCAGGTCGGGTTTCAAAATTTTCTTCGGGTTTCGGGTTAAAAATAGTCAAGTATCGGATCGTCGTGTAACTCGTGACATCCCTTCTTGATAACATATAATTTAATTCTCCCATTTTAAGACATATTTTTGATGCGGAGAATTTAATTACTGTTTGTCAAATTACTGCCCATGATAGTGTTTTGGCTGCTGTTAGATTCAACCCAGAAGGAAACAAACTTGCAACTGGATCAGAGAAGGTTTTCAAATTTTTATATTTTTTTAGTAGAAAAATTTCTTTAATTCGCCTTGGTATTTTAATTCCTCTTTTTTAATAAATGTTTTAATTCCCCCTCAAAAATAAAATTTACGTCGATCGTTAAAGTTATCTTTGTCTTTTTGAACTGGATATTTAGATTTTTGTTGGTTAAGTGGGATATTTATAGGTTCACTGACCCTTTGTTATTTCCTTCCAAGCTTGGACGATGATTAGATTTTATATAGCCGACGAGATTGAGCGTGGAATTAATTTCATGCTTTGATAGTAATTGCTACTATGAGTCCTGAATTTTTTTGGATCTAAATGTTTTCCAAAATTTCCTCCAATTTTAAATTTAGTTTTGATATCGTTAAAATATTTGCAATTTAAGGGAACTGTGATTCGCGTTTTCTCAATTACTGGCGGTGAACGTCTATTTGAATTTGTCCGTGGAGTCAGCCGCTGTGTTCAAATAAGTTCTCTTGCATTCTCCCAAGATTCTCGATTTTTGTGTCTTTCATCAAACACCGAAACTGTTCATGTGTTTTCCTTGGCTAAACGTGATCAACAATTGGACCACCATACAAAGTTTGAACTTAATTTTCTTTATTTTTTTATATTTTTTTTATTCAGACCAGATGATTCTTCCCAAGAAAGTGTTAGTTGGATGAGCTATTTTTCACAACAAGCAAGTGCCTATTTACCCCAACAAGTTAATGATTTGATGTTGAGAGGCAAAAGTGTTGCGGTTGCTAAATTGCCTATACTTGGACATAAAACAGTTGTGGCCATGCCTAAAATTCAGGTTTCTCGATTTTACAGAATCTTATTTAGAAATAAATTTTAGGGAATTGATTATTTAATTGTCGCGAGTATGGAAGGCTATCTTTTCTGGTACTCTTTGCCTACTTCTAGCGATGTCAGTGAATGCAAGCTTCTGCGTCAGTACAAAATTGGGCCTAAGAAAAGTTCTAAAAAGGATGGAGATGAAGCAGAAATGGGAGGAATTCAAATATCAACTCCACAGAAAAATTTGGTTTGCTTTAAAAAAAATTCATTTTTCTGTTTAGTATAGGGTAATTTGAGTTATGAAAAGGTAAAGAACTTGAGGGTTTTTTTGTCTAGTTTGTCAGCTTGTAATCTTATTTTAAGCTTTCTCTTACGTAAAGCACCGTGGCGCAGTGGAAGCGTGCTGGGCCCATAACCCAGAGGTCGATGGATCGAAACCATCCGGTGCTATATGAATTTTTTCTTTTTAATCTAGCTTTTATGTGTCTTTGAAGACATTCAAAATAAAATTTCTTTGTCTATTATTTTTTATTTTTTTAGGAACCAGAACTTCAAAATACCCCAGCAAGATTGTCACAAACTACTGGAATGATTAAAACTTCAAGTGGATCCCCATCTTTATTCGGAAATTCATCCACAAGTATTAAACTTCAGCAACAACTTCATTCTGCTTCGAATACACCAAAGGTTCTATCGACACCTAAACCTTTATCAACAAAAGATTTAACTAAAGGTTTTTTTTAGAAATTCTCGGGTCTTAAATTTATTTTTAATTTAGTGGTTGATGCGAATCCTTTTAATATGGAAGATTTGGTTACTCCATTGGATGAAGATGAAATTGTTAATTTGGAACCGGTTAAAATTGGTTAGTTTTTTTGACGGGATTTTTATTTTTTAAATTTTTTTTGTTTCAGGGTCAACTGTTGCGGTTTCTAGTCCATTAAATTCTCCTCCTGCTGATTTGGATGATTTGGAAGAATTCCCGCCTTTGAAAAATTCTACGAGTTAAAAAATATGTTTTTGGCAGCTATATTTTGTGTATAATTTTTTTACTTAATTTTTTTTATTTCATTATAATTTTGGAAATATTGTCTTTAAAAATTAATTTTCGTCTGACAAAAAAATTTTTTTTGAGAATGTGTGACGTTTCGTCCCACTAGACAGGGAGTGATATTTTAATAATTTTGAAAAAGGGGACTTTAACTGGCACTTAGTGGAACGAAACGAAGTATATAGGCAATCATTTTATTATTTTTTTGCCTATAATCTATATTTTTTAAATCAAAAAAGAAAATCTGTAAGAAATTTTAGTTTTGATTATTTTTTAGTAGAGTTGTCGGTTTCAAGCCGATCTTTTTTGAGATTGCCAAAGAGTCTATTTATATGATCCGATTGTTGGTTTCAAAACCGACACCCGAAAATCATCAGTTTTCTATAAAACTGAAAATCTTTGAGTTTCTGTCGGTTGGGGTTACTTGTTGAAAAAAACAGAATTCGTTGAAACTGACAATTTTTTATTATTTTTAGCATTTTGAATATAAAAAATATTTTAACCATCAACACCATATATACTAAATTTAAATATTTATACTATATACTTCAATTTCAACAAGATTTTTTGTTTAATAAAATTAAAATTTTTCACTTTTTTTCTTCTCTAAAAAAGTACCTTTTACATATTTTCCATTTTTATTTTTGAATAAACTTTAAAAAAATTTTTTCCTTTCATAAAAATTTTTTTTGATTAATTAAAATGATTTTTTATTCATTAAAATTATTTTTTTATATAAAATCTTTTCTATTTTAATCTCCAATTTACAGACCAAATTTTCTATTTTCAACTAGATTTTTTAAAATAATGAGCAGCCTGGATGGAAAAATTATTGAACACGAGGGAGTTAAATATTTTAAAGAGGTTTTTTAATTAATTTTATGTTTAAATAAAATATTTTTAGGAAGGTCAATGGTACACGACCATTGGTACTGAATGGTACCAGACCCTTCCAATTGCAGAAGACAAAGTGCCCGATGCTGTCAAAACTCCTAAAAGACCTGAAAAAATAAACATTCCGACTGAAATTCAACTTGATGTGCTTAAATGTCTGGACTTTAATCAATTATTATCTTTTCAAGAAACAAGTTTTTATTTCAAAAAATTTATTGACAAATACGAGAAGGAATTGGCAAGGAAGAAATATGAGAAGCTTGAAATTGTAAATTTTTTTATAAATTGATTCTAATACAAGGCACGGAGCCGGGCTGATTCAGCCGGATTTTTTCAGAGCCTGTTTCCCTGCTTTGTCCCAAATACGGGGTTTCTTTCTCAATCTCTGGATATTTTCGGCCCATATTAATTCCGAAAAATCAGGACTTAAAAATTGCTTGTGATCCAAAATAAGGTTTCCGGACTCTAAAAATGATTTTACATGTTCTCTAATAATTATCTTCTTTAGATTCCTAATTCTGATTTAAGTAAAGAAGACGAAAGACATAAAGATTATAAGCCATCTCCTAAACTTTATTGCTTGAAATTGGATGAAAATGTTAGTTTTTGTTGGCATGAAGGATCTTGTGAGAATGATGAAAATACTGAATTTTGTGAAAAGGATTATGAATTCATTAAACTAGACTCTAAACTTTATGATTTCAAGTTGAGTGAACAACTTGAAAAAAAGGTTTTTTAAAATTAACGTTTTCATTTTAAACCTTAAATTTTAGTGGAAGGCTGCAATAGAAAACTCAATTCCTATGTATGTATTTAGGGATTTGGGTTATGACCCTTGGGAGGGTGATTCAGATCAAGCGACTTTTAATACTTTTTTCTGCGAATTGCAACATAATTACAAAGTGGATAAAGGTTATTTATTATTTGAGCTTATAATATCGGTGCTTGGACGCTCACATTAAAATTTGGGATTATGTAATTATGAGTCAAATTTTTTTGATTTTAAAAATGAAGGTTGTTAATTACCGGTTATATTCCTTTTTTCGATTTTGGCCGGTTTACAACCTCAGGTTTTCAGTTTTTGACTGACTCCCGGTTTTGGGTAACCGAAGCCAGTTTTGGCTAAATTTTTCATACAGAATATCCAATCAAATAAAATCCTTCAATGAAATGTTTTACAAATTTTCATTCTATAATCATTTAAAAAATTTTATTTAGCCTTATACTATATACAATTGCCAAGGTCTCCAAAAAACATTGTGGAAATGAAAATTATTCGCTATTTATTACAACTATTTTTTAACTGTGCTTTTGAATATTTTCGAATTGATGAACCTGTAATTAATCCACAAATGATTGAATTATTATTTGATGAAGACAAAACAACAAATCTACCATTACAATTCCATTCTCAAAAGGCAGAATTATTTTTTGAAACTGAGATTTCTTTAAATTTTGCTTTGAATCATCTGTTTTGTAATCAATTTAGAGTTATTCTTAATGACTCGTGCGTCGAAGACGATAAAATTGAATTTTTTAACACATACATGGTGGAAGACAATATAGACACCTTAATTAAAATTTTGACAAATGAAGGAAATAAATTTTTTAATATTACTTATGAGACTCTTGATTCAAGAATTTACAATTCTATTATAAAGGTATTTTTATTATAGAGATATATAAAATGGGGCCGGTAGATTCCGTCAAAATGGGACTGCTACACTGTTAAAAAGTACGAGCAACCCCCCTCCCCAACAAACTTTTTAAAAATTACATAATGCCCAAAAACATTTGTTTTGGGCAATCCTGGGCTCTTATCTCAGCTTTTAGACCCATATCTTTCATTTTATTGGTTAGGCACATATTGCCGAGATCTCGATACCCGTAAATCAGCATTAAGCAGGCTTCGCAATCGAAAGATTTTTTCGACCCCTTTTTGATTTGTTTTAAATTTCTAATTTATACTCATTAGAAAGCCCTTGAATTTATTTAATAAAATAATTTTAATTTATTTAAATAAATTAATTTTATTTTAGCATATGGAGCAATCACAAGACCTTTCTCAAATGGCGAAATTTATTAAATTTGATTATATGTTTGGATCTCTTATTTCAAGTGAAAATGCGGAAAACATCAAAACCCAACTTAAAGAAGGTATTAAAACAACAAAATTTCGACTTGCCAACAAACACAATCCAAAAATTAAATTTTCTGTATGCATTGAGGAAAGATATAGAGGTAGAATTACGTCACGTTCTGAAAGGAATAAAAAGTACGAGCCGGGAGTTAGAGTTGTAATTAAGAGAATTAAATGATAAATTTGTTTTTTTATTTGGTGTTTAGGCCTTTTATCGTGCCCATTTTTATTTTTGAATAAACTTTAAATTTTTTTTTTCATTCATTCGATTTTTTGATTTGTTTTTTAAACAATGTTTAATATTTTTTAATTTTTTTTTTAATTTTTAATTGTTTCTTTCTCACACGCGCGAAAAAAATATAAAGGAATTTCTCTTATGCTTTTCAGCTAGAAAAATTGATTTCGATCATATGTAAAAAATTCTCAATCGATTTTTATTCTTCTCTCTTAAAAAGGCCTTTGTTAACGTTGTTAAAGCTTCTATCCCTTCTATTTCTTTAAAAGGGCATAACCTTAGGATTTTATAAGGAAAGGGAAAAAATTTTTTAAGAAGAGAAGAGGAAGGGAAATTAATTTTAATTAGTTTTTCGCGTGTGTGACAACCAATACCTGATGGAAATTTAAAAAAATTTTTTTAATTTTTAAAGGCTTCAGAAAAAAATTTCAAATTTTTTCCTGAAAATTGTTCGAGGTTTTCAAAATTTCAAAAAAAATTTTTCTGAAATTTCTAAAATTTTTTATTAAAATTTTTTATTTAAAATTTTTTTAAAGGTTTATTTATATTTTTTCAATTTTATATTCAAAAAAGACTAATTATGAACAAACAACAAAAATTTAATTTTCCACAGTCTGATCATCATATAAATCGACTCTTCAGCAATCTTAATCTTCGTCAGCAAGGACCTCAAAGATTGGACAAAGAAGTACAATTTATACCTCCATGGGAGACTAAAATTGGACAGCTTCAACAAGTTGTTCGCTCCCTTCGTCAAAATGCGGATACTTATCTTCAGAATCGGTTTGCTAAATTTTTTTAAATTTTTTCGGGGAGTGCATGGGTGCAGGTTATAGGCGTGTTTTGGTTAGAAACCGGTTTAAGACGAATTTGAACAAAATCCCGGTTACCGAGATTCAAGGTTTTTCGAAAATCCCGTTTTTTCCTCATCAAGTGTTTTCCTATATGTTTGCTGAATGGTAACACTTCTTTTCTCCATCCCAATTTTCCTTTCTTCCATTCAATTGGGAATAAAAAATTCCTTTTGATTGTTCGTAGGAAAAATATAGAAAGGGAATTCGAATGAAAGGAAGAAGTCTGACCATTTTGTAGATATATAGTAAAATACTTGGTGAGGAGGGGTTGGGGAATGGGGTTTATCAGGTGAAATATCACCGAGGAATTCTACGACCCTTTCTTCTACGACCCTTCCAATCCAATTCTGAAACTCTTGTACGACCTTCTACAACCCTCTAATTTTAATTTCGTTTTTTTGTATTTTGGTAAGGTTCAAGTAAAGGTTTTAGTTTTCTATTTCGTTCTTTACGATTTTTAGAGGGTTCTAGTTCCCCTCTAAACATTCTAAAATTACCTATTTCATTTTCAGTGGCTCAGTAATTGTTCGCTGTTATCCATTTAAGAGTCAATATTATATGAATATTGTTTATGATCTTATACGAAATTCAATTGCTGCTGTCAACCACTATGGACGCACTCGTTTTGATGGCGAAATTACGCCTATACTTATCCAATCTTATAATGTTTGTTTAAAATTTTCTAAAAATTTTTTAAAAATTTTTCTTTTTTTAGGGAAATGTCAATCCAATTGTTTGTACTCCTATGCCATTTGGCGCGCCAATTTATATACCACCCGAACATTTGACGGATGTCGTACTTTTGCGTGTTCATTTTAATTTTCCTGAGGCGGCTCTATATTTTTTACAAACGTTTAATCGGTTAGTTTTTTTTATTAATTTCTTGGGGGAGATGAGTAAAAGGGATCCAAAGTTAATTCCAAATTTGTTCTTTAGGGTTTTTGTTAAGGGTCCGGTTTGGAAAAAAAATTTTAAAAAAAATTTGACGAGGCAAATGGGGTGATCTTACCTTTCAAAGTTAAAGCGAGGTGACGGACACCTGATTCACCGCAAGTGAAGGAAATAACCTTCCCTTTCAAAGGTGAAGATCCTAGGTTATTTGGGGATTGGCCGTTGATGATTTGCCGGCTTACTTATTCCCTTCATTCAAGCTGCGAAATCTTTTTCAAAAGTGCCGGATTTTAGTAAAGTGCTAGTTCCTTTTAATTATTTTGTAAATTTTTACGAATTGTTTTTCGGTCTTCACATTTTTGGCATCTAATTTCCGATTTTCCTATGTTTCTTAAAAATCTTTTTCAACTTTTTTCTTATTTTCCAGCACTGTTTTTAATGTATTTGATCGACATGCTGTAAAAGTTCCTTTCGTTCACGCTGATTTGACTCGTCCTGAACGTTTACTTCGCAATCGTTTGCAACAAATTTGTCAACAAAAGAATGCTGGACGTTTTAGCTCTGCGGTTTTTTTATAAATTTTTTAAAAATCAATTTTTAATTTCTTCTAAAATTTAGCCTCCTATGCCAGGGCAAAATGATAATTATAGTTATGGATATTATCGCAATTTGTGTCAGAGCGGAGAACGTTATTTTCACAATGGAATTCAACTTTATAAGGTTTTCTTTTTAATTTTTTGGGAGGTTTGAAATTTTTTTAATTTAAGGAATATCCAGGTAGACAGACTGAATCTGTACCTTTTCAACCATTTTCTGAATTGCAGTATTTGCATGTTATAGTTGCTTCGCTTCGTAAATTTGCGGTGATATACAACCAAAAGGAGTAAGAAGTTTTTTGTTTTTAGTTAAAATATAGGATTGTTGCCCGACATGGGAGAGGGCCACAATAGTAAATTTTCGGGGAGGCACCGCCACGGTGTGGGGACGGGGAACACCCCTTAATAAATAAGGAGTTAGATTGTTCCGACTCTATATCCTTCTCAAAAAAAACATTTAGACAATGAGTTGTTGGTTCTTTTTATGAACCTCCTCTTTTCTTAGGTTTTTCTTATCCTTTTTCTGCTTCATCTTCCTTGAATCTTGCCTCACCTTTCTCTTTTTGTTTCCTATTTTTCTTTTCGCTTCACCTTTCCTTTGTCATTTTCTAATTTTTTCTTCACCTTTCTTAGGTCATTTTCTATCCTTTTTTCTTGTTTTACTTTTTTTAATTGTTCCTGAGTTTTTCCTATATTTTTTGAACATCTCCAGAGTCTACTATTCTTTTTGCTTCACTTTTCTAATGTAAGTCATGTCCAATTTTCCCACTTAAATTGCTTCACCTCCTTATTGTTAACTTATTAAATTTGCTTTATTTTTGTTTGGTCGTTTCCAATCCTTCCTTTCTTCTGTTTTCAGAAGCTTCTCTTTCTGAATTTTTAATACGTTTTACCCTTAAGCTTCGGATTTTTAAATTCATTTTCTTAATGAAAACCTTTTAACTAGAAAAAATTCTTTTTCTTTAGATGTTCAGTAATTATCCAAAATGTTGATCTCGATAATGGGAGTGATAACGATGTTGAACGAATTACTACATTGGTTTATAATGTAGTCAATACACAATTGTTTAAAGAACGTTTTCGTGATCTTCAGGTTTTTTAGACAAATTTTGGGGGTTTTTAATGAATTTTTTTAAATTTTTAGAAGCTTTATAAAGGAATATGTTCACCCCAAACAAATTCCAATTCTTATTTGCCTATTAAAATTGAACGTGTTGAACGTCTTCCACAACCAAATTTGAATAATAAAAATGGAAAAGAAGGGGGAGGAACGGCAACAAATGTGGATAATTCAACAATTAAGAAAAGGGGACGTCCACCACTTATTCGTACATCTTTTCGAAATAAAGAGGCGGCACAAGCATTTTGTCAACTTTTTAAGGTTTTTGAATTTTTTAAAATTTTTTTTTGGATTTTGGGGAAAGAGTGGGTGGAGAATTATTCTTCCACTGATTCAAATTGAACCATCAATTATTTACTTTAAAAATTTTTCCCACTACGTTCTAGTACCTATAATCGAACAAATAGTGGAGTGGTTGGGTAAACCGTGTGAAGGTGTGACCGGTTACACTTTTTTGATTCGAACCTCCGACTCTTTTGGTTTATTCACTTTAGGAGGTAATCTTCCATTTTCAAAGGTGGTGTGCTGAAAGAGTTTACTTTTTATTTTAAAATTTTTCAACCTTTCGCCAACAACTCTATTTTGTAATTTTTGCATATTTTCGATTATTATTTCCTCAAATATTTTTATTTT
This sequence comes from Meloidogyne enterolobii, assembly GCA_963681835.1. Lineage (NCBI taxonomy): Eukaryota > Metazoa > Nematoda > Chromadorea > Rhabditida > Meloidogynidae > Meloidogyne > Meloidogyne enterolobii. The sequence goes on along the minus strand of CAVMJV010000014.1, from coordinate 3,361,028 downwards.
TAAAGGAATGTCAAAAATTAGCAGAACAAAAAGAATATGATGATACTCATGATGATAATGAAAATTCTTCTGATTTTAATTCATATTCTGATTTGTCTGAATCTGAAATATTTATTGGAAAAGGAGGAGGAGAACAAAACAAGGACAAAACTTTATCATCAAAGAAGGGACATCATCACAACAAAAATAGTCGCAAAAATTCAAAAATTTGTTTATTTCCAAATGCTTTTGCCCATAGAGATTTGACACCTCCAGAACTTGCTTTGGGTTATTCACTTCGAATTTTTTGTCGAGTAAGGAAAATTTTTTTTTGAATTTTTAAGGAGCTTATTGAGAAGGTGAATTAGAAAGGGAAGGGTGAAAGAGTTGAAGGAGGTCATCTCACCCCTTCAAAAGTATATTCACTTTCAAAGGTGGAGTGAGGTGAGGGAGGTCACCTCCACTTTAGGAGGTAACATTCCCTTTCAAAGATTAAGGTATGTGAGGGAGGTCACCTAACTTTATAATGATTAGAGGACCTCACCTCCTTCAGTTCCCTTTCACAGGTGAAGGAGGTCTCACCCCACTTCATTTACTTGTTGATGTGAATGAGGTAATCCTTCCTTTCAAAGTTGAAGGAGGCAAACTTTTCTTTTAAAGATGAGGGAGGTGAAGGAGACCTCATCTAATGATGAGGTGAAGGAAGTTATCTCACCTCCTTCACGTTAGGAGTTGAAAAAGGTGAAGAAGGATTGTTCTCTCTTTCAATTCCGTTTTAAAAAATGAAGCTGATTAAGTGAATTTTTAAGGAACCCCTCATTATAAGTTCCAGATCCAATTGTTTTTTCAATTATAGTAAAAAAAATTTTCACAATTAAATAAATTTTTTTTAATTTTTTAAAGGAAAAGAATGGACCTTTTTCTTCTTATGAATATAATAAAGGAATTTCTATTATTACTGATGAAGGTGAACTTGTTGAACAACAGCAAAGAAAGCAACATATTCGTTATTATGTTCGTGGTGGTCGTATATTTGAACGTTCAAATAATACTAATACTCCTTCTGTTCATCAAACAAAGACTTAAAAATGAGAGGAGTGTTTATATAATTGGAAAAAGGGAGTGGTTATTACATATTAAATTTGTGTGTAGATGACTTCTGGAAATTTTGACAAGGAGAGGTTTTTTTAATGGTAAATATTTTAAAAATTAAAAAAAATTTTTTAGACCCCCTAAAAATTTTTTATAAAAAAATTGACTTTCCTTTGAAAATTAAATTAAAAATATTAAATAAATATTTAATTTAAAAAATTACCGTAAATGTTCTATTAGAAGCCCGTCTCCAATAGAATTTATTTTTAAACCCACTCACTGGTACCTTTTGAAGAATAAACGCCCAGGGCTTCTATAAGAACATTTAGAGTATATTGGTAAAATTCCGTGAAATGTTCCGGAAACCTATTTGGGCAAAAACAACAATAAAAAAAGATGCCAACGAGCTCTGAGACATACAAATTGTATATTGTTTACCCCGAATCGGGTTCCGGAACAATTGACGGAATTTCTCTAGTACCTTATTAAATATATACTCCCTCCCTATTTATTCCCAATTTATTCCCAATTTTCCAAAATATATTTTTTTCATTATTATTCTATTTTATAATCGAGTCTCTTTTCTATCTGTTTAAAATTTTTATTTTCATTCCTGAATTAATGCCAATTAAATTAAAAAAACAAAAAATTTATGTAAAAATTCGAGAAAATTTCCAAAGAAAAAAACCTCATAATATATGTAATATTATCTACCTATTTTTATTATATAATTTTGATATTTTATTATATTGGACACGATCAGATCATTATTATTTTTTTCTCATTATTTAAAAGATGCTTATCTCTAAATTAAAAATTAAAGTGAGAGGAGAGAGTGAATGACAAGGGTCTAAAATAATTAAAATTAGGCTCTTATCTATTTTTCATTAATTCAGTCTGAGGGGGTTTCTATTAGAGACTGGACTTGTATATTTTTTGATGGGTCTCTTCTGATAGAGATTTAAAATTTTTTTTAAAGGTTAAAATTTTTCTAAGAATTTCTTAAACTCTTTTGTCATTCTCTCTCCCTCTTACCTTCATCCTCTTCAATTTTCATAAATTTCCATAAAAAAATTTCTTTTTCGATTGTATTCAAAATTTTGTCTTTTTTTTAAATTAGTGCATTGCTTTAAATAAAGTCCCAAAGAAATTAGTTTACAAATTTCATGCATGAGACTCAAAAAATTCCTTTTTTAAATGTTTGAAAAATTTATCTCATTTTTATAAATTTTCAAATACAAAACTCGTTTTTATATTCTCGATTCTTCATTTTAAATTTTTTTCAATTTAAAAAATGTATGTTAAAAATTTTAAATAAATAAAAAGTGTTGTTTTTTAGGGATTTAAGTCTTTTGTATCTTCATAGAATTTTTGAAAACTTTTTTTTTAAATTTTTCCCCCAAAAAACAACACTTGTATGTATAGTCGAACCTCATCTCACTCTTATCCTTTTGCTCTTAATAATGGAAAATTTTTAAAAAATATTATAATTGAGTGTATCCATTACTGGAACTAGGAGTGCCCTCGGATATACCTCGGTTACGGATATATCCGTGGATATGGGCGGATACGGATATGAAAACATATATGTTGGTATATCCGCGAAATACCCACAATATCCGTCTATATTTTATTGTGAAACCCAAACTGGCACCTTGGGCCAATCAAATTTTTAAGAATTATTTTTAAATTTTGAGTTGAGCTTCGACTATATAAAATTGACTTTTAATGAACATTTTTTAATGATTATATTTTTACATTGCCCGTATATAAATAATTTTATCTTGTGTGGTATGTGTAAGGCTTAAAAAAATTTTTTTTTAATTTTTTCTAAATAGTATCCTCATCAAAGTCTTTGTATTCTGTAAAATATTAAAAATCAAATTTTTAAATTCATTTAATCAGTACCGATAACTCCAGCATCGGCTTCAGCAACAGTCTTACAAATATACCCTTTTAATGTTGACGGGTGCGCCCATGGAACTCTGTCCGCGATTTGCCAAAAAACTTCTTGGTCTACCTGGGGAATTTTTTATAATGACGAACTTCTATCTAATGGACTTTATGAGAAAACCTTCCATATAGTGAACTCATTCGAGAGTGAACCTCTTCTATATAAGGGACCTCTACCCAGTCTCTTCGTTTAGATAAATGCTTCCCCATGTTTTCCTGTATCTGGACTTCCCTAGATATTTTTTCTATTCCTATGGGATACTCGGGGATATGGGATATTTTTAAATCCATTCCCCATCAAGGGCTGTCCACAAGAAAAAATACGTTATTCTCCTTGGCTTGTGACATCCGTCCTTCATAGTACTGACAGCCCTGCCCCTAGTTGCTGCTAGTCCTGTCCTCATGTCTATCTCATAAACATATAAAATAGTTACTTCAGTTCCATCTTCAAAATTTGGTGATCCATAAACTATACCGATCCAATATTCTTTCAAATCAAAATTGTCAGTAATAAATTTAAATTCACGTAGACTATGTACAGAAGTAAAATTTGCATTTAAAAGTCCACATTGTTCTCTCCCTTCAAAAAAGCTGCCTGCTATCTGAGAACCGTAAAAACAAAGCTCATTTCTATAGTTTAGCCATCCCTCAAAGCATCCATGATCAGAGCCTTGATTTTCATTGCTTCCATCGACTAGCGGTTTTCGCTCATCGTCGTTGGGTACCAATTCATTGATAGAATTCTCGAGTTTTTCTAGTCCTGTTTGAAAAATTTTTAAAAGGGGATGTAAGAGGGGGGATTGAAAATTAGGGGGTTTCTGTGTCATTAGGCGGTGAATTGTACTTTTCGGTGAATTGTACTTTTCGGTGAATTGTACTTTTCGGTGAATTGTACTTTTCGGTGAATTGTACTTTTCGGTGAATTGTACTTTTCGGTGAATTGTCCTTTTCGGTGAATTGTACATTTCGGTGAATTGTACTTTTCGGTGAATTGTACTTTTCGGTGAATTGTACTTTTCGGTGAAATGTCCGCTTAAATTTTCGATAGAAATTTTTGAGGGTTTCTTGACTCTGAGATTTTTGGTGAATTGTTCTTGTTGTGAAACATCCTCGAAAATTTTTTAGTATTACCCAGTTGACTCTATAAAAAATAGGTACCTTCTTTTATTGGCTCTGCCGAATCCCCCAGAACAACAAAAAAAGTAAATAAAACGAATAAAACAAAGGGATCTTTGGCACTATTGGAAAACATATTTTTACGAAGAGATTTTTGAATACTTTTTGCTTAATGAATTCAGCAAAAATAAAAAAAACTTTTTTTTAGTTGTTTAAACAAAAAATAATTTTGAGGAGGATAAAAACTTTAATATATAAATGCCGGGCCTTGAGAGAGAGAGAAGGTGAGAAGGCAAAGAATCCACTGTTAAATCCATTTAAGCTGACGTGGATTAGAGAGGCGAATTTAAATTTCTCAATTTTTTAATTGATTTTTCTCTCACTTCTAAGGGGGGGGGGGAAGAATTATTGGGAAATATCCATTAAAGCGAGAATCCTCTTTAATGTTTAAGTTGGGTGTGTTTTGGCTTTAATATAGAAACAACCTTTCTCATGAGAGAATTTAAATTCTATTTTTGTATGGATATTTTTGGAAAGAAACTTTTTTCTATTTCTATGGAAGCAAATGAATAGTACAATTACATACATATAATTTTCCTTTACTTTTTTGCCATGAATAAATTTTTCAAAAATATTAATTCAAATGTTGATTCTTGATTATCAAATTCTCAAATGTCGGATTCTCAAATGCCTTGTTCTCAAGTGTCAAATTTTCGAATGTCTTCAAATTCTCAATTGCCTTCAAGTTCGCAAATGTCCTGTTCTCAATTGTCAGATTCTCAATTTTAGAGTTCCCAAATGTCGTGTCCTCAAACATTGTCCTACCCCAGAAGATCACCCACCGTTTGAAAAACATTCAAAACAAATGCTTAAGGTAACTCGTTACCTAGGAAACAATACTATTCCTTTTTAAAAGTCTACAAGCTTAAACTTGTAATAAAAACCAAAAATGGACCAATTAGACCCCCTATGTTTAGCACTTTTTTATTTCCGTGCTAATCGTATTGAGGATGCCCACAAAGAATGTACTCGACTTTTGGAAAAGAATTCTCTAGATCAAGCAGCTTGGAGTTTAAAATTGAGTTGTTTTGCTGAAGAAGTTTATGTAGATGAATTGGAAAATGAAGAGGCTGGATTAGCTGATACTTTTATGGATTTGGGGACTGCAGTAGCTACAGCAGCACGTCCAGGAACTTCTTTGTATAGACCACTTACTGGAACTGCTGGAGGGCCGAGTCCGGCTGTTCGGTTGGATTTTATATTTGCTTACTAGAGGGTATCCTCAAATATCGGTTTCAGAAGTGTCGGATCCGCAAATGTCGTATCCTCAATTGTCGGTTCCATAAAGGTCGTGTACCCAATTTTACGGGTTCGCAAATGTCGTATTCTCAATTGTCGGTTCCTCAAGATCGCGGAACTCCGTATTATGAAACTAAGGCCCTATTAAGGTAACAATTAATTTAACAATCCCTCTTTACAGTCCACGTACAGCAAGCGGACGTCCACTAAGTGGAATGCAACGGCCAGAAAGTCGTTTGAAAACAGGCAGTATGGAACAAATGCTTCGAACCTCCCGTACTTCAAAAACTGCCAGACCAGTTTCTGCCAGTACTGCTAGACAGGCACGTCTTGGAACGGCTTCAATGCTCTCAAAATCAGAAAATGCTTTCATAAACCTGGCCCGATTAAATGTGGCCAAATATGCCCGTGACAAAACAGTAAATCGTTCTCTCTTTGATTATGTGTTTTTACATGAGGCTGATATGCGGACTTCACAACAAGTAAAGAGGAGGAGTCCAACATTGAAGACCTACAGCCTGAAGACCTACACTCTTAAGACGCTCACAAGTCGCACCAAAGGATCTAGAAGACGTCACTAGGTACTTATCTGCATATAGAGATAAGCCTTCGATATTCCTCCCTTTCTAAAGTTGTAGATCTCCAGGGCCAATCGGCATTGAGGATGTAGGTCTTCGGGGTCAGTAGGTCTTCAGCGTTGACCACAAGAGGACTACTAAATCTTTAAATAATATTTTCTAAAGATAGCAACAATAGCACAGAGGAACAGTAATGATGAGGAACAAGATTGGTTTTGGCCCAATCAGCTTGGAAAGTGCTATTATCGGTTTCCCTCATCCGAGGAAAACAATAAAAATTAAAAATTCCGTATTTTTAGGATGGGAATGATAAGAGACGCGGAGAATCAATTTTTATTATCTTTACAACGTTGTCCTATGGTGGAAACGGTGAATTTATAATTCATTTTAAAATAGGCTTCTGAGAGACTGACATTTGAGAAAACGACATTTAAGGACAATAAATTAATTATAGTTTGTTTTATTGGGAAAATGTTATCGAAGACTAGATCAGCCTCTTTCATGTGTGGAACGTCTCAGAAATGGCTTGGAACAGTTCCCAAATGAACCAACTTTAATGACTAATTTAGCCAGGATATATGAGGCATAATTATGATAAGATAGGGGAAATAATTTTAAAAAATGTTTAAAGGACATTGGAGATACAGAAAGAAGTTTACTGTACTATAAGCTCTTGCTCAGACAAGATGCCTCAAATGTAGAGGGGATTGCATGCCTTGGAGCTCATATTTTTTATGAGGGGCGTCCAGAGATTGCTCTCAAGTTTTATCGGTAATTTTAAATAATTGGTCAACTACAACGAGATTTTTTTAAATTAAAGCCGTATTCTGCAGATGGGTGTTAATAGTGCAGAATTATATGCAAACTTGGCACTTTGTTGTTTCTATTGCCAACAATTTGATCTGGCATGTGGATGTCTAGAACGGGCACATTCTGTTGCTGATCAATCTGTTCAGGCTGATCTTTGGTTGGTCCTTTTATTGAGTCTATATTGATAGGGTCCGCTAAAATAGTCCGAAAAAATATTCTGAGTCCGCAAGTATTCTGCGGACAAAATATTTTATATTTTAACTCCGCAAAATTTTGCGGGTCTTGGCGTTGTTTCGTCCGATTTTGGCGTTATGGCATTTGGCGTTTTTTAAAAATTTGAAAAATTGGCCTTGCCGTTTCAAGATTATCTTAACTATTTATTAATATTTTAAGGTATAACACTGCACATATTGCTATGGTAAACTATTTTTAACATTCTATACCATCACTTGTGTACATCAATAGGCACATTGTGACCTCAAAATGGCAGAGAGATGTTTCCGCTTAGCATTAGCAACAGACGTTAATCACGCAGAATCACTAGTTAATCTAGGCATTTTAAGAATGCAGCAACACAAAATAACAGAGGCTCTAAACCTTTTCCAGTCAGCAACTCAAAAAGGGTCTCACTTATACGAGGCACATTACAATTATGCGTTGCTGCTATATGAGGTATTGAACGACTTGAAAACCTTTTAATTAATTTTATGACAGATGGGCAATTATGCAGAATGTCACAATTCTTTGAAACGAGCAATTGAACTCTTTCCAGAACATTTTTACTCAAAGAAGCTTCTTCAAAAAGTTGAAACGATACTTAAAAGTTGATCTTTTAGATAGATACTTGCAGATGTATTCTTGTAATGTTTCCAATTATTAATACTTTTTGGTCTATTTTAGAGGCAACAGTCTACACTTAATAACCCAAAAGTTTGGAGTCTCTCCGGCAATCCCTCGTTTGGGTATGTGATAAAATCTCACCTGAGCTGGTGCGAACTTTACCCAAATTTGTATTCAAGCAAAACCTGTATCCGCCCCTCTATCCAAGTGTTGGATTGCCAGCTTGCTCGCCCTGAGACTCGAAATATTGAGTGAACCGTGGCTGTATAGCTCGAAAAAGCACACTAGCACATGTTATTTAAGATGGATACATTTTTCCCGTTTTTCCAAGCAAGGGAGAATCTTTTTCAGAACATTTTTCATTTTTTTTTCAAAATTCCTTTAAAATACAAAAAAAATTAAAATATAAATATCATATCTGAGTAGTTGTTCTCCCCCAAAGACTTCCAAATTTATTTATCACACTGTCAGATAATTTCCTCAACCTTCCAACACTACTGTTACTCGCAGCTACCGACGACGATTCTTTTTCTAATTCCTCATCTTCCTCAAAACTTTTTGTTTCTATTAATTCGTGGCTTTCCTTGGAGGAATAATTTATTTTAAGTTCATTCTCATTTGAAATTTTTTCTCCAAGTTTTCGCCGTCTGGGGGTTGTGGAATTACTGTTAGTTAATAATTCTTCTTCTAGTGTTGAGGATATATCCAAGTGTTGGTGTTTAAGTGTTTTTTGAGAGGTGTCCTTTGAAGGGGAAGTTGTGTGGTTGTTGTTATATCTCGATGGTCTGGCCTTTTCTGAAATGAAAAAAAATTTTTAAAGTTGAGAATAGATTCAAGGACAAGCTCCCTTTACAGTAATCCTCCTCCTAAACCTCCCTCAACCTTCTATTTGAGATAGATGAGGAATGAAGACTACCGAATTGCATTCTCTCAATTGAATGTCCGTGTGCATTATAGAAGGGATTAAAGGGAGGTTATAGCCAGGAGGCATTCAAGCAGGCATTCAAATGGAGAGGGGGCATTCATGTGGACGGAGAGGAATTTTAAGGTTAATTCTGAGGTTATCTGAGTTTCAGTATGGAGGGTGTTTCTTTACGGGAGCTGACTTGGTTAACCTAATTTAGGTCTGTTAAAGGTACTTCGAGTCTCTTATAAAGAAAGACATTTCCTCTCTCTCATAAATAGAGTGTCTCATATTCTCTCGAACATTAAAAATAAAAAATATTCATCTCCCAAAATAAAACCATAAAAAAATAAAATCGCAAGCGATGAATAAGCAATTGAAATGTGGAAAAATGATGAATCTATCTATTTACTATTTATATTTTTTATTTACAAAACTTTAAAAAATATTTTTATTGGCCAATATTTATTCTTATTTACCGATTTAAATATTCGTTCCATTTATGAAAAAATTCTAAAATTAACTGTAAAGATAAGGCTTCAAATGGAGAATCAAAATAATGCTTAGAAAGGTTCATATAAGTAAGCTAATTAATTTAATCAAAATCTTTTTATCCATCAAAAATCCTTAAAATTAAAGAAAGATAAGTCGCGTATAACGAGATCACTTCGATATAAGTGATTTTTATTGGAAGGAAAGGTCGCCTATAACGAGATTTTCCAGTAATCTAAGGTCACCTCGATATAACGAATTTAGGTCGATGGAAAAGTCGCCTATAACGAGAGTTGGTAAGAAGCTAAGGGCTAGTAAAGAGGTAAGTTATATGGGGGTCGTTTGATATTGTATAGAACTGTAGACCAACCCTATACTAGCTAGAAGGTAAAGCTATTAAAAAACTAGTAAAAGATAGCTATAATACTACATATAATGAGAGTTTATTTGAAAGAGGGTTTTTAGTATTTTCCCCCTTAAATTTATTTTTATAATTTATCTAAAATAATTATCAACAACCAATCTTTTCTAATTTTATTTTTTTATTTCACAATCGTTATCGAAATTCTGTCGATCACATTACTGCCAACCCTCCCCATTCTTCCCAAACTGTGAGGTGATGTGTAATGCTTTTGCTAGCTATTTTATTGTAAATATGAACAAAATGCCCTTTATTTTCCCATTTCTTTCTGTTTTTCTCTATTTTAATAAAATTATTTTTTTAATTTTTAAGTGTAAGATGTTCCCTTTTTAAGCTAAAATTAGTTAATACTGTCAGTTATTTAGAGAAAAAATCCCTAGAAAGTCGGCGCGTCGGGTAAAGGGGCCTAGAACGGAGTCCACGAGTAATCAACTATAAAGAGGTTCACAATATGCGGAGTCCATCATAGAGTCCACAAGTAAATGACTAAGGAGTCTACTATGTAGGGAGTTCCCTATAAGGGGAGTCCACCATAAAAGGAGTACACGATTAAACGACTTTAAATATAGGAAGTCTACTATAAAGGGAGTCCACTATAATGGGAGTTTACTATATTATGAGTCCCTTATAAGGGGAGTTCACTATAAAGAGAGTCCACTCTCTACTTGTTGATGAAAACCCTCAAATCTTACCCATACTTTTCCAATTTTTTAAATTTTAACAAATAATCCAGAACTGATTCATTTTTAATGACTCATCGAGAATATTCTCTCGATATTCTCTCTCTAACTTTTCAAATAAATATTTAAAAAATTTCAAGTTTGTCTGCCTATACGCGCATTTTTATTTTTTAATTGCCCTGCAACATCCGAGAATTTTTTATTTTTTGTTTATATGCTCGTATTATTCTGGGAATGTTTGCTAAATATTTTTCCAATTTTTGGGCAGCAGATAAAAAATAATAAGAAAAATCGCCGACATTTTTGGGACATCTTTCTTTCTCACATTGTTATACAAATAAATTTCTTTTTTTTTTGTTTTTAATCAAAAATTTTGGGGGAATAAATACAAAGGTTAAAAATAAGGAAAATCAAAGGGTTCCCGACTTGTATTTCTGTGTTTTTGTATTTTACTTAAGTGCAGAATTTGTGTTTTACAAAATAGGAGAAACATAAAAATTCTGATTTAGTTAAATTGTGTTTTTAATTGTATTTTCTCAAGATCAGAATCTGTTATAAAAATACAACTTAAGAATTCTGAATCTTGTATTTTCTCAAATTCAGAAATTGTGTTGTAAGTCAAGCTAAACATAGAAATTCTGATTACCTAAAAGTTCTGTTTAAGTTGTACACTTAAAACACAAATCTCAACTCAATAAAAATACAAAATTATTAAAATAAAAAATTCCGATTTTTAAACATTTTTGCATTTCTTAGTATTTTCAATTTAATTATTAACACCTATTCTAATTTATTTTTAAATTTCTCACACCTTTTTTCAATTTTTCTCGCAACAGTCTGCGCACACCTACAATAATAAAAACACAAAAATGAGCATACATTAACAAAAATATATTTCAGATAATCCCCACAAATCTTCCTTCTTTTGTAAAGGATAATAACAGGCACATACACACCGTTAAAAACTGCCAGAAAAACAAAATAATTATGTGTTTTGTTCATTTTTGGTTAAAAGAGAAAAGTTTTTGGTTGCTTCTAAATCACCTAATAAAACACAAAACTTGAAAAAACCAGAAAATAAATTCTGGTAAAAAAAACAAGTTCAAACTTAAAACTTTAAAAACACAGAAAATTCTGATTTTTTCCTCTTTTAAACTTTAAAAACACAGAAAACACAAAAAAATTCTGATTTTATAATTCTCTTAAAAACACAAAAAATTCTGATTTTCTAATTCTCTTAAAAATACAAAAAATTCTGATTTCTTTTCTTAAAAACACAAGAAAAACACAAAATAATTCTGATTTTTTCTTCAGTAACCGTCAACGCTTCTCCAACTCTCAAAAGAAAAACACAAACTTTGTCTCCAACTTTTTCTCCCCCTCAACAACTTTCTGCTGAAACTTTGCTTCCAAACTTGAAAATAAATAATTCTGATATTCACCCAACAAAACAACAACATATTATTAAAACAAAAACACAAACAAAAACACAAATGTCAGAACAGCCAGCAACACGCTTAATTATAATAGGCGGAAGAAACAACAATGGCAGTCCTCAAAGGATTGTTAGAACTAGGCCTCCCTTAAAATTTGATAGGGCGTTTTTAGAAGAGCGTGGAAATCAACTCAAACTTGTTCAAATAGTAATTAAAAATATTTTTTTAATTAATATTTTAATTATCAGATTTGCGGTCTTTTCGCCCTCATTTTAACAATTCATTGTTGGCCAAATAGGTGGGCCCCCTTCTGTGTTGGCTACCTTTGGGATTTTTGGCAGTTATTTAATGCTGTTTGTGTACACGGGTTTTTCTTAGTTGGCACCATATTTTTCGCTATTGGCCATTTATTCAGCGTTCCAGATGCTTTTTATTATTACAATTTTAATTTATTAGTAAGTCGTAAAAAATAGTTGAAGAAATTCTTAATTAATTTCTCAATAAAAAGGAAAAATTCTACACAGCATTAGCTACAGGAATGCATTTATTAGGCACCTTTTTCGCTTTTTACAACCTAACAAGAGCTGCTTTTCTGTTTCTTTGGTTTTTCCCAGTGGTTAGTCCTTCTGATTTTTAAATTTAAAAAATTAATTAATTAGTTTGCAACATTAGCAGCATTTATTGCATATTTAACTGATTTTCTGATTCGATTCAGAGAAGAAAATGCTTCAAGTTTAAATGCTAGCAATAAAAACAACCAGAGGAATAGTTCAGAACAAAAGAGTAGATCTCTACCAATATCAACACAATTACAATAATTCTGATTTTAAAGTTTATTTATTTAAAACTTGAATATTAATTCTATATTAAAGTTCTAAGTTTAAGCTTAAAATAATTCTGATTTTAGAATAGTTCTTATTTCAAGTTTAAGCTTAATTCTGATTTCAAGTTTAATCTTAAAATAATTCTGGTTTTAAGTTTAATCTTAAAATAATTCTGGTTTTAAGTTCAAGCTTAAAATAATTCTGATTGTAATTCTGGTTTTAAGATTAATCTTACAATAATTCTGATTTAAAACTTAATTCTGAAATAATTCTGTCTTAAGTTTAATTTTAAATAATTTTTAAATAATTCTGGTTTCAAGTTTTATTTCAAATTACTTTTTGCTTCATGTTTTATTTTAAATTCTTATGCTTACGCAAAATTCTCGCCCCTTTCACATTCCAGCTATTTTTAAAATAATTTTATTTTCTAAAGAATACCCCAATGAGTAATTAAGCATGAATGTAAATAAATATTTTGAACATTTTTATTTTAATTTTTTGAACAATTTTCTAACCTTTTAACAACCTGTGTTGCTGTGAGGTAACTGTTCCACCAAATCCTTGTTGATCAATGCCTAGGGAGTTCCTTTTCTTATATTTATTTGTAGTTGGAGTGTTTGGAGTAGGACCATTCACAGGGCTAGAAGGACTTCTTGGTGACCGACACGGTTTAGCTTTTGAGGAGGGAGATCCACAATGAGAAGCGCTAGCTCGAATGTTGTTGAGCAAGATCCCTAAAGGGGAGCTATTTGAAATCTTTGCTGCAGGTTGACGGTCTGGGAGAGGGGCGGCATTCTGTAGGAGACTGAGACGGGCGTCTAAAACCATCTCAGTGCTGCGCTCTGAATTATTAATTATAGCATTTGCAATAGCATTCCTTCTTTGTGAGGCTGTTCTGCTTAATATATGAGGTTCAATAAAAGAGCTTTGAGCGTGCCTTCGAAATTGTAGGCGAACCTTTAAAATTAAATTATGATTTTTTCTAATAAAATCCCCAAACTTGTTCAACGGGCAAAACTCGTCTCCTTTTCCTTGGGAGCTTTTCACGAGCCTGTGAGTGTGAGTAGAACATGGCAAAGTTTGAGACAATAACGGGTACGGGTAAAGCAATGCTTAAAACACCCATAACTGCACATAATGAGCCTACCAACCGGCCGAGATATGTCTAGATTTTTTTAAATTTTTCTTCAAATATTTTTTTGTATAACCTGTGGGGTCATATCTCCATATCCCACCTTTAATAATTATTTAAAATTAATTTTAAAAAATTTAAATTCAACAAACAGTGGTCATAGTAATCAAAGAAAACCATAAACCAACAGGAATAGACTGGAGAAAATTTTCAATTTTAAAATTTTTTATTCAAATTAAAGTACCGTAAACTGATTATTGGGATTAATTTCAGTTTTTTCGGCATAATAAATTAGTGTAGCAAAAATAACAACACCCAAAATCAGAAAGAAAACCTTTAAAAAATATTTTAAATTAAATGGAAAATATTTAAAATTAAATTTCAAAAACAATTTTTTAATTAAAATAACTGGAAACTTGATCCATCGAAAATTTCGTATTTTTAGAAATTTCAAAAAAATTTTCGAGTTGACCCCCAAGTTTCATAATTTCAATAGCTACACTATTGTATCCCATACTTGTTTCAAAAGACTTTCAAAAGACTATACGCCTCTATCTTTATTTGTTTTTTCAAACAATGAATATTTATTTGGTTGCCTCCCCCTAGTTCCACCCTCGTCCTCCCCACACTGATAGGTTTCCAATTAATTTTATTTTCAAAAAATTAAAAGAGACCAAAAGCATCAATTCTTTGGCAGATGCACGGAATGTGTGAATTAATATTTGAAGACCCCGATGGTGTTGAGTGAGTTTAAACAGCCTTAAAATGCGTATCATTGAAAGAAATTCAACCAAATCTTTGGGTGCTTTATCATCTAATAAACGGACTAATACTGCATCCGTATAAAAACTAAGTGTAGCAATCAGATCAATTATATTTAATGGAGATTTGATAAAGTGAATGCGATTGGGGCAACAGAGGAATCTGCCAATAATTTCAAAAGTGAACCAAATATTGCAAATAAATTCAATCTTAAAATAATTAAAAATTAAAAGAGGGAGTGGGAAAATGTGTCTGTGGCACTCCAGCTATAGTATCACCCGAGATTGAGTAGAAGAGTTAGGCAAAATGAAGCCACAGGGCAGGAATAAAACCTTGACCCTTTGGTGAGAATAACTAGGTAAAGCGGTTGGCCCTTAGCTAGTCGGAACTTGACGTTGTGATAGAGGTCTGGCTGTTATTGCTAGCAGCATCACCTATTATACCAAAATGCTCTAACCACGCTCCCAAGCATTTACATGGAGCTTCCTTTTCTTATGATTATATTTCCACCTCCGAATACTAGCCTACTCCCTTAGGCACATTATAACCGGATCCGAGTATAATTTTTTAGCACTAACCTGAGAAAAATATTTGTGAGGTTCAGTGCCAATTTTATGGTCACTTGCAGTATTCGAAGTAGTAGAGGAATGGATATGAGGAGAATTATAATTATTATTGCTGAGGTTATTATTTTCACCCATATGAGTTGTAAAGTTGTTGTTATCATTATCTGAGGATAAAAGAGGAACTCGAAAACCGGGATGAGTTTTGAGGCAAAAGGAGAATATAGAGACACAAATGAAGCAAACACTGATGGAAGCAACTACCTTAGAGTTGTAAATTTTTTAAAAATTTAAGCTCAAGAGAGACAGACTTTAGCAGCCGCAGAAGAGTAAGGCTCATCAAAAAGTGCCCAAAGTTTCGGCTTTATCCTCATCCACCAATCCAATCGACCTTCCCAATATTCTTCCTCCCAACCGAACTTTTTCATTCTCTGTTGTTCTCTTGTCTGGGGGTCTTCGTCTTTTAGACAGTCCATGTCCAGTCTGTCCAAAACTGCTAAAGTTTCTTGGGTGTCCCTGTGCTGGAGAAGGGATAGAATTTTTAATTTAGATATTTATTGTACTTGATTATAGGTCATCCAACAACAAGGTTCGACTTGATTAGCGTCGAGTCCCCAATATTCAAGTTCTTCCTCAAATAAAGGGCCACAGACTGAGGTAGGGTAATGCAACTTGCCCGTACGGTAATAATTTAAAATCTAAAAAATCAGAATTATAATGTATTTTATTAAAAATACAAAAATATTATGTTTGTATTTTTCAATTAAAAATCAGAATTATTGTATTTTTAATTAAAATCAGTTGTATTTTTGATTAAAATCAGAATTTTTGTATTTTTCAATTAGAATTGTATTTCTGATTAAAATCAGAATTATTGTATTTTTCATAAAATCAGAATTGTATTTTTCATTAAAATCAGAATTTCTGTATTTTTAACTAAAATCAGAATTTTTGTATTTTATTTGAGAACCAGAATTTTGTATTTTGAAATCAGAATTTGCATTTTTAAATAAAAACAGACTTTTTGTATTTTATTTAAGAATCAGAATTAGTGTATTTTTGTATTTTTCACCTGCTCAAACACAGCCGGATGTCTATCAAAAAAGTATTCATTTAATAGGGGATCATAATTCGACTGTGCTGGGCTAAGCCTTGAAAGACGCGTAGCAGGGATCTTTTTTAAAGTAGCCTGATAGGTTTCATGTCTGATTCCTCCAACATTAATAACTACCCTTTCATCCATTGCAGTTACTGATGGAACTTAATGAATTTTTTTATAAATTTTTAAATAAAAATATTAAGCAAGGGAAGTAAATATTCAATGTTTTTTTTCAATAAACCCAAAAATAAGCAAATCATCGACATTTTTAAAGAAAAAAATAAAGGCTTTACAACATATTTTTTGGGGTTAAGAAAATAAAATTTGCATTTTTAGCAATTTTTTTAGTCTGTCTACAATGTGAGGAGAACCAGGAAGATTTTATTTAAAGGTGAAAAACAGGCTGGAAAGGGGAAATAAATTAGGGGGAAAATTGTAAAAAATAAAAAATATGGGGAATAATTTTATAAAAAATTTTTTATAAAAATAAAAAAATATATATTGAGTAATTTAAAGAAAAAATTATAGGTATTGAGTTAAAGCAGTCAAAGAAGCATTTTTAGGAGTTTAAGCTAACTTTCCCAGAGAACACTTGAAGCAAAGTGTGACGTCCATTTATATCTATTATTCTACCTTTTTGTTATATTTTTATTTTATTTTTGCAAAAAAGAGTATTACATTATTTACAGCCGCTTATAAAATATTAAATAAAAGATACTCCCTTAGGACGGAAAAATTGTAACTTATAAAGAAATGTATCCTAAATAGAGGGTATATAATAAATAGGATATAAAAGAGAAAATAAATACAGTAGATGCTCTAATATAAGGCATGGGCTTCTATTTTTCAATGTGTCTCTGACTTAGCTTACATTAGATATAGGCGTCTATTAAAGGGTGGGCTTCTATACCTCCTCGGGTGGGGGGTCTCCCTGGGTTTTCAATGGGTCTCCTCGGTTGGGATATGGGCTTTTATTAGAGACTGAGCTTATATTTGAGCATTTACGGTAGGTAGAAAGAAATATTTTTAAGGGAAAAGACCCATCTTAACCTAGTTTTTTGACCATAACGTTCTGACTAGAAAGGACAAAAATATGAAATTTAACAGATTTTATAGCCCACTTAATTCCCTATCGAATGGCATAAAGATCATTTTAATATGTTAAGCTAATCAAAAGTTATGGCTAATCAAAGGACTGCAATTCTGCTGCACCTTATCTACATAATATTAAATTTATAAAATAAATTTAGCAAGAAAAAAGAAAAATGCCGGAAATAATATTATTTTTAAAGAAAGGAGAAAGGGGTAAATAATTTTATTGAACAGAAAAAAAAATAAAATTGAGTATAATAAAGTTTTATAAAATTTATACGAACAGATTTTAGGTTCTTCAGACAAACTTTATTTTGAGGGAAATTTAAAGAAGGAAATTTAGAAAGAGGTAAAAATGAGGAGAAAAAAGATTGTGTCTTCAGTAGGAATAAGATTAAGATTTAATTTTTATTTAGAAGCAGATTCAATGCTCTATTCAACAATACAAAAATAATTTTAATTGGGTAATGAATCCTTGAGTTATGGATCCTTAAGTAAGGTCTATAGGTAAGGTTGTCGGATCCGGATATCCGGATCCAAAAGAAGACTGGATATCTGGAAATTTTTGGTTTGAATACCGGATCCGGAATTCGAAGATTTCCAACTATCCGACAACCTTAGGTAAGGCTTGCTTATAGGTAACCCATAACTCAAAACTTATGGGTCTGAAATAAAGCTGCTTTTTAATTTAATTAACAATTCTTTGACTATGGAGAATAAAAATAATTTTTGATCAAAGGTGTTTTTGTTTTGTTGTTGTTCTCTTGTTTATCCAAAATCACTGGGAGGGGAGGGGGGATATAATAAATATACTCAACTTTATCCCAGACATAACTAGGAACAGTTGTTTTATTTAAACAAAAAGAATCCCCAAATATTCGCCCTATTTAAAAAAGGGGATTTTTATGATGGACAAAAAAATTTATTTAGTTTGTTGAAATATAAACAAAAAATTAACGCATATTTAAGAGATAACCCAAAAGATCACCACTCTACAATAGTGGTGATCTTATGGGTAAACTGCTTGCTTAAAGAAATCCCCAGAAGATCACTACTCTACAACAGTGGTGATCTTATGGGTAGAAGGTTTATTTTAAAGGGATTAAAATATAGGGAGTAAAACTTGGAAGAAAAAGTTTATTTAAAAATTAAAATAGAAAAATAAACTTACGAAAAACGCTGTGTCGATTAGAGAACATTTTTAAGCCGTTCAAGGAGAATACAGAAAAAAATAAATTTTATTGGAGGTAAAAATTTTCAAAAAAAATTTTCAAAAAAAATTTTCAAAAAAAATTTTTTTATTCCATTATTCCATCTATTTTAGCTTCTTAACATTTCTATAATTGGAAAAAAGAAATTTTTTGAAAAGCCAAATGCCAATATATGCAAATAAGTATTATATACCCTGAGGGCATTTACACTAATTTTAATGGAAATTTTAATTTTTTTGTTTATTTAAATTTTAGATTTTTAGGCAGATTTAATTAGAATTAAGCCAAAATAATTAATTAACACAAATTGTGTTTAATGCTGTTTGATTTTAGACTAAAACAAAAACTGGATTAATACCAGAAACAGCAGGATATCTAAAATGTTGCAAGGAAGAAGAGGGATAGATCCAGCTGGAAGGAGCTCCACTAGGAAGGAGTTCCAGATCTACTAAAAGAGAAGCTTTCCCCGATAGCCTAGTCAGTAAAGCACCTGTACGCCAGGGCTATATTTTCCTCAGCTTCCGGCTTACATCTACCGCTTTTTTATTCCGTTCTCTTCCGGTTTTTAAAATTCAACATTAAGCCCTGCGTACGTGGTAAACGCAAGCGACTAGCAATAACTGCTAGAAGGTTACAGGATCGGCACCTGCTCAGGCTACCTTGCTCCTATTCTATGAACTAGGGACTGATTTCCTGATTCCTTAAGTTATCTATACTAAAGAGACGTTCAGGGATATATTTAAATGGGCATTAAGAATGCCTAAATTTTCTCAAATAAAAAGAAAAAAAATGAAAAAAAAAGGAAAAAGAGGAACGGGTCAATTAATCCCCAAGTATTTAGGTAAATCCCCTCTTTCATAATTTTTCCTTTGACATTAAAAAACGGTTAAGTGAAGGCATTGTTTTTAGACCAATAATTTTTTAGGTCTATTTAAAAAAGAAAAAGAACAAAAAAGAGTTGCCAAATGCTTTTTGCCTAAGGCAAAATAAAAGAAAATTTAGTGCCAAAGAAGGAAGTTAAGTGGGTATAAAGAATTTATTATTTCTTGCTTTAATTTTTGCTTGTGAAATGACCGGAAAATTAAGTCTAGTATGCCTAGTTCAAAGGAAAATGACAACTTCCGACTATCCCAGGTATACTCTGGGTAATTTCGACCCCCGCCGGAGGTTGAAATTAGTCGAGGTTTAAAATTTCAACGTGTGGTAGGGCACTTGACGCGGGGTAATTATTGTCTTGACCTCTCGCTTGATAGAGAGAGGGGAGTAATTGTTCTTTCGACCTCGATAGGGGGTAGTTATTGTTTCGACCTCCCGCTGGATAAAGGGGAGGGGGATATATTAACTCAAAGAGGGGATGGGGGAGGGGTATGATTAAGGGTCATAAATAGACATTTATTCAATACCAGCCTCAATTTTTGAGGCACTAGATAATCTAAAATAAATAATTTTAAAGCCAAAATAAAGGTAATTGTGTTTATCTAAAAATGGATGGATAGAGTTGAAAAAACAAACAAAACAAAGTGAATATCACTCAATTATTGTTTGCTTTTCTATATCCGGCATTTCCTTAAATTTAAAAGTATTCGAGAGAGAATGAAATATATTGTCAGGAAATGCTGTATTGAGTGTCAAACCAAATGAAATATGAAAATATTTACTAGTAACTGTAATTGGAACAAAATTCCCCCCTAATGCACTCTGGGAATTTTTTGCAACCTATATTTCCAAAGATTAAATGCCCCCTAAGCAGGGGACCGGTCCCATGTACAAAACGGCACATGGACACTCCAAAATTTTTCTCATGGTCACCAAGCGCACTGCCTCCGCACAAACACTATTGGAAGAGCCACCGAAGCGCACTGCCACCAATAGTGCTGCCAGAACGCACAGCCACCGATGTCTACCTTCCAGTAGCGTCCTACTAGCTTACGCCACCGAAGCGCACTATCACTAGCATTCTTCTACCGAAGATAGTCCGCCGAAGCGGTCCATGGATAAGAGTGGAAGAATTCCCAAAAATAAAAGATTTGAGCATAAGTAATTCTTAGATGGTTAATAGAAAGGTTATAGAGAACACTAATTATTCTTCCTTTTTTTAATTATTTCCTTTTCTCTTTTTCTTCTTCTCTCCTTTACTTTTCTTCTATCTCCTTTACTCTCTCTCCTTTACTTTTCTTCTATCTCCTTTACTCTCTCTCCTTTACTTTTCTTCTCCCTTACCTTTACTAGTTTTTATAATTTTTCATAATAACAAATCGCTTAAAATAAATAAAATATCTACAGCGCGTTGTATTTAAAAATGGTCAAAGACGGGAATTTTTGTAAATTGTCGAAGGGACTATTTTAAAAATTGTATTCCCGAAACCCGACATTTTTCATGGAATTTTATTACATAAAGGGAAGATTTTTGGCGCTTCGACTTTCCAAAAGCCGCAAAATTTTTGTCTGTGGCAGTTCACAATGAACTGACTATAAACCGAAAAATTTTTTTCGGCCTCAGTTACCCAAAATGGCGCGCGGCCATAGTGACGCAACGCCACAGCCTCCTGAAAATTTTTTGGCCCTTATCAATTTTAGTACAAATCTCTTTAGCAACGATGAGAGGAATCGTATAATACTAAATTTGGCAAAGATTTGGTAAACTTGAAGAAAGTTATGGCTTTGCGCCGTTATGGTCGCGCGCCGTTTTGGGTGTTTTTTATTCTTTTCTCGATTTCCGCTACTTGTTTTGTTTTTTCTTTTGTTAATCTTTTGCCTTAATTTTTAGTTTTTATAACAAAATGGCCGACGTATTCAACCAATTTGTGCAGTTTGGCTATGAATTTGAAAAATTATTTTCTTCAACATTTAATCATGTTTGTTCTACAATATTGGGAACAACAGACAATCGCGTCTCGGCAAGAGGAGGCAGAACCCATCCAATAATGGAAAAACACCAAACATTTTTTGTTCACCACTGCGGATCAACATATATTGTTAAATTGGCTGGACTTTCTGGAGCGATGGCTGTGGCTCTAGCTGCTTATGGAGCGCATTTTGGTTTTTATTTTTTAATAAAGTTATGGGGAAGGGTAGTGACTGTTTTGGAATTATTTGTATAGAAAGGCCTGGGTATGGATTCAGATCTTGATTTTCCTGGGTCAGAGCCAGGATTAGGGTTGCTGTTTTCGAACCGGGCCGACGTTCGAGTCATTTTTCGGGCTTCATTTTTATCGAACCGGGCGATCGAGTCTTTTTCGGGCCAAAATTCGATGCCCGGTTCGATTTATCGAACCGGGCCGTCAACTCTAGTCAAGAACAAGTAGGTATATCAGTAAAAACCTGGCAGGGGGGGAACGACATAAGAATCCATTTTTTTATTGTTCCTTGATTCTTCCTTGACCTTTCCTTGACTCAAGACCAAGAATCTGGTCAAGGTCCTCACCTAAAATCAAAGGTTAGGGTCTTTTAATTTCTGTTCAGAATTCATCCAAGAGCAGAAATTCATCCAATTTAATTGTTTGTTTAATCCCGGCTCCTATTCCTCAACCATTTAATTTCATCGAGAGGAAGGAGCTGCTTAATGACCCTCGTGTTCACCCTTATACGGGCAGAATAAGTGATTTCAACTTCTTAGCGAATTTAATTTTCTGCTCATTTTTTTATTAACCCTAAAATTTTTCTAGTTTCTGACAACCCAAATTTGAGTGCGGAACGTAAACGTTCAATGGAACATGCAAACAAGCACCACTTTCTCAACACTATTGGAATTGTGTTGGCCTCAGTAGCTTCGCGTCATCCACAGGTTACTTCAACTCTTTTTGCTCTGGGAGCTTTGTTGTTTTGTGGACCAAGTTATGCTTATGCAATTGTTGCGGACAAAACCTTCCGTGCAACTACCCCAATTGGAGGAATCCTTTCAATGTTTGCGTGGCTGAGTTTTATTCTTTAAGTGATTTTTTTGAGGTTTTTGTATAAAAAATATTTATCTGATAGAGGATTTTTGTTAGAGATCGGCCTGGATTTGGATCCTGCCCTTGTTTTTTCCTCAGGTCCAGAGTCAAAATCAAGGCATTTTTCAGTGTTCCTTGGGGTTTCCTTGACTTTCTGGATTTTTTCAAGATTTAAGATCAGGAATCTTGTTAAGGTCCTCACCCAAAATTCAAAGTTTTCTAAAATTTCCGATCTCTAATTTTATTATTTTTAATCCCAATAATTTTGAGAAATGTTTCGTTATTTTATTTTCACATTTTTGTGTAGATACCTATACAATTAAAGAAAATAAATTTTCTTTAAACATTTTTTTATTATTTCTCATGGTGTTTTTTAATTAAACACTGAAATATTTTTTAATGAATTCTTGTTTAACCAAGAGAGATAAAAGGGCCATGAATAGAATACGCAAAAGAAACGCTGAGTTGGCACTGCTTGAAGATTCTGAACTTGATCCTGAGCTAAAATCGATTAAAGATGAAATTGAGGAGGTGAAGAAACAAAAATTGGTCGTTGAATTGATGGATGGAACGAGCAAGAGCGTCGAAAATCATCGTTTATTTTTTAATTTTATTTTTTATATTTTTACTTCTATTCAGTTTCCCTCCCGTCTACCAGCGTTTCTGTTCATTCTGGTCAATTAGACGTGCCTGGTTATGCTCAAACCCATTCGACAACACATTGCCAATGTGTTCTGTGATCCTGACAGTTTGCATATCTGGCTGTGCTTCAGAAGTAATTAGGGTTTCTTTTTTATATTAAAAATTCTATGAAAAATAGCAGACAATCCGCAAATTTTTGTGACCAAGTTTCTAAACATTTTCAATTTTCACTTTTTTCTTTTAGAACGACAACATCAACAGTTCTTCAACGACTCTTCGACATCTTCAACAGCAACTCAAGTCCCCCTGCCTTCGTGCAGGGGGCACAAATTTTGGTGTGTCCATGTGCAGTTTTGTACATGGACCTGTCCCTTGCTTCGGAGGGGGCTTTTAATTAAAAAATATTTATCCAATTCAAGTCCCCCTGCCTTCGTGCAGGGGGCAACTCAAGTCCCCCTGCCTTCGTGCAGGGGGCAACTCAAGTCCCCCTGCCTTCGTGCAGGGGGCAACTCAAGTCCCCCTGCCTTCGTGCAGGGGGCAACTCAAGTCCCCCTGCCTTCGTGCAGGGGGCAACTCAAGTCCCCCTGCCTTCGTGCAGGGGGCAACTCAAGTCCCCCTGCCTTCGTGCAGGGGGCAACTCAAGTCCCCCTGCCTTCGTGCAGGGGGCAACTCAAGTCCCCCTGCCTTCGTGCAGGGGGCAACTCAAGTCCCCCTGCCTTCGTGCAGGGGGCAACTCAAGTCCCCCTGCCTTCGTGCAGGGGGCAACTCAAGTCCCCCTGCCTTCGTGCAGGGGGCAACTCAAGTCCCCCTGCCTTCGTGCAGGGGGCAACTCAAGTCCCCCTGCCTTCGTGCAGGGGGCAACTCAAGTCCCCCTGCCTTCGTGCAGGGGGCAACTCAAGTCCCCCTGCCTTCGTGCAGGGGGCAACTCAAGTCCCCCTGCCTTCGTGCAGGGGGCAACTCAAGCCCCCCTGCCTTCGTGCAGGGGGCAACTCAAGTCCCCCTGCCTTCGTGCAGGGGGCAACTCAAGTCCCCCTGCCTTCGTGCAGGGGGCAACTCAAGTCCCCCTGCCTTCGTGCAGGGGGCAACTCAAGTCCCCCTGCCTTCGTGCAGGGGGCAACTCAAGTCCCCCTGCCTTCGTGCAGGGGGCACAAATTTTGGTGTGTCCATGTGCCGTTGCTTCGCGTCATCCACGGGTTACTTCAACTCTTTTTGCTTTGGGACCTTTGCTGTTTTGTGACCGAGTTATGCTTATGCAATTGAAGCGAACAAGACCTTCCGTGCAATTACCCCAATTGGAGGAATTCTTTCAATGTTTGCTTGGCTAAGTTTTATTCTTTAATTGATTTTTTTGAGGTTTTTTGTTTAAAAAATATTTATCATATAGAAAATTTATGTTAGAGATCGAACTGGATTTGGATCCTCACCTTGATTCTTCCTTTGGTCCAGAGCCGAAATCAAGGCATTTTTCGGTGTTCCTTGGGTTTTTCTTGACTTTTTTTTTTATTTTTCCCAGACTTCCTGTAAGGTCAAGAATCTGGTCAAAGTCTTCACCCAAATTCACGAATCAAATTCAAATTTTTCTAAAAATTTTCCGATCTCTAATTTAATTATTTTTAATCCCAATAATTTTGAGACATTTTCGTTATTTCAATGTTTTTACATTTTTGAGTAAATAATTTTCTTTAAACATTTTTTTATTATTTCTCATACATAGTGTTTTTAATTAAACACTGAAATATCTTTTGAAAAAATCTTTTTGATTGCTAATTTTTGTTTTCACAAATTTAATTATTTTTATGAATTCTTTAACCAAGCGAGATAAAAGGGCCATGAATAGAATACGCAAAAGAAACGCAGAATTGGCACTGCTTGAGAATTCTGAACTTGATCCTGAGCTAAAATCAATGAAAGATGGAATAGAGGAGGTGAAGAAACAAAAATTGGTGGTTGAATTGATGGATGGAACGAGCAAGAGCGTCGAAAATCATCGTTTATTTTTAATTTTATTTTTTCTATTTTTAACTTTTATTCAGTTTCCCTTCCGTCTACCAGCGATTCCGTTCATTCTGGTCAATTAGACTTGCCTGGCTATGCTCGCGTCCTTGGAGAGCAGGTTAAAGAAAAATTGGCTGTAAAGACGAAGAGATTCAACAATCCTGAAGTGGTTCTACAATTATACAAATTGCAAGGCCGAACCCTGGGAGAACACGAAATTGCTGCATTTCTTCATAGAATGATGCTGGGAAGCAATAATTGTCCTAAAGCGGGATCTGATTGGATAAAGTTTAAGGGTGGAAAGGCGCTTCAAATTGTGTTTATTAGAATTAATGTCGACGATGATCAAGTGGTATAATTAATTTTAATTCTGTCCTTAAGGTCATGCCAGGGATGTCACGTGGTGATCCGAAACCCTGCCTTTTTCTCAAATAGAGATGTGATCCGAAGAAATTTTAGAACCAATTCGAACCCCAATACAACTTTTTCTCTTAATCTCTTAATCGACCTGGCCCGAGGTTCGAACCCCGCACTTTTTTCGAAGCGATACACGGTAAATCGAGACATCCTTGTTCATTGAATTGATTTTTCCTTTTAATTTTTTAAGCTCGGCTAATTTAATTTCAATACTTTTTCAGTTAAATCTCTCCGGCACGCCTTTTATGCAAGGATATTTCAAACACTGGATCAAACTCAAGCCAGGAAAACCAAACAGAACTAGATTTTGGCAAACTGTTTCTACAGTTACTCGATCAAAATATGAGATGCTTTTACATAAGATAAAGGTTCTTTTATTTGCTTATCCTGTTTTTCTTGAGGTGGGACTTTAAGTGCTGCTCCTTTTGAATCCGACTTTGTGCCTCACATGGGGTACCACTTTTATCCTTTGTTAGAGATCGGCTTGGATCTTGATTCTTTCTTGATCCAGAGTCAAGATAAAGGCATTTAGCAATGTTTCTTATTTCTTCCTTAACTTTGATTTTTCCTTGACTCAAGGTCAAGAGTCTGGTCAAACTCTTCAACCAAAATTAAGAAGCAAAGGGGTTTAAATTCCCGTCTCTGCCTCTTTCTTAAAATCATATTTAACACAATTTATAAAATTTTCTCTATTTTTTAGACTCAAGGCGATCCTCTTCTTCAAATTAACATGTCTCAACGAAAGCCTCAAATGTTAATGAGTTTAGAACAAATGGTGACGTCAAAATTCCCTTTTCCTTCTGAATATTTTGGCGAGCAACTTTGTAATGGAACAATTCGCTCAACTCGAAAAATATATCATCAAGTTTCTGAAACTTCACCAATATTTACTTTGGATTGTGAAATGTGTCAAACATCGATTCAACAACTCGAATTGACTCGAATTTCTGTGGTATATTTTTTTGTTTTTTTTTTGCGAATTTGAGGGGTTAAATTTTGAGTTTCCGACTTGCCCTTTTTGCTTTTTGGAGTCCGGGTTCCAAATCCGGGTTCTTTTGCTTTTATTTAGTGCTGTGTATTGGACATTTTGTTGCTCCGACTCCAACCTTTTTCAAACCTTGGCTACGGCTCCTGGGGTTTTCAAATTCTTGTCAGCTCCGGAGCTAGCTCCCGAAGACACCATGCCCAGCACTACTCCTGTTTATCTAATCTAGGCTTTTTCCGCGTCCGATTAATTTTTTAAAACCTTATTTTTTAATCTTTTAACTAATTCAATTTCCATTTTATTTTAGGTCAATGAAGATGGCGAAACAGTTATGGATGAATTGGTGAAACCTCACAACAAAATTATTAATTATATTACATTCAAAAGTGGTATAACCGAGAAAATGCTTTTAAATGTTTTTGTAAGAATTTTTGAAATTTATAATTCTAATCGAAATATTTAGACTCGTCTAAAAGACATTCAACACAGGCTTTGTACTTTACTGCCAGCAGATGCAATTCTATGTGGACATAGTTTAGAGAACGATCTAAGGGCATTGCAACTTTCGCATCCGTTAGTTTTTCTTATTTTTTGGGTAACTTTGAAGGGGATGCCTCGGAATACCAAACGCCAAGAAATACCAAATTCCTAAATCTGCCAAAGTATTAAACTATGGAAGAAGGGGGAAGATTGTTTCAATGATGGTGGAAGGTTGTTAATCCATATTTTAGTTTTTCTGTCTCTTTTTTGAGTTTGTTTTGGCGTTTGGTATTACGTCATCATACCACCTTCTCATTTGACTTTTTCCTTTATTTTTTGTTCCTCCTTTGTATTCTTCTATTCTTTACATTTTTTTTTAATTTCAGTTATTGTATTGATACCTCTCTTCTTTTTAACTTCTCTGGTCGTTTACATATTCGAAGTGGACTTAAAGCTTTATCAAAAATTTTTCTAAATGAGGACATTCAAGACTCAAGCAAGGGACATTGTTCTTTACAGGATGCTTTGGCTACATGGAAATTGTTGAAATTAAAAATTGAGAAAGGGTTTTAGATTTTCTATTATTTATGGGAAAAAGCTTAAATTTTTATTTTTTAGTCTTCAATTTGGAAATGTTGCTTTAGGATGGAAATTTAGTGAATGGGCAAAAGCTAATGGAATGTCAATAACTGGATCAAAATTAGATGATGGTGTGAATTTAAATAATGGAGAAGTGAAAGGTGATGATAATTGTTTGAGTGAAATCAAAGAGGACGAGGCAAAAGAGGATGTTCCCAAAGAGGAAGAACCCAAAGAGGAGGAACTCAAAAAGGGGGAATACGAAGAGGATGAACCCAAAAAGGAGGAACCTAAAGAGGAGGAGACCACAATTGAAACCAAAATAGAAGAGACTGAAGAGGTTACTACTTGTGTTGAAGCTTTTGTGAGCGACGAGTCACTACAAAATAATTGTGAAGGTTTATTTAATTTTGAGTAAGTTTTTTATATTGGATATGGGGAGAGTTTTGTTGTGTGGTTCTAGTACTCTTCCGACAGGAAGATAAATTGTTGATTTTTGGGGAAACACGTATCATGGATTGGTTATTCTCCTTGTCAGTTTTTTTTCAAAAGTTGATTTAATTCCCCACTAGTTCACTTTCTGTAATATTCACCTTATTATTTTTATCCCCCTTTTTTAAGAGAAGCACTACGTATTGAAAATGGAATGCAATTCAATACTTCACTTTGTGAATGTTTTCATCAAATAAATACTGGTGGAAAGAAGTATGCCAAGAAGATGTTGGTTGCGATGAATAATCCTAATGAATTTTTTTCTTCGAATGATTGGTTTGTTTGAAATTTATTGTTCAATAATTGCCTCTATGTGAGTAGGGCCTTTTATTCCCGAAAAGATTTTGTGGGAATAAGGTATACTAATTGCAAATAGGAGCAAGTGGTTCATGCACCCAACGTTGACATAGTCCCAAATTTCTTGAGTTAGTGACTCAGGCATAGACTGTCCATTTAAATAAGAAAGAAAGTCTGATCATTCTTACATATTAATAAAAATAGAAGGAATACGGACTGGGAGGAAGGGAGAGTGGTGAACCAAATAATTACTTACTTTTGAACATGGATTTTTTGGGGGATTTTTTCCGATTTTTATTTTCCGATTTGATTTTTTATTTTATTTTTAAAATTCTAGTTGTAAATTGGTCAATCTTGCTCCTCCAGAAAATTCTACCCAAACTTCTACTCAACCAACTGATGAAACTACAAATTTATTATCCTCTTCTGAAAGAATATCTGGCGAATTAATTAATTTTGATTATGCTTTGGTGGAACTTTATTGCTCCAAAGGAATTGCAAAATCAAAGATGGATCAGGCGTTTAAACTCCTCACAAATGGAATTTGTAATAATGGTTTTGTTTTAACGATGATGTGTTCAGGAAGCAGGTCAATTTTGTATGAGAAAATTCATAAAAGATGAGAAGTTTTAAATTGTGAATATGTATTATTGTTAGGAATCTTGTGAAATATTTATTAGGGTTGCCGTTTCCGAGTCGGGCCGACAGTTGAGGCATTTTTTTCGGGGTTTGTTTCTATCGGACCGGGTCGTCCGAGTTTTTCAAGCTAAATGTCCTATGTATGGTTTTCGGTTCTGGAAGATCGAGTCTGGCATATAATTAGGGTTGTCAGTTCTTGGAAAATCTTCGGATATCCGGAACCAAACCGAAAAATCTTCGGTTCAGTTCCGGATATCCAAAGATTTTCCAGGAACCGACAACCCTAATTTTATGCCCGACTCGATCTTTCGGTCCATTTTGGTCTATTTTGGCAGCCCTAAATATTATATAGAAGTATTATCTTGTCTTTTAGATCCTTGTTTGTTATATCCCTTTTATTTAATAAGATTTCTATGGAAAATTTTTTTTGATGTAATTGATAAAATAAATGTCATATAAATGTTAATTAAATTGTTTTTGATTTTTTAATCATTAAAATTATTTTTTTTAAATAAAATTCTTTCTAGAATATTTTGTTCCAATTTACAGACCAAATTTTATATCTTTAATTAGATTTTTCTTGGATCGAAAAATTATTGAACACGACAGAGTTAAATATTGTAAAGAGGTTTTGATTAACTTTTAATGTTGAAACAAAAAATATTTCTAGAAAAGTCAATGGTACCAAATGCTTCCAATTGACAACGACAAAGTGATTGATGATATTAAAACTAAGAAGCTTCCAAAAATAAACATTCCGCCTGAAATTCAACTTGATGTGCTTAAATGTATCGACTTCAATCAATTATTATCTTTTCAAGAAACAAGTTTTTATTTCAAAAATTTTATCGACAAATATGGAAAGCATTTGGCATGGAAGAAATACGATAAACTTGAAATTGTAAATTTTTTATAATAACATTATGAACTGCGCCAGATCGGATACAACCGATTTTTTCAGTGTGTGCACCAGGGCTGGGCGAAATCTAAAAATATTAGCCCAGTCCTGGTGCGTACTAAATACGGGTTTTTTTTTGACATCTCCAGATATTTACAGATCAGATTAATCCCGAAAATTATGTCTGATCTGTTCCGGCATGCGCAAATCCAGTTTCCTGACTATTACTAATTATTTTTTAGATTCCTATCGATAATGAGACTGGAGATAGATATAAAGAACATAAGCCTCATCCTAAACTTTATTGGTTTAAATTGGGTGAACAATATGGAGAATTTGAATTTTGTGAACAGAAGTATGAATTCATTAAACTAGACCCTCAACTTTATGATTTTGAATTAGGTGAACAACTTGAGGAAAAGGTTTTAAAAAAACTTTTATTTTAAAATAAACAAATTTTAGTGGAAATGTGGAATAGAAAAATCAATTCCAATGTTTTTAACAACGGATGAGAATTCGGACCTCACGAACATTGACACCGCTGTTTGTGAATTGCAACAAAATTACAATGTTGAAAAAGGTAAACTTATTATTTGAAATAATAATAATATTACCTCGCCTTTTTGTAAGGCAAATCTTTTGTTTGCAAAAATTGAACAAATCTGTCATGATAGATATATAGGCTGTTCATAATATAAATTTCAAGTTTGATCCAGAGTGGCCATTTTAGCCTCTTTAGGGGGCATTGCTCCCTTTTTGACTTTTTCGCCCCCTTTTCCCTTCTTTCTGAAATGGGAGAATTTTTTTCCTTTTCCCTCTTAGAAATGGCCACCCTGAATTGATCAAAAGAAAAGACTACAAGATTTTATTTTTAAAGTCTTAAAACTTTTACTTAAAATTATTCTTTAATCATTAAAAAATTTTTATTTAGCATTATACTATTTACAATTGCCAAAATTTCTAAATAATATAGAGGAAATGAAAATTGCTCGTTATTTATTGCAACTATTTTTTAACTGTGCTTTTGAATTTTTTCAAATTGCTAGCATTATAATTAATCCACAAATGATCGAATTATTATTTGATGGAAATCAAACAACTAATATGCCTTTAATTATCCATTCTCAAAGAGCAGAACTGTTTTATCAACATTCTTTAAATTTTGCTTTGAATCATCTGATTTGTAATCAATTTAGAATTATTGTTATTGATTCCTACAAGACATCAGACCCTATTCGTTTTTTTGACCCCTTCGACATGGAAAAAAGTATAGACATTTTAATTAAACTTTTGGCAGATGGAGCAAATAAATTTTCTAGTATTATTTATCAGAATCTTGACTCGAAAATTTACAATTCTATTATAAAGGTGTGTAAATTTTATTATAGAATTTTATTATTTATTAGACCAAAGTTAGTATTTTTTTAATTATTTAATTTTAGCATATTGAAACATCACAAGACCCTTCTCAAATAGTGAAAGAAATAAAATTTGATGTTATGTATGGACCTCTTATTTCAAGTGAAAATGCAGAAAATATCAAAACCAAATTTAAAGAAGGTATTAAAACAACAAAATTTCGACTCGCCAACAAACACAATCCAAAAATTAAATTTTCTGTATGCATTGAAGATATATATAGAAGTATTGATGTGTCACTTCTTGTTGAAGGCAATCAGGAGTGTGTACCGGGAGTTAGAGTTGTAATTAAGAGAATCAGTTGATAAATCTATTTTTTTACCTGGTGTTAGTTTAATTCATTTTTTTTATTTTATTAAAAATTTGGCTTTAATTTGACTTTTTTGATAAATATATTTTTGAATTAAAAAAATATTTCTGAAAATTTAAGTTTTAATCAGTTGTATGCCAGATTTTTTGAGTAATTTCGAAAATTCTTTTTTAACACAGTTGCTTCTCCTTTACTAACCTTCCTTTTAGTGTCGCGGACGAAAATTTTTGTGTAATTTACTTACCCCAAAAGAGATGGTAAAATCTAAGATGAATTGAGCTCTTAAACTCCTCACAATCTATTTGTAATAATGGCTTAATAAAAGAGGAGAATGTCAAATCTGAATATCTTTAGTAGCTTTAAAAATAATATTTATTTTATTAACAGTTAAAGGTTTAAAATTCATCAATATATTTGTTAGTCTTGTTTGTTTTTGCCAATTTTTGTTCTATATCAGAAAGATAATTTTGAATCTCTTCGCGTTGATAAGCCTTGGGTTCACAGCATATTCTATAATTGAGTATGCTTCTTTGTTTTCTATTTTGTTTGATGCAAATCCAAGGGGAATAACGCACTTTTCCTCTAGCCAGACTGAGTTGTATACGAAAACTATACTCATATACAGCGATGTATCTACAGGTTTGGTTCCTAATGAACTCTCCATTTCATTTAGTATTGCCTCAAGTATATTATCAGTTCTTATTATAGTTTTGCTCCAGTTGTCAACGATACGCCTTAAAAGTAATAGACTAAATTTCAATAGTTTAAAATTTTTATAATTTACTCCATGGCAGCCTTTAAAATATTTCTATTCTTTAGCATCCATTTATTTGCATTATAGTTTTTTTGAAAGAGGTCCAAGCCATCTTCCTCCAATAAATTGTATCTGGTTATGTATAGCCGAGCGGTTGATACAATTTTTTGACAGACATATTCCTCGCAAACAGATTTAAAATATATCGCGTTCCATGGAGGTAATATGATTACTTGGTGTAGAAAACTACAAATAATATAGTTTTAGAGATACTAAAATTGAGACAATTTTTTAAATTTTGAATTAATTTTTTGGACTCCATCTAGGAAAAACATAACCTTGATGGTCCTCTATCATTGGCACTTTTCTGTATTAATTTGGCTATATAATCATAATTTGACTCGTTTATTTTTTTCATTTCTTCTTCAGCATATTTTTTTATAACCGCCGGCCAAGCGCTGTTCTATAAAATATGTTCAAATAAAAATTTAACAAAAATTACGAGTTCTGATACGATCCAACTATGCATTTTACGTGCTATAGCGTTTATAGTTTCTCCAAGATGTTGAATTTTCATATCATTAATTACTTTGTTGTCTTCAACCGACGAGCAAATAACTCCTAACATTGCCTAAAATTAGATGAAATTTTTAGAAATTGAGTTAAAGTTACAATCTTTGTCATATCAGCCATTATAATTTTAGCCAAATTAAGTAAAGATTCCCTCTTCTTCTCCACCCCAACAGAAAAACTCTGAAGGAGACACCTTAAAATTATTAATACTTATTCCCAATAATCATTGGATTTAATTACTTGAGGGGATCAGTTACGAAATCGGCTCCAACCGCTTTAATAAATGCATTGTTTAAAGTGTCGATTAATTGTATAGCAGAAGTAACATTTGAAATATCAATAGTATCATTTTTTTCAAGAAAATCTGAAAAATTTTAAGCTATAATAGTTCAAGAGATTTTTATGTTTTGATTATTTAGATAATTTAGAAGCAAGGATAAAAGAAATTAAGAAGAATAAAAGAAAATATAGGGTGATAATCTGTTAGAACAAAATTTTTATATAATTTTTAATTATTACGATTTCTGAGCAAATTAATTCGATCGTACGATTTTGACAACGAAGTATGTGTTAATCTGTCGATTGTCACTAAATTTTATAATTATTATAACTAATATCACATGAAAAATTATAAATTTTCATAATATTCTTACTGTAAATCGCGGATATTTCTTCTTTTAAACTATGGATTCTAGCAATTAAATCCTAATATTTTTAAGCAATTTTATAATATTTCCCACCTTTTTTCCAATGTTTGTAAAACAAATTATCCTTGTAAAAGTCCTCTTCAACGAAAATTTTATTTTCTAGTTCATCCATAGTATTAAGAGCATAAACATAATTTCTTATATGCAATAAACTGGGATTTGAGCAATGTCTAACAATATTTCGCTGAAGCCACTTAAATAATTTGATAAATAAGAATTAAGCTTATAAGTATTTAAAATATTCTTGGAGGCTATCAAAATTTCTTAGCCCCATTTAATGACATTTTACGGAATTTTTGCTAATTAATCTGCTTAACGGGGCAGTCACTTTTGATTTATTAGCAAATTCATAATTAAAATTCTCATACATTAATCATCCCAATCGGCGAGTTGTGATTCAGACATTGGTATTTCAATTGTTCTTTTACTGCTGGATTTGTGTGGTTAACCCTACTATCAGTAGCCCATTTATAATGTAGATTAAGCATTTGTATACTACCTTCAATTCTCTAAAAATTCATAATTTATTAGAGAATTCTCGAAATTTCGAAGCATCCTAGGGTTAATTAACTTACATCCGTATAATCATCCATATAGCTGAAGTGAAACCCACGTTCTACTATGGATTCAACTGTCTGATCTATTGATAAAAATTCGGTTTTGACACTATCATGAAGCAATTTTATTGCTTTAAAATCATCAGAACCAGGCTAAAATTTAAACGCTTTATCTTTTAGAGA
Organism: Meloidogyne enterolobii; assembly: GCA_963681835.1. Taxonomy (NCBI): domain Eukaryota; kingdom Metazoa; phylum Nematoda; class Chromadorea; order Rhabditida; family Meloidogynidae; genus Meloidogyne; species Meloidogyne enterolobii. The sequence goes on along the minus strand of CAVMJV010000014.1, from coordinate 3,326,886 downwards.
CCTTTAAAATTTAAAATTCGAAGGACGATACTTACAGTAATGATTCCAGAAAATCCTTCACATAATAGAGTTGATATCGGGCCTGCTAATTTAAGCAAAGCATAAGTCTTGTTTCCAAATTTGGCCAATTTTTCCAAAACATCCGTATCTGCACTGGCCAAATCTTGAAACTTTTCCACAAACCTCTTAACAGTCTCAATACCTAAAAAATTTCAGAATGCGCTAAATTGTTTCTTATCTCATAATTTTTTTCAAAAATTGTAACTGTCCAAAATGACCCACACTATATTTTAAATTGCCTCGTATCAATATAACCTACTGTCAGAATTAATTGTAATAATCCACTTGTTGATCATCAAAATAAAAATTATAATATTAATTTTCATTTCACTATCTCAATATTAATTTTTGATCAAAATAACAATATTAATTTTTATGAGGACGTAATGTTAATAATAATTTATTTATTGCCCTTAGTGCCTTATAATTGGCAGCTGCAGCTGTCAATCAGTTAATGTTGCTATTTTCAATAGAAATTGCAAAAATGAGAAATGGCAAGAGAATTTTAAATCTATTATATAGTCTAAAATGCAAGACTAAAGACCGTAAAAATATACTACAGGGTGTTTCAGATAAAAAGCACTATTTGAAAATTCAATAACTTTTTAGTACGTGGACAGATTTTAATGAAATTTGGTATTTAATATCTATATTTTCTGATAAGATTCAGAAGGCTAATTTATCATATGAAATTGATAAGATTTCTATTTCTTTTCATAGTTTGTTCCAGATATTTAAATATATTTTAATTATTTTTTTCCAATCTTAAACCATTACATCGTCTTTGACGAATATAACAATTGTTTTCGTCATTTCCATTTCGTCATTTTTATCTTTACAATTTTGAAAGTAAAAATGATTTGTTTACTTTAAATTTTTCTATATATGGGGGTGGAGTATGAGGGTGGACCAATTTGAAAAGAGTTGGTAATTTATTGTGGGAATTCACTCTAATTGAAAAATAACAGTTAAATAGTGATTAGATAGAATGTTGTCCTTCAGAGTTGTGAGAGGAACAATTAGGAGTGAAGGAGAGGAACAATCACCAGCCTGTTGTTTTCATTACGCAATTCCCTTTTGCGTTCAATCAATTTAGAAAAAGGCTGGAAATAATGATTCATCAACAACTTTGTTATTAGTGCTTAGTGTTCCGGGCTTTAATTTCAACAGAGAAATTCCAAGATTCATCAATTTGGAACTTGGATCCACCGACTTTTTCAACCCTATAAGTTACCCTACCGACCTATAAACACAATGGAACTTGCAACTAACAGCCGATTATTATCATTTTTGTCTTTATTCTTATTTATATTTCCCTTTAATATTGTTGCTCAACGGCATCGTTACCCACACAATCAAGGAAATTATTTCAGCAGACAAAAACTGCAAGAAATCCAGAAGGAAGAAAATGAGGCTGAAAGCTCTCTGCCAAAGATTTTGTATATTTTTTTAGGATCTTTTAGTAGTCTTCATTTTTTTGATTACAGCTGCGCGCATGGAGCTTCAGTAGGTGGCCGTTGCGTATGTGATCATGGTTGGGCCGGTACCAATTGTCAGAGGGAAATGCATTGTGCTACTTTTGAGCGAACTGCTAATGGAAGGTTAGGAAGGTTTGGGGATTCTTTCTCACTTCGGAATTGGGAAGGTTTCAAAGGCGGCTCCTTGCCTTCATATTATGACCCTTATATATTTTATAATATTCAGCTGCCCTGTCTGCCAGTCCAACTTTCAAGGGGATAAATGCGAATATATTGAATGCCAAAATGGAGGGCAGGAATCATTAGAAACTCAAAATTGTAACTGTCCAAAGCCTTATTCTGGCCGTTTTTGCGATGAATTACTCACAGAAAATGTCTACCACTATTATAACTCTAAAGTGAGGAGCAAGATTTTCTCTCATCTTTAAGCTTTTTCAAAATTCAGGTAGCAACTCTTGGTCCTCTCGGACTTATTTCTGTTATACCAATGATTTGTCTTTATGTATTATGTGAAAGATTTGCAAGAAAAAGACAAGTGAGAAGAATTGAGAAAACCTGGAATTTACAGAGCAGTAAAACGGTGAATCCTGCTCATATTGAATTTTTATTAAGGGATAAGAGTTGAAATAAATTAGAATAAAAATTGTTTTTACGGGTGGTTATCACTCATATATTGGCCTTTTTTATGTACATTTTTTGAATTAAGTAGGTAAACAGGTGTGTGCCGTTTCGCCTTTTGCCGAATTTAGTCTTTCAGGGTGTTTCGCTTTCCCTTCCAGCCTTAGCTTTTTAAATTGGCTTTCAATTTTCTTTTGTCTTTAGCTTTTGAAAATCTGTTTCGGCACACCCCTGATATAAAGTCCAGATTTATTGGTGAATTTTGAAATTTTTAGAATTCTTCGATTAAAATTATTTTTATTTTGCTTATTATTAATCCCATTTATAAATATTTTTTTGTTTTCATTTATCCACATTTCTTGGCATTTGTAAGACTTAATGTAATAAAATAAAACAATTTACGATAATATAATTAGCCTTTGGATTAATCAAAAGAAGGAGGATATTTAACTCAATTACCTTAGCCTATAGAAAATTTTTTTTTAAAATTGCTTGGTTTATTTTTTTTATTTTTTTCCCTCACATTGGAATTAAATGAGTATACGATTTTTATATTACAAAAATATTACCTATTTTTTACTTGAATATAAGCCTGCAATTAATTTTTTTCCAAAAATATTTAAAATTTATTTAAATGATAATAGCAAAAAAAAATTCCAAAAAATTTTTTTTATATTTTTTATCATCCACATATATTTTATCTCACGTTTCTTAATCAATTCCCCTTTCAATTCCCCTTCAAAATTTTGCATAAAATTGAATTGTCTTAAAACTTCCCGAGGCTTCTAAAGCCGTGCGCCTTATGTTAGCCATAAGCTTTTCCTCCCTTTAATTTTACCCATTCCCAAAAATTTGGCGCACAGCAATCCAACAGACACCTAAAGCAATTTAGCGAAAAGAGTCAAGGATGGATGACGACAACAACGAGTGGCACTTTTGTCTTTCAATCACCCTTGTCTTTTTTGAGTCATTCTCATATCCTGCCAAATATATACTTAAAACCTTCAAGTCTTTTTCCTTTTTTCCCAATTTATTTTAATTAAAGTACTTCTAGTAGTTTTTGACAGAAAAAAATATTGAAGAAATACTTAGGTTTTAGGTGAAAATTTATAGTAAATTTTTAAAATATATTTTTGGGAATATACTATTATGTAGGTATATTATATTCAATTATTTATTCAATATTTAAATTTTAAAAGGTTTATTATCCCTATAAGTAGAGATGCCAAGACCGAAAATTTTCTAAAGCTAAAGACTCAAGACCATGACTTCAATCTAGGACCAAGACCGAAAAAAACTGAAGAAAAATCTTAAGACCCTTGGATGGCTCTACCTGAATGTTCAACTAATTTATAGATGAAATAGATAAAATTTATTCAATTAAAAGAATAAATTTAAATAATATGAAAGCAATTTCCAGACGCAGACCGAAAAAAATTTAAGAAAAGTCTTGAGCCACGACTCAGAACCAAGAGCCTTGGATGGCTCTACCTACAAGTGTTCAGAGATTAAATTTATTCAATTAGAAAAAATTTAAATAATATGAAACCAATTTCCAGAAAATTTTTTGAATTATTTTCCCCTTCTTCAAATAGCTATTTTAATTTTTATAGACATACCTTTACCTTTTTATGAATTAAATTATTAATAATTTTTATTTTTAAAATTCGACAAAATCCAATTTCTATTCATTTAAACATTTTTTTTCTTAAAATAGAACAATTTTAGGCTATTGACAACCGCAAAAGAAAATTGCTATAACATAAATATATCTTTAAAAATATTTAGCCTTTTCATTTTTACACAATCTCCAATTTCCATCAAAAAAAAAGAAAAAGGCCTAAAATTAAGTTGTCCATAATTTAAAATTATTTCGTAGAAAGGTTAACGATAATCTTAGAATTGAATTATATCCCTTTGATTCTTAAACAATTGATTTTATTATTTTTTTAAAATGAATGTTTATTTTGATTAAAAGTATGCCGAACCCCGAGGCATACAACCCGAACCCCGAGCTAAAAGTCAACCACGACCCTGAACTTCGATATGTCCTCCACGGCAAGCCCCAATCTTCGATGAATATTTTTTGCGATTAGAAAGTAGAAAATAACTCGAAAATAACCCCCCAACCTTGACCCATAAGTCAACCCCGACCCCGTCACCGACACTCCCGAAGGGTCACGGTGCTACCCTACATAAAGTTTTATTATTTTTAATTTTAAGTTAGCAAGTTGCCCCCCAAATTTCTCTATGTTTTACTACTAGAAAAATAAATAAAATAAACCAATTTTTTAAACCAGACTTTGATGATTTCATTTGTTTAATTTTGTTTTTTTCTTTAAAAAATAATTTTAAAATTTACGGTTCATCAAAATTTTATCAAGTTAATTTAATTTTTTTTGAGTTTAACGGAAAAATGAATTAATGTTTTTCTTTTGCTTTTTCCCTTTCTTTAAATTCTCAAAACATTTTTAAAATTAAAAAAAAGGACTTAAGATTATTCCAGTTGATTGTACCTTTACAATTTAAAAATTTGAAGTAATGTAAACAAACAGACAAAAGCACATTTTAAAGAAAAAATAAAAAAAATTTTTGTTGACCTTCATTTCTAGAATTCTAAGAAATTTATTTTTTATTTTAATATTACTAGAATATCTTAGATGCTCTAATTAAAGCCATGGTCGCCTATTTTCCACTAGGGCGCTTTAGTGGACTTATCTCAGAATGGGCTTCTATTAGAGAGTGTAAGTTTATTTTTTGATTGGCCTCCTTGGGTGGGCTTGTATAAGATATCGGCTTCTAATAGAGAGTGGTCTACTTTTTATTGGGCCTTGGATGGGCTTGTATTTGACATAGGCTTCTAATAGAGAGGGCTTTAAAGCATTTACTGTAATCCAAATCAATAAACGTTTAAAATTATTTTTATACAAGAATTTATATATTTCCGGCAATTCTTCCTTGTCCTTTCATTGAAAGAAAAAATAGAACAGCCCTCGAGTGGTTTTTGAACTCACAAAAAATTCGAATATTTTTTACTGCCAAATATTTAAGTATTACATTTCATAAAAGCATTGAAAAGGGCATATAATAGACCTGAAAAGAACAAGACAAAGTCCCATGAATAACTTAAAAAATAAATAGAAACATTTTAAAATTCTTTGGCCAAGATCAATAATATCCGTTGCTTTATTTTTTAAAAATCATTATGAGAGTTTTTGAGACATACACTGCTCCACAAAAGTATAGCGCCACCCCTATTTTTCTCGGTTTCAATACTGTAACCGTTGTTTTTATTTTTAGACTTTTTTGTAATAATAAATAGTGGTCTAAAATTAGGTTTGTAAAAAAATTTTGTTTTTAAATCAGGTTTTTCGATTGTTACAGGCAAATCCCCAGTTTTAGGGTTCCACAAAAGTATAGCGCCACCTTGAAATTTCGGGTTTCTAACATTAAGAAAATTCTACAAAAATTTTAGTTAACATAATGATCGATTCTAAGAAAAAACAAAAAGAATTAGACCCATATCTCACTTCAGTGTTGAGATCCAGATACCTAGAAAATCAACGTAAATCGGGGGTAAGGCTATTTAAAAAATAATTTCCACCCCTTAGGGTTTGTTTAAAATTTTTATTTTAGGCTTACCTGAAAGCCCTTGAAATTTGCTACAAGATAGCAATACTCATATATCTAAGAAAAAATTCAATAGAGATATGCATGACGTTAATCTCACGGTGCTAATTTTATGGGGCATTACGGCGTTTTTTGTGCCTTAGAAATTTTAAGCCTAAGAACTTACTGAAATAATTTTTCTGGAAAAGTAAACTTATGCTATCTTGTAGCAAATTTCAAGGGCTTTCAGGTAAGCCTAAAATAAAAATTTTAAACAAACCCTAAGGGGTGGAAATTATTTTTTAAATAGCCTTACCCCCGATTTACGTTGATTTTCTAGGTATCTGGATCTCAACACTGAAGTGAGATATGGGTCTAATTCTTTTTGTTTTTTCTTAGAATCGATCATTATGTTAACTAAAATTTTTGTAGAATTTTCTTAATGTTAGAAACCCGAAATTTCAAGGTGGCGCTATACTTTTGTGGAACCCTAAAACTGGGGATTTGCCTGTAACAATCGAAAAACCTGATTTAAAAACAAAATTTTTTTACAAACCTAATTTTAGACCACTATTTATTATTACAAAAAAGTCTAAAAATAAAAACAACGGTTACAGTATTGAAACCGAGAAAAATAGGGGTGGCGCTATACTTTTGTGGAGCAGTGTATTTCCTTTCCGTTTAAAAATTTGATGAATGATATTTTTATTTTAAAGTTATAGATTTTATTTTTTAGAGAGTAAAAATTATACAAAGATTAATAAATATTCAATCCTTGAAATTATATCGGATTTTAGAATATTCCGGAAACTACATATTTAAATTAATTTTTACAAATACACTGAGATTGTAAATGTATTCCGGAAAAGTTTTATTGTTTCCGGTTAATTTTTAAAATAATTACAATTATTTACACTATTATTTTACAAATTGTAATTTTTCCGGAAAAGTTTTATTACAATTTGTAATCCTTCCGGAATGTTTTATTACAACCTGTACTGCTTCCGGAAAAGTTCTATTACAAATTGTATTCATTTCCGGAATGTTTTATTACAAGGAACTTATATGGTTTGGGTACTCTTTTTTAGCCACGCCCTTTTTTCCTTTTCCTTCATCAATCAAACCTAATATGGACAGAATGGTCAGCCTTTCTTTCTTCCTCGATTTTACTTAACTTTTCCTGTGGCATTTTCAGTGAGAGACATTAACAAGGAAAAGATTAATTTTCCTTTCCAATTTCACCAAAATAGAATTAACATTTGAATCAATATTCTTATTTTTATCTACTATTTCAATTATTTAAATGGCAATAGGTACTCAGCTCGATCGGTTCTACAATTGTTGTTCAGACTGACCATTTTTACATATTTTCCAAAAAAATTGACTGGGGGTGGGAAACTATATAAGTACCGTATTTTATTGTGTTTTCCAGTTTTTGCGTGTTTAAAATCATATTTTTTTTACAAAATGCCGACCGTTTTACCCCTTTTTAGAAATTTTTGGACCTCTGTAATCCAGCTCAGAGATCTCACGTACAGAGTTTTTGTCATACGTCTCAGCCCAGCTCGATGAGTCATCCGAGTCAGCTCTATTTCTCTCTTTATTTTAAACAAAAAATTGACCTCAACTCAATTGATTGATGGTTGAGAGGGAAAAAGAGTAAAAGAATAATGATGGAAAAGGAAAAAAGGGCGTGGCTAAAAAAAGAGTACCCAAACCATATAAGTTCCTTACAATTGTAATGCTTCCGGAAAATCTCTATTACAATTTGTAATTTTTCTGGAAGACCTGTATTACAAATTGTATTTATTTTCGGAATGCTTTATTACAAGTTGTAATGGTTCCGGAAAAGTTGTATTACAAATTGTAATGTTTCCGGAAAATCTATTACAAATTGTAATGTTTCCGGAAAGTTTATTATAAATTATGATGTTTCCGGAAAAGTTTATTATAAATTGTAATGTTTCCGGAAAAGTTTATTATAAATTGTATTGATTCCGGAAATTTGTAAAATAATTATAAATTCATTTTAGAAATTTAAACATAATTCCGGAAAGATTTAATTGATTCCGGAAAAGTTTTAAAATAATCTCAAATATTTACAATATCATTCTGCAAATTGTAAACATTTTCCGGAAAATTTGTATAATGTGCGCAAATATTATCACAATTATTTTTAATTGTGTGAAATAATAATTTGATAATTCTATTCAATATTTTTATATTTTTTTTTCCTATTTTTTTCTATTCATTCCCACATCATAATAGCTTTCCCCTTATTTAAAATTTTGTTTATCTACTCTTTTCCACCAGCCTCATTCTTCATATTCTCTTTTTCATTTAGTCCAAACATTTTTGTTTAGCTTTAAAAAAACTTTAAGTAAAGAAAATGAAAAAAGAAAATTGTCAACTGGTGGTCCCTCTTCATTTTTGAAATAATAACTCATCTTCGTTCTTAGAGATCCTTTCATAATCTCTTTCGATAAAAATTTTTTATTTACATCATAACACTTAAAATTAAGAGATGAATTGTGTAAATTCATTAAAAAAGTATTTTTTGATCTTTTATTTATATTTATCAATTTTATGCAGAAAATCTTAAAAATCTACCCAAATCCTGATCCATTTAATTGCTCTTTTGAACTATATTTTAAAAATTTTTAAATTTTTTTTCTACATATTTCTGTTATAGCAAAAATGACTTCTTATAAAAATTTTTTTATTAATTCTGTTTTAAATGCAAAAAAATTATTTTTATTGTCTAAGTAGCGTGAGGAAATTTCAGCTAATTTAACATTTAAATACAAAGAAAACAATAGCCTTAAGCATTTTCTTTTTTTGGTAATTTATTTTGCAGATTTTATTTTATTAAATTTGTTGGAAACATTATTTTTAATTTTAATTTTAATTTTTGACATGAGTCAATTTAGCACAAATTTCTCTAGAAAATTACTTCAAAATACCCCGAAAATACCGCAAAAATACCTCAAAAATAACTCCCAAGGATAACGAAAAATAAAAATATTTTCCCAAAAAATAAATTTAAAAGGCTATATTATTTACATTCATTTTCACTAAAAATAGCATCTTCAAGTGGCAATTGCTTGCTGTTTTTCCCCAGTTTTTACGTCATTGATAGGGCAATATCGTTTATTTTAAATATTTATATTTTCACAAAAAAATTTTTTTCGTGTTTTTTTGAAGAAAATATTTACCTTTCTACCTTCTGGAATTTTTTTATTTTTATTAAATTTCCCCATTTATTTAATTTGGCAAAAACGGAAAAGTATTAGGTCGGGTCATAATTAGTGTCGCTTTTTTTATTTGGGTTTTTTCGATTTTTAAAATTAAGTTTTCTGAAAAATTTTTTTATTTTTATTACGAATCATCTGTTAGACTATGCTCTAAAGGATCCCAGCATTTGAAAATTTTTCGTTAGGTATTCAGGGAGTTCTGGTCGAAAATATCAAAATTCCCGAAATCATCGGGAATCAAATTTTCTCAAGTATACGTAATGATAATAGTTAGTGTGATATATCATTCGAAAGCTCTTCAAATGCTCTAAATGTTGGCCACAATTTCGAATTTTTATTAAGAAAGGTCTAAATTTTCGAAAAAGTCGAATTTCGAATTCCGGAGTTCGGCACGATTTACAGACTTTATATTTCGGATTTAGTATAAGCCCTCTGTGGGATATAAAAAACCGTTTAGATCATCCTGATCGGATGATTTTACGCTGAGTTCTAAAAAAGCGTTTTTGGGGGGGATGTCGTGTCGTTTGTTTCATTTTTGAAATGTGAGTATACGCGGCATTTGATTTGCCTTCCTTAAGCGCAAACCGCGTTTTTTGAGTCACCCGTGGCCATACGTATAGAGAAGATATCCCTCTACAATTCAGCAGTAAAAATTACCGGATTCCATCTAAACCGGCCGAGCATATTAAAATGAAGAGTAGATTCAGATCTTTATGATGGTTAATAAGAAAAAAAGATATTTGTAAAATAACATCCCTAAAAATTTAGTCGAAAAAAAGCGACACTAATTATGACCCGACCTAATATTTATTAATATTTGCCCTAAAAATATTTTTTTTTATAATTTCAATTAATTTTTCCTTTCCATTAACATTTAAAATTTTCATTTCCTTTAGCTGTTTTTGTACTTTATTTAATATTGTAAGTGCCAGCGTATGTAATTTTTACGCTTACTTCATTCAGATTAATAGTTATTCTCGAACAAAATTATTAAAACCCCTTACTTTTTTAATCTCTGAATTGTGTCATCTTTTATCAATTAATCGATCCAAGTGAGAGATATCTTTAAAAATTTTTTTCAAAATTATAAACCTCAAATTCCCTTAGAACCTGACTTGTATGTATATTAGGGTTGCGCCTTTCGCCTTAGCGGGTGCCTTTCCAAAATTTCACCCTCTTTGGTGTTCGCCTTTTGTCTTTCGCTTTTCAAAATTTGTTTCAGCATACTCCATCGTATATTTTCCATATATTTTAGACGGGATCGTTTACAGGATTTTCCAGAACCCAATCATGTAAGGCAAAGATTACCTACGATTTTAATCATCTAAATTTATTTCTTAGATCAAAATTTGTTTTTCCTCTGAATTTTATTATGCTCGTTAAAAGTCCATAGTTATATAATTTTTGTATTTTTCCTCACGTTCTTCAAGAACGCTTTTATATAAATTTTTGGCTGGTTTCTAAGCAACAGAAATTTATAACAAGCTTGCGATTGTGACGTGTAAAAAGAGATAGTGTGGGTGTTTGTTGACTAACAAACGATCTCAGTTTATCAGAATTCCAAGAGAAAAAAGGTGAGAGAATCTGGCAGGTCGTAGAAATGTTTTTTTATTAAATTTCTGACAGACTGACATTTTTCCCGCAGTGAGAAAATTGGCTCTAAAATTTTTAAATAAAAAACAATTTTATTACGTTGGTGGGGTGCACCTCCACCTTATATTTTCATAGAATAACATAAAACTTTTTTATTTCAAATCTAAATATTTAAAAAATATTTGTTGAAAGCCAGGACCAATTTTATAATTTGTTTAAATTAAATTACGTTAATTTGATAAATCCACAAACATTTTTTGAAGAAATTTTAAGCCTTTGTTGCAAAGTGGATTTTCTATTTCTTAAAAAGATATTTCTTAAAGAGCCTCCTCCGAAGAGGGGCGATCCATATACAAAACGGCATATGGACCATCCAAAATTTTGCCCAAGTCACGAGGGGAACACCTACGGGACTAAAGGCGTGAAATACCGATGGGACCGAGGCCACAAAGGCAGGAAACCATTGGGACCAGAGTCACAAAGGCTATGGAGTTCTACCGGCAAAAAAACTATAACTGCTTTTGAATTAATAAATTTTAGATGGTGAGTAAAAAAAGGATAATTTGCTCACTAATTAATAAAGAAGGATAATTTGCTCACTAATAATTTGCTCACACTTAGTTGTTTTCATTTCTCTGACTAATTCACTTTTCCTTAACAGTCTCTTATTTAATTCCAAAATGACTACTCGCATAAAATACACGATATCTCTAAAATATATTGTCTATAAAAATGGTCAAAAGGGGAAAATATTAAAAATTGTCGAAGGGCGATTTTTTACGAATTAACCTGTTAATCCCTTTATATTCTGGAACTTTACAAATCTTCTTTCCTGTTCTAAATTAAATCCCGAATATCACCCCAACAGATATTAATTTTATGAGCTTTTTATCTTCAAAATAAACATATTTTTTTTAATAATTAGTAAATTCAAAATTAATAATAGACAACTAATTGCAATATTCCCCCTTATTTTTTACTTGCCCTCAATGGAAAAGGGAATAAAAAACAAAGTAAATAAGCTATTTAATTGAAAAAATGGGAAATACTTGCTAATACCAAAAAACCCTGCAGACGTCATTATCAATAGGAAAAACGAACGTTTTTCAATTTCTATTCAAGACTGATTGACACATTCCCTTTATCCCCTTTACTAATAATATTTACAAAATTGCACAAATTTTTTGTGACAGACGGTTAACATGAGGTGTTAGCTTGCGTGAGATAAAATTACAAGTAGCTTAGTACTTTACACATATAAATGAATAATCCAAAAATTTTAAAATTAAATATTGATTTAGCTAAAAGAAAATAAATTAGCAATCGGACCTCAATATAGGATAACTATAGGGCCTATAAAGAGAGTAAGGCATGAGATGGCTTTAAAATTCTCGATCTCGATAATCTTGATTTTCGTTCGAGATCTCATCTGATCCTTTTTCTACTTCACAACGCTCCAAGTAGATCCAGTAGGTCCAGCTGGTAGCTACAAGTAGCTCCAGCTAATACCTCCAAGTAGGTCCAAGTAGCTCCAGCATCTCTAGCTGGCAGCTCCAAGTAGGGCACCAAGAAGCTCCAATTAGTTCCAGCATCTCCTACCAAACAAATACCCATTGTATATTTACTGGGAGATACAGCTTTGTCTTTATTTTTAAATTAAATAGCAACTTGTATATTTTTGAGTTTTTCCCTAACTATGTATTATAGAAACACCTTATTAAATTAATAAAACTTCATAAATTAAATTTTTAGATACCCGGTGATTATTGTATTTTTCTTGTTTTTTAATTCCTATCATTCCCTACATCAATTTCCGGCAGCATGTATTCGCCTGAGAAGGATTAAACAATACCTTCAAAACCTGCTCCTTTTCTACTTCAAAATTCAAATTAATCTTTTAATCTTCAAACTTTTCCCATTTTTGTCCTCATTCATGTACCGAATAAATATGAGGGAAAGTGAGAATGAGGGGCTTCTTAACAATAATCAACAACAAAATAATATTAAAGCGAATGAATTAAATCAAAAACAAAGACATTTGGAGGGCGGGGATAGCGGAACTTATATGGTTTGGGTACTCTTTGGAACTTATATGGTTTGGGTACTCTTTTTTTTAGCCCCGCCCTTTTTTCCTTTTCCATCATTATTCTTAACCCATTTTCTTTCTCAACCATCAATCAATTCAGCTGAGGTCAAGTTTTTGTTTAAGATTAGGGCTGGGGTTTTCGAGTCGGGCCGACGTTCAGTCATTTTTTCGGGCCACATTTTTATCGGGCCGGCCCGGCCGAGTCTTTTTCGGGCCTCATTTATTTCGGGCCGCGTCTTTTTCGGGCCAAAATTCAATGACCGACTCGATTTTTCGGACCGGGCCGGATCGGTCCCCAACCCTATTTAAGATCTACAATTTTTTTAATGATGTCAATGAATAAATAGACCAAAATTGGTCCGTGATAATATCTGAGCTGAGTTACAAGGGTCCAAAAATGTCTAAAAAGTGGTGCAATGGTCAATATTTCCAGAAATATATGATTTTAAACTGAAATAGATGAAAATAAGAATATTGATTCAAATGTTAATTTTTATTTGGATGACATTGGAAAGGAAAATTAAACTTTTCTTTGTTAATGTCTCAATTGAAAATGCCACAGGAAAAATTGAGTGAAATCGAGGAAGAAAGAAAGGCTGACCATTCTGTCCATATTAAGGTTGATTGATGATGGAAAAGGAAAAAAGGGCGTGGCTAAAAAAAGAGTAGGAACTTATATGGTTTGGGTACTCTTTTTTTAGCCACGCCCTTTTTTCCTTTTCCATCATCAATCAACCTTAATATGGACAGAATGGTCAGCCTTTCTTTCTTCCTCGATTTCACTCAATTTTTCCTGTGGCATTTTCAATTGAGACATTAACAAAGAAAAGTTTAATTTTCCTTTCCAATGTCATCCAAATAAAAATTAACATTTGAATCAATATTCTTATTTTCATCTATTTCAGTTTAAAATCATATATTTCTGGAAATATTGACCATTGCACCACTTTTTAGACATTTTTGGACCCTTGTAACTCAGCTCAGATATTATCACGGACCAATTTTGGTCTATTTATTCATTGACATCATTAAAAAAATTGTAGATCTTAAATAGGGTTGGGGACCGATCCGGCCCGGTCCGAAAAATCGAGTCGGTCATTGAATTTTGGCCCGAAAAAGACGCGGCCCGAAATAAATGAGGCCCGAAAAAGACTCGGCCGGGCCGGCCCGATAAAAATGTGGCCCGAAAAAATGACTGAACGTCGGCCCGACTCGAAAACCCCAGCCCTAATCTTAAACAAAAACTTGACCTCAGCTGAATTGATTGATGGTTGAGAAAGAAAATGGGTTAAGAATAATGATGGAAAAGGAAAAAAGGGCGGGGCTAAAAAAAAGAGTACCCAAACCATATAAGTTCCGGGATAGCGAGGTGGAAAGCTTAAATTAGCTGGAAATTTTATGGAAATTTTTTAAAAATTTTGAAATTTTTTTGAAATTTTTGAAATTTTTGAAAATTTTTTTAAAATTTTTTTGAAATTTTTTGAAATTTTTGAAAATTTTTTTGAAAATTTTTTGAAAAATTTTTTCAAATTTTTTTGATGAAAATTAAAAAAAAATTTTTTTTTTCCAGAAGGCCCAATCAGAAAGATGTACAATTACCACCAATTCCAACAACATAGCAAAGCCTACTACTAGTACAGCCTCAAAAAAGGCTTATAATTGTTGGAATTGCTTCCGAAGCGGCAAGAAATATGCTGCCAATTCTATGATGAGGGCTGGCGCTTGGAGGGGGCGACAACCTCGTCTAGTTGATAAAGAGGGTGAATGCATTATCCGACCAAATAATTTGCAAGGATCTTTTAGCATTTGGTCTGTCGATTTTGCGAGATAATGACAAATTAAAGTTCCTTTTAGCCTTCGGAATTGGTTCCACCTAGTAATCGAGCACAGTTGGAGGCGTATATTTCTACTGTTCTCGGGAAGTTTTCTTTGTTCTTGGTTCACTTTTGGGCTCATATATTATTCCATACAACACTTCTCTGCCAATTTACAGGTAATTTAAAAATTCCTTCCCTAATGAATCCCCTCTAAATTCCCCTCCTTTAAGAACTTATCAGAACAGCATCAATGCATAGCCAATGTTCACTCCCTTACAAGTGCCTTTCTCTTCAGGCTAGTATTAAAGAATATTTTTTTAATGAAGACAGGACCTTTCCGATCTAAAAAATCTATTTTAGCCTTGAAAGTCAACACACTATAGGTTATGGAACTCGTTACATGACTGAATCCTGTCCACTTGCATATATCGCTTTATCGCTTCAATGCATTGTTGGGGTGCTTTTGCAAACTATTCTGGTAGAGAATAATTTTTAGACATTAAATATCGCTTTATCTCTAAAGGCAGGCATTGTGATAGCCAAAATCTTAAGGCCAAAGAAGCGAAAACAAGAAATGCGTTTTAGCCAATGTGCCGTTATTGGCCCGGTTGATGATGAAGATCAAAGGCCTGCTCTAATGATTCGTTTGGCCGATATTCAACATAAGTTATATATTGCTGAATCTCATGTTCGGTTGTATATGGCAACCACGAAAATTAACAATGTTGGTAAAAATATCTTTTAATGATTATCACCAGCAGTTCTGGGTATGGATCCGGACTCCAGGAAAAAATCCACGATATTCCTCAAATCATTGATATCCCTCATAATCCATCCAAATCTCCCAAAGGGATATCATTCATTAATTTTCCACCCCCAGCATGGAGCAGCTCCCGAAATTTCTGGCTCCGGAGCCATGACAAAATACCAAGAATTTGAAAAAGGTTTGAAAAAGGTCGGAGCTGGAGCTATTAAATGGCCAATACTAGTTAACACTACCAACTTTAAGCAAAAAATATTTAAAAATAAGCTTGTTATTTTAGAGAGGTGAATGCGAGCTAATCGGTGTACAGGACATGAATGTTGGTTACGATACAGGCATGGATCGAGTATTGTTATTATGGCCAGTAGTCATTCGGCATATTATTGACCAAGATTCCCCCTTATGGGAAATTACTGAGGAAAAATTAAGAACATGTCAGTTTGAACTGATAATGACCGTTGAAGGAATAGTAGAAGCTACTGGAATGGCATTTCAGGCACGCTCTTCATTTTTGCCTGATGAAATACATTGGGCAAAACGGTTTGTGCCAATGATGAGGCTGAACACCGATACTAATCAATTTGAGGTGTTTTTTAATTAAAAAATTTGGGAAAGGGGAGGAGCTTATGGGGGGGGGGGGGAACTACACAAGTTGCAAATTTTTTTAGACAAGTCTAGACTATAATTTTTACAGGTTGATTACAATTTATTCGATGTAACTGAACCTCACCCCTTAGAAAGTTGGTTACATAATGAATATAACCATGAACAACACGAAGAAGAATATTCACCAATGCCTCATTCCACAAAATTATCAGTTATTTCTGAGCTCAATTCAATAGCTATACAAAATCAAACCCAACAATACACTAATTATAACAATAATATCCATGGAATACCTAATGGTGTTGCATTACCACCACCAACCTTATCAGAACCGTTACCTGCATCATTCCATATTCATCATTCCCAACATCATCATAATCATCATTTAATAGATCAGCAACATCAAGCATCGCTTCTGCGGCGAAAATCAACTTGCTCAATTGCTGATTCGATTAGGAGTGGCAAAATAATGGGAAATAATACGTCATTTGCTGACGAGGTGGGAATTCGTCTGTACCTTAAAAATTATCCTAAAACTCATTTTCAGAAGGCTGGCGATAATATCAGGCAAAGGAAAAGTTCTCGAGGATCCCTACTTCATGTACTGCTTAGGCGAACTCAGACTAACGACAGTAGTCCTCTTGTGGGTAACAACGGCACTGGAAATAACAATAATACTCAAGAAGAAGATGATGAGTGTGGTGGGGAACGAACTGGAGGTGTATTAAGTTCTGCATGTTCACCTCTTCCTCCATTGCCTCCAGCTAGTCCTTATGTGGTTCATACACTTCAACATTCTGGATTTACATAAAAATGCCCTCATAAATTCTAACGGAGAATAATGGCATATTTACACTTAAAATAAGTACTATAGCTTTCTTTAACCCTCATTTCCTCATTGTTTATAAGGCAGAGCGGCACTTGCGGATTGGCATTTGCGTAAATATGTATGGGCAAGACCTTGCACAAGACCCTCCAGAAGGATACTGGACAGGACCCCGGACAAGTCCCACTAGAAGGGTATTGAACAAGAACATGGACAAGACCTACCACTAGTATGCTACTGAACAAGACCAGGTGTTCCACCTCTGGATTTTCTGCAAATGTCTGTCCCCAAATATCGCTCCCATCTAATATCCATTAATAATATTTATCAGTAATTAACAATAATATTTAGTATTTTATCCCCCAATTCGGGTAGTATTTTGTATTTGCACAATAATAATATACAAAACTCGGTTCATTAACTAGATTCATTTTTATTCCCCTCCAAAATTTTATTAATCAAAACCCGTTGATCTCTTTTGTCTGTTAAATTAATCAAGTGACCTTACAAATTTAATAAAATTAGTTTAAAATTTTTTTATTTTTTTTTTTAATTTTTTAAATTGTAAAAATAAATTTTATACTTTGTGTTCATAAATACATTCAAAAATAATTCTTAAAAATTCTCAGAAGCACAGAAATGTGAATAGAAAAAAGAATGTATATGTTAATTAACGGAAATGGATATAAAAATATATTTAGAATTTGTTAAAATTATGCTGAAAATTATCCAAAATATTTTTTAAAAACTATAGTGTCTAAAAATATTTTTAGTTGACCCTTTATAAATAAAAATTAATAATAACACTCAATGGAAGGACCTAAGTCCCTTTACCCTTGTATTAGGCGGCTTAACCCACTTAACCAGAAATTTCCCAACTACAGTATTCTCTCCTTTTCTCTCTCTAAATAATTAAGTGAGTCTTCCTCATAATTAGGAAAAATTTTTCCAGCATAATCGGAACACCATGAAATTATTAACTTCATAAAGTTAGACCCGTTCATCCTTTATTTTTAAAATAAACTTCTCGGCTTTAGAAAAATTCCACTTTACGTAGAGATGATGGCTTCTGAAAGAAAAAGATAAACCGTAGTTGGAAATTATTTTTTACCCAACCTTATCACCCAGTTTAACAACTTGTTGTTCACAAGTAGTTAATGAATTCTTTTGTTCTGCAACTTTAAAAGCATTGTTTTGAGAGCCACTTCTCTTGACTGGGGATTGGAGTTCATGCGCAGAAGCACTTTTTTCCACTCCAGAGAATGAACGCCCTCCCGTGTCACTATCTACATCCTCATCCAATCTAAGGGAAAGTTCGCGTTGCTGAACGTTTCGGTGTCGTTGAGAGATTCGTTGTGCTCTCATTGCCTGGTAATATCCATCTCGAACAGCACTGAACATTAATGAAACGAGAAGTGACCATGCAGTTATTGTGTCTGATGGCTAGAAAAATTTTTCTAAGCTTTTTTAAATTTCATTATGACCATGGGTTCATAATGGCCTATATGTGCATAATGGTTTATGGGTTCATATTGGTCAGGTCATAATGATTTATGGATCCAAAATGGTACAATCATCATGGTCTATGTGTTCATAATGGTCTATGGGTTCATAATGTCCTTAAGTCCTTATGTCTTTAACATTTAACAAATCTACTTGATGTGTAGCCTGATCCAGAATAACACATTCAACAGTCATAGCATCAGCTAGGCTAACCCAAAAGTCAGGCTTAAAACCATAGCATTTCAACTCTACATGTTCCTCACCATATCTTCTAGCTAATTTTTCAACAGCCTCGACATTATCTACCTGAAATGAAAGGTCCTATTTTCTAGTAATACAGAAAAGATTCAAACCCTTTTGACAACATTATCCAAAAATTGTCTTAATCGTGTAGTCATTTGAAGCCAACGATCTTTACCCATTGAATAAACAAAATTTCTAAAGTCAGGTCTCTTTTCGAGCATTCGAGAACAGATACGAGCACCTGAATCAAACTCTAATTTAGTCCTAAATTATTAACACTACCAATATCGTTATGAGGCTGATCAAAGCATAGTTGTATAATCTCTCGGCCACTAGCCGAAATCGGGTTCGACGGGCCTGCCAGTCCGGCATCCGATTTTCGAATAGACTTCTGTGCTCCTAATTGCGCAAGAAGTGGTCGACCCACCGAGGCACGTCTTGAAAGGGCATTTACCAAACTTGTCGAACTATGGAGCTTATTGGCATTAGATGGGCGATGGACTGGAGAGGGCCATTCATTTTGCTGCTGGCTAATGCTTCGGTTTATCAGACTGGGAATTGAAAAATATGAAAAATAGTACATAAGTAATTGTCAATTTCCTATTTCCAAAAATAATTGTGTAAATATTCCAGTAACTACGTAAATTTACTAAAAATAAATCCCTATAATGCTTTAATCCCTATAGGCTTTTTCCTATATTTACATAACCAATTATTTGAATTATTTATATCCTCATTGCTTTATTATGCCAAAAAATGTAGTTATTCCAAAAAAAAGTTTGTTATCTAAATTGCCTTAGGTTATTTTTGGAAATCCACGTAAAGACAGTTGTCATTATCTACTATTTATCTGTCAATTATTTGAGCCAAAGAGTAAGAGGGAAAGGGGAACTATTAAGACAAGTAGAGAGATAAGTAGTCTGTTTTCATTACTTAAATCCCTATTTTATGTGTGGGATGATGATCAAAATAGAATGACACGAAATCAATGGAAAGGGCTAATTCTAACAGATCATCTTGCTTAACATTCCTATCAATCACTTAATCGTGTAATTTTACTGATGGGAAAGAAAGAGAAGGAAGGCGTCTGTCACCTATTTTAAGCTTACTTAAAGATTTTTCATTGATTTTAATCTAAAAATACCTAGCATTGCCAGCTTTAAGAGATCTCCTTCTCGTCAAAGTCATCCTATTTGAAACTGAACGTTTCTCTGTGCCATTGTTGGAAGGAGATGAAAGGCTGACTTCATGGCCACGTAGCCATGCCCAGGTTAGCGGTCTTCGCTTCTGCCCCTGGGAAGAAATTGATGTGTCTATGGAAGTATCGGAAGATGCCGCTAAGCTAGGCTGGGTCTTTTGCTGTGTTGAATTTGTGGCAGTCGGAGAAGGGGAATTTGAAACCACAGCTGAAGCAAGCTGGGCTGATTTAGAAGCTGCTGTTGTAATAGATCCATTTTGTTTCGGAGAGGAAGTGAAATTTGTTTTTGAAGGATTAGGAGCATTTTTGTTAGTTTTATCAGTGGAAGAAATTCGTTTTGTAGTGATAAGTAATCGACGACTCGGACTTTAAATTTAAAAGTTGGATCATTTTTTATCCCTTATCATATCTCTCATACAGTATACCTATCCTCCTATCCCAGACCTATTCTCATTTATTATCCCTACAAAATCCACCTTCTCTTCTTTGTTTGCTCAATTTCGACTTCTTTCAGCTTATCATTCTCGTTCTTCCTTTCAACAACCCCCAAATTATTTATGGCCACAGCAGTTGCCTTGATAGTTTCCAGGGACCGTTCACGTTGAAGATCGTACATAGATTGTGCCTTATTGCCCTTCCAATTTTCTCTATCCTCACTTTCATCGTCAACAAGGGCACTTGACATTCTCCTTCAAGTATAAAAAATATTTTTTATTAAATTTTTAATTTAATGCTTTAATAATTTTTGGCATTTTTCTAATTCTGCACTTTAAAAATTTTTAATAAAATGACGGAAACGTAGGTTACTATCCACGAAAATAAAAAATAAAATTAAACAATAAAGTTGTACTTTAACAAAAGAATAAATTAATAGGGCAGACTTGCCTGGTTTTGTCAAATCCATTGGATGTTGATGATGTAGCACCCATTGAATTATTAAATATAAGTTTTTAGTTTATAGAAAATTCTTTGGAAAATTAAAAAAATTTTTTTGGAAAATACTTGGAGGAAAATTAAAAAATACATATAGTTTATGGACTAACCCGGAAAAATTAGCGGATAAAAATCAGAAGAAAGTGGATTACTGACATAAATATTACCACGTTTGTTCAGCATTGTATGGTTATACCTAGAGATCGGACTGGGAGTGTTGTAAGAGAATTGAGACCTCGAAAAATTCTCGATCTAGATTTGATCGAGATCTCGTCTCATGGCCCGGTCTCTAGTTATACCTCCCAAATTTTTATTAAAATAATTTGTGGGATAGTCCAGAACTTGGCGATAAAGAATGCAGACAAGGGTATTTTAAGGGCTTTTCCGGCCCTTAAAATGAGAGGAATTAGTGGATAAAAAAATACGAATACGAAAGGGGATTATTCACTATATTATCTTGTTTGGTTTGCAATATGTATAGGATTAATAATATACCTCATAAAATTAGGTATATTAAACTTCCTTATATATATTAGCTAATTATTCATTTTTTATAGAGGATTAGCAAAGATATGTACATTTAAGTAAAAAATTAGAACTAAATAAATATTTGTAAATAAGTCAGATACTTTCAGATCCCTTGCATAGCTTCTAAATAATTCATTGTTTGGTTACTTCCTTGTTAAACAAAAAAATACATGGGTGCATCAAGCATGGAATAAGAGATTAATGAAGTCACCAAGGAATAGAAAAAAGATAAATTAACCTTCTAGGGACAAAGCAAGAGTATTCTTTGTTTACTCAGAAAAGCTATTTTACCCATTCATAAATCCAAGAATTGAGAGAATAAATGTATAAGAGGGTGTTTAAAAATGAGAGGGAGGTTCGATAAACCTAAAATATTGGAATGAGAGATGAACTGCTTGAACTCTTCAAACTGAACTAGCCTAGAATACCCAAAAGAAAGGACTGAACTGCTTGTACCCTTCGAAAAGTCTGGACCACTAAAGAATGTTGAACGTCTGAAATGAGTAATCTCAAAGGTTTTGCGATAAGACTTGCTCTCGGATACTGATACAGATCATATCAAAAGTCCTGAGGATATCCGGCAGTATCTCCAAATATATCCGGATACGAATACCAAAATCCGTGTCCATATGCTAGTCTGTTTAGAGACTAATTATACTATAATAGTGAGGAATACTTCCCCTTCGTCTAAATTTTTATCCGAGAATTTTTTGGACTAGTTCACAAATTATTTTCCAAAATTAAAAAATGAAAAGTGTAAAATATAAAAATTATTTTCTCGAAAATGCAAAACGCCTTTAGCAATTTAATTGTTATTTTCGAATTGAAAAACAAATGTCAAAGCAAAATAAACATGGGAAAAGCAAAGGAAAAGCGTTTAAGCGCCGATAATTTACCCTTCAAAACTGCTGTTAAATGTGAAAGATTGAGGGAAATGAGAGAAAAAAGTGAGAGATTTTAAAAGGATTTTAGCATCTATTTTTCTCCCGCTGGCACTTTTTGTTCTTTTTTCGTATAATCGTCTTTTGCTTTATTCTTTTTTTCACATCATTGTCATTAGACATGCAACTCTCTCTCTACGTAAAAATAAAATGAAAAATCTCCCAAAGACTCTCTCGATGTTTGGTGTGAACTTAAAATTGAAAGGGACGGCTGCCGTCAGCTAAGGGCCAATTGTGCGCCTTTGGTGGGCGCCTTGGGCGTCATATCCGCGAATGCCAAGGAAAATATTACAAAGAAAGGCTGTGTGACCCTTTGAAAAGGATTTGAAAAAATTTTCTTTTGAAGGGGTCCAAATAAAAATGAGGAAAGTAACAGCTGTCTTGTGTGTAATTTACTAGTGCCCATTGAAGTGTAAAATAAAACAAAGAAAAAAAGTCAAGGGGATTTGAGTGATTTGATGAGATGTCATAAACTGGATTTAGATTAAACTAAAAATAAATTTTTAAATTAATAATTAGACCTTTATTTAACCACAAACGATTTAAAATTAGTAACTAGTTAAAAATATTTAGGTAGGAAGGAAATAAAAATTGAGGGAATTTTTGAATCATTGGATTACATATCTGTTAGGTGGTCTATTAAACTGTCGAGATTAGTCTCTTGAAATGTCGAGATTAATCTCTTGTAATGTCGAGATTAATCTCTTGTAATGTCGAGATTAATCTCTTGAAATGGCGAGATTAGTCTCTTGTAATGTCGAGCTATCTCTTGAGATCTTGGGAGTACTCTTCAAATCTTGAGAGTAGTTTTGGGGCAATTTTGGGCACAAATCCCCACGTAAAGCTTATGTTCTTATAATCCCTCGACCAAAACTCAATTCTAAATAAAGATAAGGAGAATACTCTTAAATAATATAGGTTATTTGCCTATAAGTATCATTTTTCTTTTGACGTCTTTTCCACCAAATTTTGATTCATTAATCCTCACATTGCAAAAAAGATTTTTTCGGATAAGGAATAGGAATAGCCAAAAGGGATTTTATTGAAAAATAAAGAAATGAATAAGAAAAATGAACAAAGCATAAGGCAAAGGGACTGAGAGAGGGAAGGGGAAGGAGTGACGCAAAAGGCTTATTTCGTAGACCCTGAAATTGGATATTTTTAGACGACTGAGCAAAAATGTGTTGAATTGCTGGTGCTAAGAAATAAAAAAGAAGAATGAGGAACTGCCACAGGAAATTAATTTGGTGTTGTGATTGATGGTTGATTAGGTTTTTTATTAATTTAATACATAATGCAAGGGAGGATTAAAAAATAATAAAAAAAACCACATACAGATATTGGTTAAAATTTAAAATAAATTTTAAAGAATGTAATTTATAAATAGATGTTTAATTTGACATAAAACCTCGCATACTGGGGTTCATAGTAAATACGAGCTTTTTAAACCCTCAACGAAATCGACTGTTAAAAGAGCTGTATACTGTAATAAATTTATTTGATTAATCGGCTTTAGGAGATCAAAGCATATGTAAAAATTGTTTAGAAATAATTTTATTACATATTACTCCATCTAGTCTAAAAAACTTAAATTTTTAAAAAATCCTATAAAGATTTGACAAAATCAGTGGAAGAATTCAAACAGAAGCTTTCATTTTCTCGATTAAACAATCGACCAATTCGATTACCCCTCTAAATTCTTATTTATAGTGA
This sequence comes from Meloidogyne enterolobii, assembly GCA_963681835.1. Classification (NCBI taxonomy): domain Eukaryota; kingdom Metazoa; phylum Nematoda; class Chromadorea; order Rhabditida; family Meloidogynidae; genus Meloidogyne; species Meloidogyne enterolobii. The sequence goes on along the minus strand of CAVMJV010000014.1, from coordinate 3,303,117 downwards.
TTTCATTTTTATTTGATTCCATTCTCTCTCATCTATCCCTTCCCTCCCCATGAATTTGATGTGCGCGAAAAGCCTCGCGCATAGAGTAGGCGAGATCCTGAAAACTAGCACATAAAGAGAAACAATTCTCTCAAACATCGATCAAATCCCATTCTCCTTCCATTTTTCCTTTCCAAAAAAGAGAGAATGTTTGTTTTACATTCCACTGCTTCGTAGAAAGCCTTACGAATTAGATTTTCCTTTTTATATAAAATATAAAAACAAGCCCCCTAAATAGCTAAAACTAGCACAAAAAGAAAAACAATTAAAAATAATCGACCAATTCGATTACTTTTAAAAATAATTAAGCTAATCTAAGCCTGGAAACAAGATAAAAAATTAAATTCTTATTAATTATTGTCTAATTTATTGTTGAATCTCTCAAATATTTCCTAAGCTTCTCCATACCCTTCGAAAATGAATTTAAAGACTTCCGGCTATTCCGACCGGTTTTAATTGGCCTAGTTCTTTTGAGACTACTTCCGGTTTTATTCTATCTACTCTTGATTCTTCCTTTCCCTTTTGTTTTCCAATCTAAGATGACAACAAAAAATTCATCGCAAAATTTAATTAATCCCTTTGGATTATTGCAGGATATACTTGCTAAACTATTTTTTAGGTACTTGTTGAATTTCAGGATTTTTCTAAATAAATTTCTAGGTACGGGTTCTTCATTGCCAAACATCCACGTCCTTTCATTATTATCCCTGTGGTGAGTGGGCTAATATTTATCTAATACTAATATTTCAAAATTTAACTTAAAGCTTGTTACATTACTTTTAATGTTTGGAATACTTAATCTTCGAATAGAGGTAGATTAGATTGAAAATTAAATATGGAACTAAGAAATCATAAGGTAATATAAGATTTAAAATATTTTTGCAGGATGATCTCAGGCTTCTGTATTCACCAGAGCACTCAATGTCTCGTCTTGAATACCAAGTTCATAAGGAATTTAGTGGAGATTCTGTTAATAGGTATTAGTTTACAAAAGAATAAAAGGGATAGAGCTGTTCAAGATTTTCCAAAAGATCCAATACTCAGGAGTATCATTAAGACAACACCATGAATACAAACCAAGACTAACACAAAGACCAAGATCAGAAAAACACAAGATATCCAATACACAAGAGCAAGTTACATTACTTTTAATGTTTGGAAGGGATGATCTCAGGCTTCTGGGATGATCTCAGGCTTCGCTTCGAGTAGAGTTGAGTTTCAGATTTTCCCCAACCCGAAGGACTTCGTTCCTATTCTATTAATAGAGGGTTGGGTTCGAATCACAATTGGGAGATGTGTCTTAAAATTTATTTTTCTTTGCAAAAAATAAAAAAAACTCTTGTCCCCTGGCATTCCAAATTTTTTAAAATTTTCGCCTGCGGCGCCGAAGGCTTTAATTCCCATGATCCATTGATATCGATTTAATCTTCTTGTATCCCTAATTTTAGATATGTCCAATACACAAAATTGTCAGGACTCGAGACCAAAAACAAGACTACTCTCCTAGACCAAGACTTGATCCCAAGGCTCAAGACCAAAAATTAATAAGACCAAAGACAATTTTTGGTCTCATAGGGCAAATTTTTGTTGTTTTGCATGCCATACATATGGGACCAAAGGAATCAAGACCAAGAGTCTTGGACATCTCTGCCTAATTCCTTCATTTAAAAAATCTAAGCATGTTTATCCCTCAAATCCCGACAGTGCATGCGGCGCTGTCGGGATTTTTAAAAATGGCGTCGGCAAGACGCTTGTGAAAAATCCCGCGCTTCGCGGCTTATTCCCCGTATTGTTTTTCGATTTTCAGGGGCTTATATCTCTGCGAGTACTTAGGCGAGAGGAATTGAATGGTATATACTTTAATTCGGTGGGCCTATACAATAGTGACACCAAAATTCTTAGCTAAGTGTTTTAAGAGACTGATGATTTTTTAAACTTCCCTTCTTGTCTACTTTGATAACAATTCCCAAGCAAAACAAGTCTTTAGAAACTCACGCAGCTAAGTTCCTTCTTAATTAGCTCACTATTTAGCTTCAAGTCTACAGTGCCCGTGCATACTTTTTTTGATACTGATAAAAATTCAATGTTTGTAGCCAACATTGGTTTTCCTTCCAAATTCATGTCAGGTCCTATCATTGTAATTGCACCACCCTTATGTTATAAGAATTTTTTAATGAAGCAACATTTCATCCCGCAAATTAATTCAACTAATTCAGAATGAAATTATAAACTAATGACTAAAAAAGTAAAACCGAAGACCTAATAAATAATTTACTTCAGTCAGCTCATTACGAATTTAATACCTTTTCCACAATTTCATTAATGTTTTTATGCTCAAGATTAGCAATAACAGAACTTCCATAATCATAAACATTTCCATTTATTTCATCAGTTAAAGTTGCAAAATTCTTTCCATTATTTCCCAATTGTATTGAAAATAATTTAATATAATTTTCTTCCCTATTTAACAAGTCAAGAAAGCGTTTTCCACTGTAATAAGTTCCAATTTTTCCAGTTAATTTAAATGTTTTGCCAAACTCAATTCTAGAAAATATACATATAATTCGAATTTGTTTAAGATTATCCTATAACGAATTTTGCCAAGATATTCGTTCTAAGTAGAGATCGGACCAAACAAATATTTGACGTCGGAAAATTAAATATTTGATTAAATATTTGTTTATGAGTTTTTGGACTTTGTCTGGGTAAATTATTCAACAATAAACTATTCTCAAATAAGTTACGTTTTTTCTGTAAAAGAGAAACCAACAACAACATTAACACCAAATTTAATCCAATACTCTACTTCTAATCTTTCAAAGCCAATTCTTGTAGCATAAATTCGGAATTCAATTCCATGTTTTCCAAATTCATCCTCATCTTCATATGTTTTACAAGCTTTGGCATAATTGCTTTTTGGATTATTTTTTATCTGAAATATTAGTAAAAGATTATTGACACTAAACAAATCGCTGCATTTTACCTTATTTACTTATTGCATATATATAATATTATAACTTTATTGCCCTATTACTGTCGAGGTACTAGTGCCGAAAATACAAGACCCATCAGGTTTATTGTTTTAGTTAAAAATTTGTCAGTGAGTTGGTCAATACCGATAAATTCCGAAAAATACCGTCGGTATTACTCTATATTCATGACAGAAAAGTTATCTTTATTATCCTCAAATGTCTGAAGAAAATTTTTAATTTTAGTTTAGTTAGGACTAAAATACATACATGCTTGCCAAATTTTGTATAATAGCAAATTGTCAAATTGACTGAGTTCCAACTAAAATAATTTAAAAAATTATGCAAACAGATTTATCTTAAATGCTTGTTAAACTATTTAGTGTCCCACACTTATGAATAAAATTTAGGTACAATGCCGTTTAATTAAATTTTAGGTTCATTATTTATGTTACAACCTAAGTATGTATATAATTTTATTAATATGAAAAATTGAAGCTTGACCATTATGAGTCCATAACAATTTCTGGGGAAATAAAAAAATTTTTATAGGGAAATAAACATTATAGCGTGATCAGCACATTTTAATTACCCTATATATGATATTTTGTGCATTGATGTATGGGGGTGTGACAGAGTGGAAAGGTACAAGTGTAGAGCAGAACCGGGCAAATAACTATGCAAAAATTAATTCATTTTAGGACATACTCTCTCATTTCATTTAAGTTGCTAGATTGATATATGCATGTTTCTGATGCATCAATTCCGGATAATCTTTGCTCCCTTGCTTCCGCATTATTACAAGCAAGATTACTCAAAGATGACCAAAATTCAAAGCGATTTGTAACAAAATTTTGATTTGTAGTAAATACATCCTATGATAAAAATATTTTTTATTTAAGCTTCGATCGAAGCAAAAAAAAGCACTAGGAGCCGTTTAAATTTTCAAGTTAAATTCCTTACACAATGGCTAGTAGTATGAAATTTATATCCATCAAGTTTTAATGTTAACTGGCAAGATTTTGATGGAAATTCCATCTCATCATAAAGGCTACTAAAATAATTCCACAATTCCATATCTAATCCAAGAAGTGAAATTGCTTCATTCTTTAAGGAAAAAGAAAATATATTTTAGATATTTAAGATTATTAAGAAAATTTCTTTAAACATTTTGGTTTTAGAAATTTGATCAAATTTCTTAAGTGACAGAAGAATTCAGTCAGAAAATTTGACAACGTATAGGAAGGGGAGTTCGTCTCAGATTCACCAACATTCTCTGGGCAAGGACAAGATCCAACCCTAGTCTTTGGGTCTGTTTTTTTCTTTAAATGGCTGAAAATATTTTTGAAGTACCGTACCTCCCTTTCCTTTTCATATTCTAGATTTGAGTAGAGTTCAGCGGGATCGGGATCCCGGTCGGGATCGGGCGGGATTATCCCGGGGTTTTCGAATCCCGATCCCGATTTTTTTATCCCGCTCCCGAAATATATACCCCGATCCCGGCCAATCTCAATCCCGAGCCGGGATCCGGGATCGGGATCGGGATGTGCATCAGATCCCGATGCAAATCCCGACTTTATAAATTGACTAGAAGTCTGCGAAATAAAGTTAACAGAAGAGGGGAGGCATGAAAGTAACAAAAATTTTCGCCTGCGGCGCACAAACTGGAAGAAATTTAGCATCTTGACATCCAAATTCTCAAAATTTTCGCCCCGGCGCCGCAAAAATGATCAAAGCTGTCTTTACACTTTAACGAAATACTGATGATTTGGTGTGATATTGAAGGATCAAGAAGGGTTGAGGGGAGTATCGGTGGATTTGGAGTATAGAAGGATATCGGTAAATTTACATGGATTAAGTTAGATTTGAAGAAAAATCGATGCTTAAGAGATATTGAGTATATCACTTAATCCCTTAATCTGTTTTAATCGTCCACATTTGAACGTAACGCACTTAATCTTATAGACTTGAAAGTTTAGAAATGAATGCTTTGGCCTTCCAAAATAAAAATATTGCCTGCGGCGCTTAAAATGGAAGAAGCCCAATCCCATTTATTCCCCCCCCCCTACATACCTTATCCCCCCTTAATCCACTGAACCGGAAAGTAAACGTATATGAGACTTAAACTCAATATTTCAGCACTGCAGTGCAATTTTAGAATTATACTGAGTCGTATGTGAAGAAAATAAAAATTTAAAAATAAAAAAAAATTTTTTAGCAAATCCCGATCCCGATTTTATAATCCCGGTCCCGATTCGGGATCGGGATCTCCAGTCCAAATCCCGATCCCGATTTAGGCCAATCCCGATCCCGTGTCGGGATCCGGGATCGGGATCACCATTGCTAAATCCCGATCCCGGGTTTTTCTCAAAATCCCGATACCGCTGAACTCTAGATTTGAGATCTCGATGTAAAAGTCATTTATAGACATAGTTCTTTTTGTTTTTTCACTCAATATCAATGGAAATGCTTATAAAAAATTTTCAGAATTTTTCAAGCATTACGAAAAAAATTTTCACAAAGTGGTATAAGACGTCTCGGCGAGCTGAGTTGAACGGTACCACTTTTTTTCCGGAGATGCCTGTGGACCGAGATATAGGACCCGAAAATCGAAAGCATAGGGGGGAGTAAGCACAATTTTTGGGTGAAAAATTTGATTTTTTGAATTCGAAAGAGCTCGTCGAGCAAAGTTAAATAACACCAAAATTAGCTCGATCCGATGATTCTGAACAAAAATATGAACAACTTAACTTTCGCTTGAATAAATGTTTTTGTGTTGCTACTGAGGGTAGGTAGGCATTAAAAGCTGAGAATCGTTAAAGAGGAATATGCTAAGTTACGAGCCCAGAACCCAGCGACCGTAGACTTCCTGCGAGGCACGTGCCGCAAAACCCCGCGCGAGGCTGAGTCGAACGGTACCACCCCTACTTTATGAAACAATTCTGGATTGAGTTATAGGCCCGGAAATTGAAAAGCTAAAGGGGGGTCATTCGAAAGAGCTCTATGAGCTGAGTCGAATGACACCAAAATCTACGAAATCTGACTTTATATGACCGAGTTACAGACCCCCGAAATTTGAGAATTTTTGGGGTCAAAAAATTCGAATATGCATGCTCATTCGAAAGAGCTCTTCGAGCTGAGTCGAATGACACCAAAATCACCGAAATCTGACTTGATTGGGCAAAGTTATGACCGTTTGTTTCAGCCCCTTTCCACAAGGTTTTCGCGGAAAAAAGTTTTTGCCGCTGCGGAGGAAACCGGGCATGTCGAGCGGAACGACGGCCGCCGCTTCGCTACGGTCGCCGCGAGCAAGCGAGCACGACCGCAGCGAAGCCATCGTGTAGCGAAGACCATGCCCGGCCTGCCCTCCGTAGAGCACAAAAACAGTTTTTCCAGCGAAGATTCTGTTTGCCATAACTTTTTTCATAATCATTCAATTGTAAAGCATATAGCTATCTATTTCCTAAGGCTATGCAGTAGGCGGCGTGGTGTAATGGCTAACACATCAGTCCGGTCTACTGAAGATGCTGGTTCGCTCCCAGCCGCCGAATAACCTTTTGCACTAGCTAAAGGAGAGAAATAGCTATAGCCCAGCTGCTTTACTCAATCGAGCTGATTTTAATGTCATTCAACTGTGCTCGACGAGCTCACTTGAATTAGTTATTACATGCTTTTTCGAGTTTTTGACCCTAAAATCCCACCTATGGTTTCAAGCCCTATATTTCGACTCAGACTTGTAATATCAAGCTGATTTTGTGTCATTCGACTTAGCTCGAAGAGCTCTTTCGAATGAGCTATCACCAGAAAATCTAATTTTTCACACCAAATCGACCTTACTCCCCCTATGGGTTTTCAATTTTCCGGACCCTACATATAACTCGGTCCAGAATTATTTCATAAAGTAGTGAGTGGTACCGTTCGACTCAACTCGTCGAGACAAGTCGAATGACATATACCACGCCCCGAACTTTTACCACCGGTACACTACACTACATATATCCGGTAAATGCCACTGAAAAATCGGAAAACCATAGGAGGCACCCAGCTGTTTTTTTGGGAAAAGCTCTTACGCAGAGCTCGACGAATCAAATGACACCAAAATCAACTAACTTCAGTTGATTTGGCAAAGGGATATACTTTAGCCGGTGGCCGGTTCGAAACCGATTCGAAATATATATCATTCGATTCGTCTCGGCGAGCTGAGTTGAAAGGTACCACTCCCAGGGTGCGGAAACGCCTGTGGACCGAGATATAGGTCCCCGAAAATCGAAAAACCATAGCTCAATTTTTGGGTGAAAAAATCGATTTTTTGAATGATAGCTCATTCGAAAGAGATCGTCGAGCTGAGTCGAATAACACCAAAATCAACGAAATCCGACTTGATTGGACCGAGATTTGGACCCCCAAAAACCGAAGATCCAAAAGGTACAAAAAACAAAAAGCTCTATGAGCTGAGTCACAAAAAACAAAAACCTAAACCTATGGACGTCGGCGAGGCGCTTGTGCAAAACCCCGCGCTTCGCGCGGGGTTTTGCGGCACGCGCCTTGCGGGGAGTCTACGGGTGCTGGGTCTGGGCTCGTAACATAAACCTATTCCTATCTCCCTTGCATTGGACGTATTTGGGGCCTCCGTAGCAGCAAAAATCTCCACAGATGCCATAGGTAAGGAGCTAAAATAAAAGATCATAACTTTGTCCAATCAAGTCGGATTTCGTTGATTTTGGTGTCATTCGACTCAACTCGAGGAGCTCTTTCGAATGAGGTATCATTTATATAATCGAATTTTTGACCCAAAAAATCAGCTTGGTCCCCCCTTTGGTTTTTCGATTTTCGAGAGCCCGTATCTCGGTCCACAGGCGTTTCCGCACCCTGGGAGTAGTACCATTCGACTCAGCTCGCCGAGACGAATCGAATGGTACATATAACGAATCGGTTTCAAACCGGCCACCGGCTAAAGTACAGCCTTGGCAAAGCTATGACCATTTGATTTTAGCCATCAAATAATCCCTCCGCGGACCTTATTACATAATAATTAAAGTTCGTTTTTAAGCATGGAACCATAATTCACGAAATTATGCACGCATTGGGCATAATGCATGAACAGAGTCGTGGGGATCGCAATGAATCTGCTTGGATTAACTACGATAACATTATAGAAGTAAGTTGAGCTTTTGGAGTTTTGATGATAGTATGTATCAATTTATCGGCCCACATTTTATTTTTGGGTTAAATGATTACCTATTTAGGTTATAACATGAATATAGTTGCTTTTTCTGGCAATAAGTCAAAATTATATGTTTTTCAGGAGTTAGAGTAAATTTGATGAATTGTATTTTTGAAACTAGGCATCTTTTAAGAAATTTTATATAAATAATTAATGTGTAAAAAAATTGTTTAGACTTTGATAGAGAATAATCAGGAGAAAAATAAACACAGCAGTAGCCTTATAACCCAGCTGGTTGATTTTTTAGGATGAAGTATTTGCGACATGGGGGCTTGCGTTATCTTGTATTAGGATAACACCAAAGCAAAAATGCGCAGAGTGGTCAAGAGCCCGAATTCTTTTATATAATCATCCGAATGAAAGCATTAGTATTGTGACGAAATAGTTAAGGAATTTAAAATTAGCCAAACAGTCAAAAATTTTCCCTTTTTTGTGAATATCGGTAGTACCGATATTCACAAAAAAGGGAAAATTTTTGACTGTTTGGCCTTCCAAAATTTTTACCGGCAAATGTCCAGCGAATTAGTGATTTTCTGACTTTGCGTAAATTAATGCAATATCAATCGACACTTCATACATGTTTCCTTCTTCATATAAAATCATAGTATGTGAGCATGCAAAAGGAATGCAGACTTTTCCTTCCTTTTCTTGCATTTCTTCATAGGTCTCAAATAAAGCCACAGTACTCAGGATTTAATTCAATGGATTACTCTTTTTGGAATTTTATAGACAAGGGTTGTGCTTGATAACTCAATTATTTGGTTTTTTCGCCTGGGTCGCTAAATAGAAGTAATTTTCCTCTTATTTGATAACATATTAATTAGCGTAGGCACCAATATGCAGGGGATTAAGGACAGGAAATAAACTTTCGGCTCTAACAGCTCAAGAAAAAACTTTAACGGAAATGCATGTGACCTTTTTACCACTTCTGCATTAATAATTAAATTTAATTTTCAATTTAAGGAGTATCGGGCACAATATGATCGGCACAAAACATTAAATTTTGGAATGCCATATGATTTTGGATCAGTCATGCACTACAATTCGATTTCTGGTTTCAATATAGATCAAGAGTACAAAAATAAATTTAAGTAAATTAAATTTGTTGTTTAGAAAATATGTAATCGTTGCATTGAAGCATGGTTATCAAAATACAATGGGACAGCGAATTGAACCTTCATTTAAGGATATAAAACTTATCAACAGAATTTATTGTAAGAAATAAATAAATAAATATAAATTTTAATTTAAACAAATCCTCAAAAATGTTAAAAACATCCATCCTATCAAAGTTTAAAGCAACAAGTTTTGGCAACCTTAAAATTTAATAGTATCTCAAAGTAAATAAGAATCTAATAATATTTATTTAGGCACTCGTGATTATCCACATACATCTACATTACCTGAATCTATAAATTTTGGATGTGACATAAAAGAATATGAATTAAATAAGGGTATATGCAAGAATGGAGGGTATCCAGACCCATTAGATAATTGTAACTGTCGATGTCCTACAGGATATGATGGAAATGAATGTACTGAATATAAATGTAATTATATACATATTTTTTGAGAAATTTTAAAAATGTTCAGATGAAAACTGCAAAATTATAAAATTATTAGCAAAAGTTAAGAAACAATACATCTCTGCAGAATTTAGAAAGGGAAAATGCTTTTTCGCAATTCAGGTGAAAAATTAAAAAATATAGTTAATTTTACACAAAATTGAATTTATAATTTATAGTTACAACAAAATGCTGATAAAATCAAAAAAATCGAAGCAAAACGTATAACAATAAAAATTGAAAAATTGGAAGGTTTTGATTGTACGACTCGTTGTGAAAATGATTACATAGAAATTAAATATCTCAAAGATAAAACAGCAACTGGTTTGAGATTGAGTGGTTAAAAATAATTTAAAAATATTTTTAGGAGCGAGAATTTGTTGTAAATTTGACAGACTTCTAACTATTAATTCTGAAGATGATACTGAAGTATTAATAATGAAAAGAGGAAATATGGGAGAATATGACATTAGTTATCAAAAAGGTAAATTATTCCATGGAAAATACTAAATTACGTTTTTTTTTATTCAAAATGATGCTCCAAAAATTATGCCATTTTAAAGAAGTGTAATTCGAGAAACGAACACCATATTTTTAATATGAAAAATAATAAACATATACAGGACCTATATCTGCAGCTGACTTAAGAAATTTGATTTATTTAAGATATTTGTTGGTCTGATTAATTTCGTATACAACAAAAATAGATCTATTTAATAGATTAAATGAACTAAAAGTCTAGAGCAATAAATAAATATTCAATTATTTTTTAGAACTTGCACCTTCACAAGAATCTTCAAATTGCAAAGAAGTGCGTAAATCAATTTGGGATCCAAATAATTTGCAAACTCGGGGAGAATTATACGTGTTAGATGAAAAAGGAAATTTTGCATTAGGACCGGATGGAAAGTGGATTGTTAAACAATACTTTGGACCTAACTTTTGCTTACGATGCCATAGAAAGAATGCGATGATTGTTTGTAATTATGTTTAGTTTAGTTCAACCATTTATTTAAGATTAATGGTAAATACTTTCGTCGAAATGACTGCGTAGAAGATAATGATCCAGATCCAGATTGTTCTTATTCAACATGTTTTTACTGCAAGGTAATAATTTACATAAATAATTTAGAGAATTTAAATTGAAGGAATCAAAATCTATTTATCTCCTTTCCCTGAAAGTAATATAACGAGGAACCCTCATTCTAATTCCTTGTATAACCATTTTTTACACTATGGGTCCGAACATGTTAAAATGTAAATCTTCAAATGAAAAATATAAAGGATTCGAATCTTGAGAAAATTAAGGTGCCATACCGTCTCTTAAACAAAAGTTGCAGATATTATGTTAATAATAGGAAAATTGTAAACTTTTTAATAGGACAATTGTAAACTTTGATTGTTAAATTAAAAATTCAGACAGTGGAAGGTTCCATGGATGCAAATTGGTATTGGCAGAATCCGGAAGGTGAATGGATTCTTGTTAATCTTATGGATTGTTATCCAAAAGATGGATTAAATTAGAACATTTCCAAGTTAATTTCCTGACAATAATATATATATACCCATTAATTTTATTAACTTATACTATTGAATACTTAGTAAATTTTTGTTAAATTCGAAAGTTTTTACTTGTTAATAGATAATTGATATATAATGTACATAAATACAGTCATATTAAATTGTGCTTTTTGCAAAGTTACAAAATCATAAGCTTAGTGCAATTATTCAGAAATTTGACAACATAGTATAGCGTATAAACTACTCCCGGGAGTATTATTTTTCAACGCTCCTCCAAAGCGGACTGATTAAAAAATTGTTTGTAAAATAATTTTAAAATTTTCTAAATAATTATGTCATAAAAAATAAATTTCTGGGAAATAAAAATAAAACCATGAAAAATTAAAATATTTATTTATTTAATGTAAAAATTAAAAATTTTAAATGAAAAAGTCAGAATATTAAGAGCAATTCAATAACAATATTACGATCAACGTCAAACTATTTGTTCATCTTTAATGACGTGATTATTAATATGTATGACGTGTTATTTTTTGCCTGCATTTGAATAAATAAAGACAATTATTGTTTAATAAAATATAAAATGACAAAAGTTTCCTATTATTTAAATTCTAACGGTGGATAAAAAGTCCGGAAGAGCAATGCCTTAGTAAGAAAAGGAAAGTTTTACTAAATATCTTAGTAAATTTGATCAGGTATTTTATAATTAGATATGGGGCCATGAATTTACGGAAATAATATAAGCTACCTCAGGGCATTCACTAGGTACTTCAAAAAATTACAAAAGTACTCTCCCTAAGTACCTCAGTAATTCCCGAAGATATGGGCCTGTTCTAATATCGATATCATAAATTTATCTTAAGCCAAAACAATTTCGTGTTAAAAGAGCAAAAAGATGCTACAACTACAACATTCGCACGCAAAAATGTAAAAATCCACGTTGCCCAAGATGTCCAGCTTCTTCTTCAATGTCATCAAAAAATCCAAACATTGCTACTTGTTGTTATTAAGAAGGATTTTTTAATTTTTGTAAAATAATAAAAGCTCTAACTATAAGATAATAGTTAGCTAATGTTAAATAAAATATGAATTTTTAATTAAATAAAAAGTGTATTTTTTAGCAAATTTATTGAAAGGTTTTATGGAAATTTTAGCTGTAGTATACATAGGTGCATATCTCTCCCAAAAATGATCCCAGCAAGTGTCGTTACCTTTTGTCTAGGACTAGCCCTACATAATCAAAATTAAGTTACACCTCGCATGATAGCCTGACATGCAATTTTGCGGTGTAGTCCCCAACAGCCACGGTAATTCCAGCTCTGTATTGGTCTTCGTTCACAATGAATTTCCCAAGTATTAGCTTGCCCAATCCACTTTCAATAAAATATAACACAGTTACTGTGCATTTAACGAGAAACAATTTTAATGTAATTTTAATTAAAATAAAAATGCTGCGTTTATTATTTATTTTGATTAAAACACGAGTATTATAGAGGGAATGCCTCAATATCTATTTTAAAACTTATTAATTTCATTATTTCTACCTACTAAATCCTTTTAACTCTCAATATCTTTTATAATCCAAAAAATCCCTGATATCTTCAACAAATCATTTCGATCTCTTGATTTATTTTATATAGATCTTCAAACTGTTTTATTATTAAAATTGATAATCATTTTTAATAAATATTTTTAAAAATAGTGTAGAAAAAATAGTGAGTAATTATTAGAGAGGATAATTATTTCAACATTTACGGTATTAAGCATTTATGTAGAACGATGATAGTACAATAATGAAAAATAATTTTTGTAATAAAATACACTTATTTGAATTATTTATTTTTTAAATATCTCTTTATCATAAAGTATTTTTTGTTTTAAATTAGTAAATCAATCATTTTTCTTTAAAATCGCAATGAAACGCTAAATTAAATTTAAAAAAAATTGCTGGATGGAAAAAATAATTAAAGGATTCCAGCAACTTATTCAAGCAACTTTTAATGTATTTATCTATCCAAGCATACTTTCGATACTCCCAATATGATGTGAAATTTTGTTAAGAATAATTTTAAATGCCCCCCCCCCTTCTTGTGCCAAACGGATTAAATAATTATTTAAAATTATTTAACCCAACAGCCACGGTAATTCCAGATCTTTAGTGGTCTTCTCTTACAATGTATTTCCCAAATAAAATATTTTTAAAGATAATGTAGAAAAAATAGTGAGTAATTATTAGAGAGGATAATTATTTCAACATTTACGGCATTAAATATTTTATGTAGAACTATGTATGATAGTTCAATAATGAAAAATAATTTTTATAAAATACACTTATTTGTTGTATTTATTTTTTGAATATCTCTTTATCATAAAGTATTTTTTGTTTTAAATTAGTAAATCAATCATTTTTCTTTAAAATTTCAAATTAAACGTCTAGATTAAATTTAAAAGAATTAGCTGGTTTAAAAGAATTAGCCAATAGTTCACACACAACGAATGGAGGCTACATTCATTAATACAATTAAAAAATGTTTACAAAATTGTCTTTATAATTATTATATTTATTATCTAAATTATTATAATTATTATCTATTCATTATCTAAATTATCTTTAATCTTTACAAATCAATCTACAAAAAAATCAATCTTTTTTGGGACGTATATACTTTCATGGGACGCATAAAAGTTCATGGGACGCATATACTCTCATGGGACGCATAAAAGTTCATGGGACGCATGTCCTGAGATAGAGCCTTTTATTTTTAATAAATAGGAAGGAACAATAATTCACGAAATTATGCATGCATTAGGTTTTTTGCACGAAATGTCTAGGGTTGATCGCAATGAATTTGCTTGGATCAATTATGAAAATATTAATGTGGTTGGTCTAATCTTAATATTTTGTAAATAAGCATTTTATAAAAGAAATATCTATATAACGAAGAATTTGCATTTACGTTAATGCACGCGATAGTTGTGATTTCATGAGTCGAGAACGCAAATGCATATATTCATAATTTAAATTCTTAAGTTGAAAACTAGGATTTTCGTAGTGATGTCCCTAAATTTTTAAAAAGTTTGCTTAAACAATAGTGTTTCACCGGAACCGGAACTTTTAAAAAATTTTTGCTAGCAAATTTTAAAAAATTTGTAGTTTAAGTAGGGTTGTCTGTTCACCAACCGAAACCGAACCGAACCGAGACTTTTGATTAACCAAAACCGAACCGAAAATTTGTCGGCGATAAGTGATATATTTGGGTTAGAGAGTGGTGTATGAACGGATTTGGTGGTACAAGTGTTTGATATCGCACGATATAAGGATTCAGAATTGTAATGGGTTTAAGGGGTATCAGTGGAATAAGGAGCGATATACGTTTTATGGGGATAAGGAAGTAAAGAAGGATATTAGGCCCCTTGATATCACACTATATAACTCAAAATCCACATTGATCCATCCAAGTCATCCGTTATACCATTCAACTTTCTTTTTCAGCGCCGCAGGCGAAAATTTTGAAAATTTCTGATGGCTGTAAGCAGCAAAATTCATCATTTATTAGTCATACGAAAAATTTTAAGAATTTTAGAGGGCCAAAAAACCGTAATTACTCCATGTAAAAATAAAATAATTTTTAAAACAAAGTTAAACTCATAAAAATGAGTTATTTTTTAAAAGAAAAATTTGAATATTTATTGTCCTAAGATTGGCAAGCGAACCCAACTTAAAATCATTAACACCTTGAGTGAAGCCCAAACCCTAACCACTCGAACACCGGCTCAGCAGAAGGGAACTGAATGAAAATAAACATATTTCTTTCGATTTTTTTTATTACAAGTATGAAAGTACGAGTATTTTATTAATATTTTAAAAAAAAACTAATCCTTAGGGGTGTAAAAAAGTTCCGGTTTGGCCGGAACCAATTTGTAAACCGGAGCCGGAACCGGATTTATCAATTAATTCTTTTAACTTCAAATTCAGACCAAAACTCATCTCTTTCATTATTAGAAATGGAAAATTTCATTTCTGAATTGTATTCATTTGAAAGTTGATATTTTCTGGATTTTAAATTGTTATATCTAACTTCCTCCTTAACATTTTCTGCTCTTTCACTTATTATAAGATCTCCAGCTACATTATAACATCTAATTTCCTTCACCATTTTAGAAAGATTTTTTGATGTTTCTATATACTAAAATTAGATTGGGTTAAAATTGTTATGAAATCTATATTCAATATTTGATAACTAAAGGACATTTAAAAATTAAAAAAATCGGCTTTTATGTTTATCTAGATCAGAGATGCACACAATTGCGGACTGAGTAAAATTGAGTGTTTTTTTACTTGCGGATTGCGTTTGCGGAAATTTTTTTCAATTGCGTGCATCCCTGATCTAGATCTGCATATTAAAGGACATTTTGGAAAAACAGAATGTACATCCCAATAATTTTGCAATACATATATTCAATCATTGCAAAAAATCATATACCTGTATAATTAGATTGTAAAAACTTGAGTCAAGAAAATCATAATAAACACTATAGAATCCATTTCCTCTATTTGTCAAAAGTTTTAATAAATTATTACTCAATTGCTCTATTCGGTTGATCATGTGTATTTTAACATTAAATTTATTAGAAATTAGATGGTTCAACGCAAATTTTAAAAATCTCTCGTTATAAATAGAGAGTTTGGCCATCCGAGAATGAATTTGTAAAGGTATATTTGTTTTATTTCCATCAAATAATAGTTCAATCATTTGTGGATTAAATATAAATGTATCAAACTCAACATATCTGAAGGCACATTCAAATATTTGTTGAAAGAAACAGCGAGAAATTTTCATATCTTCAATATTTTTTGGAATGTTTTGTAAAAGTATAGTGACAATCATAGAACAGAAAACTAAATATAAATAGAAAATATTTCTAAGGAGCTAAAAATAAATTATCTTGTAAAATAATATTAAATTAACCATTTCCGAATTGCCGATTTATTTCTATATTAATAGCTGCAATATCTCTTTCTGTATCCTCATCACTTAAAAAGATGGGAATTCTTTCCTCTATTCCACATTTCCACTAAATTTTAGTATTTTAAATAAAAAATAAATTCATCGTTAACCTTTTTCTCTAGTTCTTCACTCAATTGAAAGTCATAAAGAATGGGGTCTGG
Source organism: Meloidogyne enterolobii (assembly GCA_963681835.1). Taxonomy (NCBI): domain Eukaryota; kingdom Metazoa; phylum Nematoda; class Chromadorea; order Rhabditida; family Meloidogynidae; genus Meloidogyne; species Meloidogyne enterolobii. Next base: position 3,286,629 of record CAVMJV010000014.1, on the reverse strand, counting down.
TTTAAAGAATTTATATTTATTTAAATTCCACTCAAGATGATACAACTAAAAAAATAGAGAATCAATTTAATATTAACAGATTACAGTTTGGATTTTATAAAATTCCTTCCGAGCCAATTTCTCCTCAAATTCATTAATAAAATTTTTTAAGTAAATATTTGTTTGTTGAATATCGAATAATTGGTCGGAAGTAAAGAATTTAAATATATCTAGTTGAACTTCAAACGGAAGAAAATACATTTTAACTTTTCTGTCTGAAAACGATAAATAATTTTAAAATATTCATGGATTTATCATTAAAAATAAGAGTAAAATAAAACATGACGAACGAAAAAAGATAACTAAAAGGCCGATAAATTTTCTTCTAGCCATTCTCTCTTGTGTAAAAGCACAAAAAACTGACCACTGTTTTGTTGCGCAACAAGAAATTTTTTATTAAATCCTTAAAACAGCCTCCACTAAACCACAATTCACTGCATAATTATTCTAGTGCCGTTGAGCGGGGGGTCATTTAGCTTTTTATTATAAAAGGTGAATAGCTTGGCATCATTTTTGTGTCAAGACGAGAAAACATCGTTTAAAGAAAAAAATTTTCTTCAATTAATTTATTACTAACTATTCAATATGTTTTAAATATAACTATAGAAGCGAATTGGCATTATTTAGTGTTATTCAAACATTATTAAAATTTTTATATTTTGAAAAATTGATATTTTGAATATACTTCACCAAAAGACTCAGTTGAGGCTTTGATTTGCAACAAAGCACTGAGTTGACAAATCTCTAGAGACTTCCCATCATACCGGAAAAATTTTAAAAATTTCGCTTTTCGCATTTCGCTTTTCGCGGATTTTCGCCTTTTTTGGACTTTCGCTTTTCGCGTTTTGCTTTTTAAATTTAATTTCGCTTTTCGCATTTCGCGCTTCGCTTTTTAAAATCCGTTTCGGCACACCCTTGGTAAATACCTAACTTTAAAAAATATTTTTGAACCCTTATTTGTTGTTTGAATTTTAATTTTTTAATTATTAGAAAGCCCTTGAAATTTGCTACAAGAAGCAACTATCTCATTTCACAGAAAAAATTCTACGGGAGATAAAGCCCGTTAATTTTTTAAAGCAAAAAGAGGCAGTAATACGCAAATTCGGACCAAGCCAAAGACATGTTTTTGAACGTATTACATTACGGCAAACATGTAGAATAAAGGTATTTGCCTATAAATCCTCTTATTATTAATTATAGAAACGGGGGAGAATTTAAACTTTTTTTAATTATAAAGGTATTTAAAGAAAGATAAAAAATTTTTTTGGAAACTGTACTTTGCTAGTAATGGAAAAATTTATTTTTTAAATTTATATTTATCTTTAATTTCCTTTATATTTCTTTAAGTACCTCCCTTAATTTGAATATATTATTTCCCAAAATACAAACAAAAAAACAAGCCAAGCTATTAAAAAATCGCAAAAAGGTAGAAGAAAGAAGGGTTGTAGGTCAAGCTAAATTTCTTACTTTTTTGCACCGCAGGCGCTTTTTGACCTACAACTTTTTTTTCTCTCTATTTATATTTAAAATATCTTGGCTTGCTTTTTTTGAATAATTTTTATATTTTAAAATTACCTTCAATAAACTTTTATAACTTAATAGGACAATAATATTTTTCACATTTATAAACTTATTTTAATTTATTAAAACTTAGAAACTTCTAAAAATGGATCAAGAAGGATTATCACCAAATTCTGATTGGATTTTGGTTGAAAAAGAAGGAAATGATTTTGAGAAAATTGAAACTATTAGTGACAATATTCAAAAAAATTTCGAGGAAGAGAAGGAAAAGACTGTTAATCTTAAAAGAAAAAATAATTTTCTTGAAAATGAATTGAAGGAAATGGATAAAGTTTGGATTTTTTATTGAATATTTTTTTAAGTTTTAGAAAATTCAAAAAATAAATTCTGACCATAAAAATGAAATTGAAGAAATAAAACGAAATTTACAGAAATTAATTGAAGAAAATAATAAACAAATAAAGGCTGAAAACGATATTTGTTTACAGAAAAAGGATGAGAAAATAAATTTCTTGGAGGAAGAAATTAAAAAGGTACTTAAATAAAAATATTAATTTCCAAATTAAATAAATTAAAGTTTTGTTCATTAAAAAATTCTGAACATAAAAATAATTTTAGTTTAGAATTTAAAATAAAAAAATAAAAGTTTTAATTTTAAAATTATTTTTAAAATTAATATTTAATTTTATATAAAAAGACAAATGATTTGTTTGAGAAAAAGTTGGATGATTTAATCAAATTAAACAATTTGACTCGTAATAAATCTGTGGTGGTTAGTTTAGAATTTTAATTATAAATAATTTTTAAAGAATTTTATTAAAATTAAAAATAAATGGAGTGAAATTGAATATATTTGTAAATGTTGTGCAAATAAATGTATAAATATAAAACCTATTGGTAAATGTATTAATGGATATGGAAATTTAATTAATGATGAATATATTAAATATATTAATTGTTTGGAGGGGTTAGGTAATTTATTGAATTTTAAAATTTTTTAAAATCGTTTTTAGGGAAAAATGCCATTGTTTCCAATTGTGCAGAAAATTTATTTAAAAAACCAAAAAATTGCTTTAATTATTCATTATATTATTTTGAAATTGAATGCATATTTGAGGGAGAGTTAAATGCTTATGGAAAATGGATGGATATTGGGCTTGAAAATTGTAGTACAAATAAATGGATTAGATTTTCTGCTGAGTTTGCTACAATTTATGACGAGAATAATGAGGAATTTGAACTTGACAATATTTCTTGGAAAAATAAAGATATTTTTGGTTGCGGATTAGTATATCCACCAACTAATAAAATAAATGAATTTCCTTATGTTTTCTTCACACAGAATGGAGAACAAATTGGTAAATATTTAATTAAAAATTATTAACAAAAGATTATTCTTTAAGGTATGGCTATATTATTAAAGGAGAATTTCGACTCATACAAACCACATGTTTGGCTTGAAAATTGTTCCATTGAGGCTAATTTTGGAAATGATTTACAAACTAAACCATTTAAGTATGAAATTTCAAAACATTTTGTTCTCAAAGAATTTTATTGAGAATTTAATTTGTTTTGATTTTACTCATTTGATTTATGTATATTTCTTAACAGTAAAATAATCAATTTTTTAAATTTTTAGTAATTCTTTATTAATCAAATTTTCTGCCCCTATTGTTTTTGTCATAACTTTTTCAGATGTACATAAATGAAGATTGATAATTCTTTTATTGTTTTATTCCTAGCACTAAAAAAATTCTATACCAAAATTGTTTTTAAATTTTTTAATTTGACTTATTATTCTTACTTCGAAGTTCGAGCAAGATTTTTTTGATGAAAGTTGGTCTGGGCTAAAGGCAAATTTTTGAAATATGCAAAGTTTATATCATTCGAATGTGATTCGAATTAGGGTTGCAGTTTTCGAACCGGGTAGACGTTCTATTCGAATAACTTATTCGAATAACGTCAAAATTGTTCATGACTGAAATATGGATTTTTAAAGAAAAAAGAATATAGATGTTAAATTCAAACTTTTTAGGCGAAAATTTTAAAAATCTAATTATTGTCTATTTCGAAGCTTCTCAACGAGCCAAGTCGATTGGTACAAAAAAAAATAGAAAATTTTTGGACCAAAAAATAGAAATTTATTTTACAGATAATAAAGCTTGTTGTAAAAAAATATTATTCAAAAAAATATCGTTCAAATAAGGAAAAATTTATCAAACGAAAAAAATATTTAAAATTCATAAAAAGCAGATAAAAAACAAAATTTTAATAAAATTCTGTCACAATTAAATGATTCGAAATATCATATTTAAATGGTTTAATCTCCAAATCATTTCCAAAATTCGCTTCAACAGAACAACCTTCTAATGCAACAAACAGTTTATATGACTCGAAATTGTCTTTTAATAAAATACCTTTACCTTTAAAAAATAATTTATTTTCTAAAATAATTTTTAGTAAATATTTACCAATTTGTTTTCAGTAGTTAGTCCCACCCCCGTGTCGTGGGGGCAGAAGGGGCTGTCAGTTAATTAATCAAAATTAAAAGGTGTGAAACCGGTTCCCTCCCGGCCCCTTCCCCACCAACTGAAAGGTTTAGAAGCTGTTGCTTCCCCTCTCTAATAAAAGGTTTCCCTCACCAACCCCACTAACCAAAAGCTTTTGCTTCCCCCATCCAACCTTCCAACCAAAACCTCTTCTTTTGTTTTCCTCAAACCTAAACCTATAAGGCTCTTTCTTTTGTCCATCCAAAGCTTTTGGGACTTCCCTTCTTTTATTATTAAATATTATTCCCCTTTTTTGTTTTCGCGCTATTGAGCCCTTTTCTTTACCGACAAAAATACTTGCCTTTTCTTTAAACAAATCTTATTGAGACATTTACTCTCAACATGCAAATTTTTCTTTTTGCCTCCAATTTTCCCATAAATCTAATCCTTTTATTTTTCTCTTTTATTTTTCGCGTTTCACCGACAACATAGTTGTCTGATACTCTTTCCTTTTTCATTTCATTCTATGCCTATTTTTATATAATAGGCAAATTCTATTATTTTTTTGTATATTTTTTAATAATTTTAAATTTATTTTTAAATATTTATTTTAAAGAATTTATTTGTATTTTTTGAAGGGTTGAGAAAAAAGGGGTTTGGGTGGGTTTGGTTTGGGATTTTGAAAAATTAAAATTTTATTTAATTTTTAAACAATTTTTAATAATTTATTATTTAAATATTTTTTTACCCGTGGTTGAGAAAAAAGTCTGGTTTTGGGTAGGGTCCTCAAATTTTAACGGGTCCTATAATTGTTTTATTTTTTAAATTATTTATTCTATTTATTTATATTATTTGGAGGGACGGGTTGAGAAAAAAAAAGTCTGGGGTTTGGGGAGGGTTTCAAAAAATTACTAGTCTTATATATGTTTTTAATGATTTATCTATTATTTATTCTATAATAGATTTTTATTTATATTTTATCACTTCAATTAACATCTTCTAATTTAAATTTATTTTTAATTGTTTGGAGGGTATGGGATGTTGGGATATTCGGAGGGGAATTACTATTTGATATTTTTCATTTTTGGTATTTAGTGGGTATATTTGGTACCGATCCAAGGTTTTGAAATTTTTATAACATTTCAAAATATTTACTAAATCAAAATCAAATTTAGTAGTTAGCGAGCTACAGTAGTTAGTCTTTGGAGTAAAGTTGTTAGTAGTTCAGTAGTTAGTCGCCCTGTAGTGGGTGCTCATGTATTTGTGGGTGCACTCAAAAATGGGTGCCACTTTTTTCACCAGCTCAGTCAAAATTTTGTAAGCCAATGATCCAGATGTCTTCCTTTTTCAGCGCCGCACGCACAGTTTTGTATACAGTAGTTAACTATAATTTAATGTAGACTAGTGTACACCTCATCACATTTTTTATGTTCGACATCTGGGGAGATATTTATAGTATACCATTTTGGGGCGTTGCACATTTGACCGAAATGTATTTTGGTGAAATGTATTTGTATCATTTGTCAATTTGATTCTTCGTTTATCTGGGGTATAAAAAGGGACGATTTATTGAAAAATCTTTCATTTTTTCAAAATGTCCGATATAAAATTCCCAAAAATATTACCTGGGCCCGTAGAATAAATTCGGGGTTGGATAACCCGGTTAAATAACCCGGTTAAACAACCCAGGGGCAAATAACCCTTAGCTACGGGTTAAAATCGGTAGAATAAATTCAACCCCGAGTTAAGGGTTATTTAACACCGAGCTAAAGGTTATTTAACTAGTTGAGTTACTGGGTTATTTGACCCTTTATATTTTATTGCCATATCCATTTCGCAATAATTGTTTACGCAATAATTGTTATTATTAAAAAGAGATATAGTCAAATGAAAAAGTTTAAAAAATTTATAAAATTTTTAATTGTTGAATAAATTTTGCTTCAAAAATTTTTGTAAGAGTTTTTGCTAAAAAATTTTTGTTAAAAAAATTAAAAAATTTTTGTTAAAAATTTTTTTATGCGTTTTGATAAGAAATTAAAATTTTTAAAAATTTTGCAATTTAATAAATGTTTTAATTTTTTGGAAATTATGCATAATTCGCATGTTACCCTGCCCCCTAGTAGGGTTGCAATTTGCCCCTTACCTGCGGGTTATTTAACCCGGGTAATTAATTTATTCTACCGGTAATGTTACGCGGGTCAGATAACCGGGTTATCTGACCCGGTCATTTAACCCGAAGCTAGGGGTTTGAATTTATTCTACGGGTTACGGGTTATTTAACCCCAAGGTAGGGGTTGAATAACCCTTACCCCGAATTTATTCTACGGGCCCTGAAGTTGAGTTTAACATCTCAGCTACAGGGATTACAATTTCCAGTGTCCGCTATACAAACCCCCGTTTTCTTCCTTACGACCAAGGAGGGAAATGTCGTAAGTGCAAGAGCACTGAAGTCGAATTGGATTTTATCATAGTAAAGGAAGGGGTTGTAGTCTATTGCACCCGCTTTGAAGGAAGTCGATTTGTTCCCTTCGATTCATTATACGATTTACCAGGTCATTGTTTCTTCAAAGTAAAGAACAAAGGACGAGTCTTTAATGTACCGTACAACGATACTACTCACATTCCTTGCCCCAAAACTGAACCAGCTGAACCACATAGTCCGCCCGAAATACCCGAAGAAGTGACACAGACACCCCAACCCTTGGATAACCTTCCAACAATGGATGAATTGGATGATTTCTTCCAGAGTCTAGATGCATCGGTTACAGGCATTCCAACCGATTAAAATGATATTTAAGTGAAAATTTCGTATATCCATAAATATTTATTATGAATTCATTAGCTTTCTCGGATAAAGATTTAAAATTTAAATTACCTTTTGGGATGATTATATCTGGTCCTAGTTCAAGTGGTAAAAGTACCCTCCTACTAAGACTAATATCTGAAGCTCAAGAATTAATTTACACTAAACCAAAGTCTATACTTTACTGCTTTGGAGAAATGAACAATATTGTACCACTCTTACAAAAATCTGGAGTTGATGTATTTTCTGGGGTTCCCCCTGAGGATTTAATCAAAAAATATCCCAAGCCTCTTTTACTAATTCTCGATGATTTGAATCTTTCTATTGATGAAAAATATCTATCTGAATTGTTTACCAAGAAATCTCATCATCAAAATTTTTCTATAATTTTTGTTACACAAAATTTATTCGATAAGAAAATTAAAGTAGCACGACAAAATTCTCAGTACCTCATGTTAATGAGAGCACCCAATTCAATGCTTTCCATCAGAAACATAGGGGTGCACCTATTTCCAAAACAGTTGGACTATTTTCTAGACTCATATCGGCAAGCAACCAAGCAACCTTATGGTTACTTGCTCATCGATATGCATGCTTCCTCAGATCCTACCCTGCGTCTTAGGACCAACATATTTAAGGAAGATGATGAAAAGATAATTTTCTTTCCAAAAAATGGTTAATCAATTAATTTCTGAAAATATAAAATTTTTACATTTATTGTCAAAGACCAAATCTAGAAGAAAAAGGAAAAGACTCTTAAAATTGTCAAATAGTGAACAACTTTTAGCATTAGCTGAAATTTGTTTGAATATAGTAAAAGAGAGGTTCAAACTTACAACTCGGCAAAAGAAAAGATTATTACCCCATGCAGAATTTGTACGAAGTTTGAGTAGGGTTAGGAGCGAAAGGGGAGCCAGACATGTTATTAATCAAAAAGGTGATGGAGTGGGAGTCTTTGCAGCCCTCTTAACACCCGTTCTCATTGAAATGGCTAGGATGCTGACTATAAAAGCCCCAGGCACATCTTAATTTAAAATTAAAATTATGGCTAATAAATTTATTCTAGTTCCTGAAGAAATTTACAAAGGTTTGACAACCCAAGATACAGGGGAACCATACTTGGATTTTATTCGTCAAGGTTTAGAGAAAACAAAATTGAAAAGGGAGACACCTAGTGCAAAAAATGTACACTATAATCAGGAGCTTAGGCGATATTTGCAATTAAGAAACGAGCAGCAAAATAGACCGGTTAAGGTGGAGATGGTTGCTAGTCCAAAGGGTGCAATTATGAATACTACAGCCTCCCTTCCGGCTTCAAATATTGGGGAAGACGACGATAATATATGGATGAGTGATGATATGTCCTTTAGTTCGTATCCAAAAGAGACACCATCTTATAACATTATACCGCCTATCCTGCCAGACATTAAACCTATAATTACATTAAAACCGAAAAAATCTACTACCTATTATAAACCCCCGAAAAGAAAAAGAGGTGAAGAGGAGATAGGTAGCAATAAAAGAAGACCTTTGATAGATTACGAAATCAAACCAATTAAAAAAGAAAGTGATGATGGTTTTGATGACTATAGAAAGAAGGAAAAGAAGAGACAATATTTAGAAAGGAAGAAGGCTATCAGAGAACAAAAAATTCCTTATACTCCACAATACCATAAGGAGGTTACATTTGTACCACCACCACCACAAGGAACAAAAAGGTTACAATATATTAATATTGAGGAAGATAAAAGGAAAAGGATTGATGAGTTAGAACAGAAAAAGGAAAGTCTACGAAAAATAAGAGAGGATCAAAGGCTAGAAAATATTAGGAAAGGGAAAAAGGAAAGGGAATTAAAAAGAAGTGGTATACGAAAACTAAAAATCCCCCTAGACCAATCAGCAATGTTAAAGGCTAGACAAGAGGATGACATTCGAAGGCGTCAAAAGTTAAAACGAAAGTGGCAAGGTCCAGACGAAAGCCCCTTCTTAACGTTAAAGAGAGTCAAACCCGTTACGAAAAAACAATCCGCAAGAGCAAGCAAAGAATGGATGCAGAGGCTTATAAAAGCAAAGCGCAAAGCAAATAACAAATCATTTAAACCTTCATTGTGGTAAAAATGGGTGATTATACTAAACTTTTACAAGATTTGTACAATAATCCAGAGTCTCCAGCTGCCTTTTCAGGTGTGGATAGACTATGGAAGGAGGCTAGAAAAGTACTCAAACATATACCTAAAAACGTTGTGCAAGATTATTTAGAAGGGCACAGGACTTATACGTTAATGCGACCGAGACGTATTCATTTTAACAGAGCCTTGACAATACCCGCAGGCTTTATGACAGACGTCCAAGTAGATTTGGCTGATTTTCAAGCAATCGCAAGACATAACAAAGGGAATAAATATTTGCTTTTGGGAATTGATGTTTTATCTAAGAGAATATTTGGGGTGCCTGTAAAATCAAAAACTGCAGAGAATATGGTAACCGCGTTCACTGAGTTAATGAAACAAATGCCTATGAAACCACACCGTATATTTTCGGATAAGGGAAAAGAATTTAAAAATTCTCAAATGAACGAATTTTTTCAAAATGAGGAAATTCACAAGATGGAACCAACTCACTCCACAGTAAAAGCAGCACTAGCTGAAAGGGCTATTAGACATATTAAACAACGTATTTACCGTTATTTTGCCCAAAATAAGACCTTAGACTGGATTCAAGTCCTCCCAGAAATTTTAGAAGGAATAAATAAAGCAAAAAGTAGGGTGCATGGAATGAGACCTATTGATGTTAATTTTGACAATGCTCAAGAGGTATGGAAGAAGGTATATGGAGATGTTTTTTCAGATAAAAAGACAACCCCAAAACTTAAAAAAGGAGATTATGTTCGAATGAGTCTTGGAAAGGGAGTGTTCGAGAAGGGTTATATTCCAAACTGGGGTGATGAAATACTCCAAGTAGAAAAGGTTAAAGGACATGTTCATCCAATACGTTACAAAGTCCAAGATGATAAAGGTGAAAAGTTCAAAGGATCATTTTACGGAGAGGAATTAGCTCGAGTTCGTAAGGATGCTGATACTGAATATAGAATAGAAAAGGTTGTAAGAAAGAAAAAGAGACCGGATGGGACTTACGATCTTTTAGTAAAATTTATAGGTTATCCCGAAAGAGAATGGATCCATGAGACCCAACTAGTATAAAAGCTCATTTAATTGTTCATTATTTCATTTTTGATAAAAATGTCAAATACTTTCTTTGTTTTTCTTCCTAGTAATGTTTCCGATTATCCAGATAATCGACCAAATAAATTTCGCGTCCATCTACCTAGACCTCTTTATTTTTCTGGAGACTGGGTATGTGGTTTGCATAGTATAAGTTATCCATATTCATGGCCCTCAACTATTGGTACCCTTGATGAGCAATGGATTGACATCCATTTTACCAAAACTGATGGAAGGGCTAGTATTATTCGTGTACCCGTTCCCAAAGGTTCACACACCACTGTAGAAGATTTACATCAATTTTTATTATCTACTTTAGAACACCAAGTAGGAGCTATAGAAGGATCATCCTTGGAAAAACCCGAGACACTAGTCAAACCTCCAAGTGTCCGCAGACCAAAACGTAGTGTATCCCCTGAAGGAGAACTTAGGATGCCATCTCCTTCATCATCGGCCGAAGAGGAAGAAGGAGAACTTAGAGAACAATCCCCTTCATCCTCTGCAGAAAGGGAAATAGAATCCCGTAGGTCATCTCCTAAACTTGCCAAAATAATCTCCTAAACTTGCCCGCTCCTCAACCACCAAAACCCTCTCCTCAACCACCAAAACCCTCTCCTCAACCACCGAAACCCTCTCCTCAACCACCAAAACCCTCTCCTCAACCACCAAAACCCTCTCCTCAACCACCGAAACCCTCTCCTCAACCACCAAAACCCGCTACTCAACCACCAAAACCTGCTCCTCAACCTCCAAAACCCACTCCACAACCTCCAAAGCCTACAACACCACAACCTCCGAAACCCTCTCCTCAACCATCAAAAGAACTAACTCCTCAAACACCAAAACCCACTCCACAACCAAAGACAATACAACCTTCTTTACCCACTTCTCTTTCTCTAACACAAGAGGAAGATTTAAGAAACCCATCTCCTTCATCCTCATCTGAAAGACAATCCTTACCCAGTTCACCTACACTTCCACAACTCCCAAAACCTGAAGCTACATTTAATGACCCTTTATGGACTGAAGAATATGAACGAGTACTTACCCATGTACTTGCAAATCTTGGACAGAAGATAACCCCTCAAGCAAGGATAAATTATCTACCAAATATGCCTATACTTGTAAAGAAATATGGTAAAGTAAACAAAGTAGACTCAACTACACAAAAGCAAATTATAGATTCGATAGAATTATTCTATCATAGTGACTTTGAACGTTTCAAAGTCACTTTCACTCACCCAAGCATAAAATATGTTTCCTTTTCCAATCAATTAGGCTATGTATTAGGGTTCCAAAATCCAAATATGGTATTAAACAATGAAATTGCCAAGTACGGGTGTGATTTACGAGGAGGTTTCTCAAGTTTCGCTGTATATTCCAAAGGACTTACTGAAAGTATGATAATAGGGAATTCACTTAGTTCACTCCTAAGAGTTGTTTCTGTAGCAGGAGCCACCCCAGGACAATATTATGAGAAAATATATGATTCACCAATTTATGCCCGAGTTTTACCAAAAGAAGTTAATGAGATTGAGATTGAACTGAGAACAATGGATAACGGTCGACCTGTACCATTTGAATTCGGTACAGTGCTCCTGGTCCTAATATTTAAGAAGGTGATAAATTTCTGATTTTCATTTACAAATTAAAAATGGTGCACATTTTATTTGATACAAGTACTGTGAGTTATGACGATTTTATTCTTCCAATGAAAGGAGGAGGAATTACTGATGACTATTTTAAAGGTGCAGCTCCCTTTCAGAGAGGTTATGGTCAAAGGGGTGCAGGCATTGGGGATATTATGAGAGGACTTTGGAGATTTTTCCTACCAATTATGCGACGTGTAGGTACCACTGTTTCAGAAGAGGCACTAAACACAGGTCAACGTGCACTGGGAAGGGTCATTCAAGGGGAACCTATAAAAGAAGCCCTAGTCAGTGAAGGGAAGAAGGGGATAGATGTCGTGCTTGAGAAAGGAGGCTTACCTAAACAATTTGGATCTGGAAGAGGTATAAAAAGGAAACCAACCCCCAGTCATCAAACAGTTATTAAAAGAAAACGATTAAAATCTGACGCTTTTGGTTTTTATTAAACATGAGTTTTCATAAAATTGATCGCGATAGTATAAATTCTATTACAAATGCCCTTGATTTTTTCCAAGTACCACCAACAAATGTAAGTATTTCTTCATCCAAAGTCTTTGAAATCTTACCAAGTAATCCTGTTACTGATACACCCATTCATTTTAAGATTCATAGTAGTCAAAATTACATAGACCTATCAAAAGTATATCTGTTCACTGAATTTCGCATAAAAAAGGAAAGTGAAGATGGAAAATTGGTCAAACTGGCTGCTACAGATAATGTAGCACCTATACAACTAATAGGTCAGACATTTATAAATAATATGCGAATTACTGTAAATGGAAGGGAAATTTTTAATTCAAACTCACTCTACGCCTACAAGACTCACTCTACGCCTACAAGATTTACCTTATTTATTTCTTCTCCCAAAGAATTAATTTTTTCGTCTTTTTGATCATTTTCATCTTTTAATTGTTGAAATTTATCACTTAATTTTTGAAACTTCTCCTTCATTTCTTCGATTTCGTTTTTGTGATCAGAATCTATTTTTTGAATTTTCTAAACATTAATTTTTAAAAAATATTCTACAAAAAACATCCAAACTTTATCCATTTCCTTCAATTCATCTTCAAGAAAATCATTTTTTCTTTTAAGATTAACAGTCTTTTCCTTCTCTTCAACAAATTCTTTTTGAAGATTTTCAAAATTAGTTTCAAATTTTTTAAAATCATTTCCCTCTTTTTCAACCAAAATCCAATCAGAACTTGTTGATAATCCTTCTTCTTCAGCCATTTTATTGAATGTTTTTAATTAAATTATTTAAAAGAAAAAAAATGAATTTTATTTAAAAATTTTATTAAAATAAATATTTTGGTACTTTATGGATATGTCACCCCCTCCTATTTTGAGTCTCAGAGTTTTCCTTATACGTAGAAAATGGTCAGAGATTATTTTCTTCTCCATGTCAATCATTTTTTTCCTCTTCAAGTATTTTGCTTGTTTATTTTGCCTTTTCACATATTTTTGATTAATTTCACTCATTTAATTTCCACATTTCACTTATTTTGCTTGAAGAAAAAAAATGATTGACATGGAGAAGAAAACAATCTCTGACCATTTTCTACGTATAAGGAAAACTCTGAGACTCAAAATAGGAGGGGGGGGGTGACATATCCATAAAGTACCAATATTTTTTTAATTTACGTAAATTTTAAATTATTGGAAAAAATTATAATCTAATTTAATTCGATTTAAAAATAAATTTAAAAATTCAAGTCGCCTATAAAATGAGCATCTCAAAAATTTATGGAGTGGTAAATGTCCGGTTGGTGTCCTACATGTCCGCAAAGAGAATGCGCATTTTTCCTTCCTTTTCTCGCATTTTTTTCTTCAAGGAGTGGCGCCCATTTTTCTCTTATGTATGGTTTTTTCTCTTATGCCTTTTGGCACGTGAAAAGAAAGGAAATATAATTAAAATTAATTACTAATAAAGTATAAATTTATATTTTATTGTATAAACGATCAGAGATGATTTACTGTTTGGTGTTCATATCCAACTGATTTAACCCTTTTGATTCAATATCGAGTTCTTAATCGTCGAAAAATGGAATCCAGAAATTCATGAAGAAAAGAAAAAAATAATCATTAAGGATTTTTGTGATAGCTTTCTCAAATATATTTTTAATATATCAGCGGGATAACAAACTTTAATGGGATTATAATGTAGGGATATTACCCAATGGAATTTAAGATATTTTGACAAATCAGCTTCTGCAAATGTCTCATCTATATACACAATAGAACTGATCTGTGAACATGATTTAATTCTTCAAGAACTTAAAAACCAATTCTTATTCTAATTTTTTCGAAATTCATCTTTGACTCATTACCTAATTTGTTTCTTTATCTAAATTTTCTTTATTTATCATTTGTTTTCTACTTAGTAATTTTAATTATTTTTCCTTTCCTTCCACGTGCCAAAACCTACCATACATAAGAGAAAAATGGGCGCCACTCCTTGAAGAAAAAAATGCATGAAAAGGAAGGAAAAATGCGCATTCTCTTTGCGGACATGTAGGACACCAACCGGACATTTACCTTATGGAGTTAACTAAGTAATTGAATTTAAAAAATATTTATATAGTGAAGAATATTTTGCTCAGAGACTGTTTTGTTGTGAATATTTATATGTTGGGAAAAAGGAGAGAGGAAAAATACTGATTATTAATTTATTTGTTGAGGGAATACATATATAAAAAAATAAAAAATGTTAAATTGTTTTGATGGGTAATAAATCCGAATAAAATTCACTGTTGATCAATCTCCCGGCTGATCACTCTCCCGGTTAATCAATCTACTTCTCTTCTTCCCTCTCTTATAAGGCGTGTGAGGGCAGAACTTCGAACGGACACGACTTCGACCGACAAAACTCTGTCGGACAAAATTTCGTCCTACTAAAACTTCGGCCGACCAAAACTTCTTCGTATGACCAAAACTTCGTCCAAAGAGAAAAATATGCATTTTCAACAGCTTGGGGTTATTTTGGCAGTATTTAATTATTACGCTTTTTTACCTAAAGCATATATTTAAAAATAAAGTGTTTTATTAAACAAAGATACTTTGACCTATATATTAATGATATAATGCTTGGTACTTTGAATTTATAGTAAAACTTAGACAAATGTCATGATGAAAAATAATATGTAATTATTTAAGTGAAAAAGAGAAGAGTGAGCAAATATTTAAAAAAACTTTTTCTCCGTTTGTTGAGGTTTTTCCTGCTGATATTTGAAAAATAAATAATTATTTGGTTACGCTTGAATATTTCAATGAAAAATTCTCCCTTTTAAAAGAAAGTTCTATTAAAACTTTTCGATTATTCGTATTCTTTATCAATGTTTTATTTTTTAGTTTTTTCCTAATTCCACTATCATATTCTGTTATTCTTGGAATTTTTAATTTAATTTTTTAGAATATAAAAATGGTTTATTACAAATTTGGCCGTTGTACTGTTTGCCAATTTCGTTTACGTCCTGACAATGTTTATACTTTAAAAAATTGTAATCACACATTCCATCACGAATGTGTTGCTCGTTGGATTTCTGAAGGAGTAAAGGAAATTTTAAATTCTATTTTTAACATTTTTAGTTCCAAAATTGTCCTCGTTGCCGAGATCCTGCTACTTTGGATGATATTAAACAACTTTTTGTCGAAGAAGCAGATAGTTCTGATGATTCTGGTGATGAGTTAACTCAAAGTTATGTAATATTACGACAAAAAATCCAAGTGTAAGTTAATGCTAAAATCAAGGGAAAAGTGCCAAATTCCTTAAATTTCGGCATATTCTCAATTTTTCTCAATCATTTTTGTCTATTAGAATTAAATTTCTTTTAATTTGGAAAAATGCCAAAAGTGAATTTAGGAAATTTTTGTAGTGAAACATTTACAATTTTTTATAATCTTACAAGGTGGAATAAATGGTGTTAAGCTTTTTTAAATTTTTTTAAAATTAAAAATTAAAACCTATCAATCAAAAAATTAGATACAGCCTATAATGCAAAAGAATCAAATCAATGTTATAATTAATGATTTGAAAACCCATAAAGTTAATGTTCCAAATCTTGAGGTGAAAGTTTTATTAATGAAAATTATATACATATGTATTAATATAATTGTGGAGCATATCCTCTAAAATTACTAAAAATTATTATAGGTGTTATAATTTTACTTTTTGAGTTCTTTTGAGTGTGACTCAAAATCTTTAGATTATTCAGGCTCGAAAAAAACTTAGGCTCAAAAACTTAGACTTGCCAAATGAAAAATAAGGGAGAAAGGGAAGGAAAAACGAAAAAACTTGTCAGAAAAAGTGGGTACGAATTCAAGAATTACCATATACATAACTGATCGAGTGTTCACTGACTCATTAAAGTACACAACCGACGTATTTTACATGATGCGTTTGGTTGACTATGGCCCACAATTCGGACCTATTTTGGTAATTTTACAATACAATTGAATAGGGAAGTATGTAATTATTTTATAATTCTAATTTTATGCATCTTCCTTTTCCTTATAAAAAATGCTTTTAATTAATAAAAATATTTAACAAATTAAAATTTAATTTATATAGAAGACAAATCATTTATGTGACCAAATGAGTAGCGATTTAAAAATAAAATTCAACGATATATCTTGTAAATATGTGTTAGTTTATACTAAATTAAAATAAAATTTTTCAATAATTTTTAAAGAATTTTGTTGAAATTAAAAATAAATGGAGTCATATTGCCAATCATTGGAAATGTTTTGACAATTTGTGTATAAATACATTCGAACCAACTGGTAAATGCATTAATGGAAATGGATATGTTAATTTAATTAATGATGAAAATATTAAATATATTTATTACAAGCGTGCTTTTCATAGTAAATTGTTTACTTTTTGACTTTAGTTTGATGTAAATATTTATAGGACGTAATGAAATTGGTTCTGTTTATGCAGAAAATGCATTTAAAAAACTACAAAATTGTTCCAATTATTTCTATTATTTTGAAGTTAAATGTATATTTGAAGGAAATTTAAATAAAGATGAGAAAACTATTTATATTGGTCTCAGAAATAGTATTTCAGATAAAAGAATTTTTTATTATGCTATGCCTCCTACAATTTATAACGAGAATAACAAGAATCATGAAGCTTTTAAACTTCCAAATCTTTCTTGGAATAATAGTGATATTTTTGGTTGTGGATTAGTTTATCCTTCAACTAATAAATTAGCCGAAGAATTTCCTTACGTTTTCTTTACACAAAATGGAAAACAAATTGGTAACAATTTAATTAAAATATTTTTATAAAAATTCCTTTATTAAGGTAAGGGTATATTATTAAAGGACAATTTTGATTCATATAAACTATTTGTTCAACTGAAATGTTGTTCTGTTGAAACAAATTTTGGAAGCAATTTGGAGTTAAAACCGTTTAAATATGACATTTTAAAACATTCAATTCTTAAAGAATTTTATTGAAAATTTTTTTCTGATTAATTTTGTTTTCAAGTAATTTTTATCAGTTAAAATCATCTATTTTAATTTTTTAAATTCTAAACATTATTTCAGGCTTGTGCACGGATACGGATAATATCCGCGGATACCCGCGGATATCCGCGGATACGGACGGATATGGATAGTGTTTTTTTAAAAATCGGACGGATACGGATGGATACGGATATGATGCTCCAAATCCGCGGATATCCGTCCCCAATTTCTGCAATTAAACATCACTGATTAAATTTGAAAAATACATTTTGCCAAGAGAAAATAATTATATTCCCAACGGCAGGAGATAATTGAGTCACGCACATGACCCCAACCCCCGACCCAAAAGTCAACCACGACCCCGGACCACGAATTGCCCTCCCCGGCAAACCCTGATCCCCGACGTTCCCAAACTCTAAGGCTCAGAGTGCCCTACTCATGGCATATTTTTTAGAATTTTGGAAGGTTTTAAGCCAAAAAATTCAATTTTAGCTGACCAAACGAAAATTTTTAAAATTTTCAGAAGCCCCCCCCTCGAAATGGGGAATAGGGATAAATTTGTTGAGGGGATTGGGTAAAAAAGTGAATTTTTTTGGCCTACGGCTTTCTAAAATTCTCAAAAATTTCGCCTGCGGCGCTAAAAATAAAAGATTTTTTGCTTCATGATCTTCAAAATTCTCAAAATTTTCGCCTGCGGCGCTGGAAATCGAAAAAATCTGGCTTCTTGGCCTTCCAAAATTCTTAAAATTTTCGCCTGCGGCGCCCGCTCCCACACTTTCTTACTGAATGATTACTGTGTCTGAGTGTGTTCCGTTTATTACAATACAGTTTTCAACCCATTTTTATAACCTTTTTTAAATTTAAATGAACCTGACCATTATGAAAATTTTAGTAAAGTTGACCATTTTGAGAAAAAACGAATATATCCGCGGATATCCGCGGATCGATATGACTCAAAAGTCGGACGGATACAAACGGATACGGATATTGACCCCACGGATATATCCGGATACGGATAGCAAAATCCGTATCCATGCACAAGTCTGCATTATTTTGTTTTATAAATATGTAGAATAAAATTTTTTTTATTTTGTTAAGAAAGTACCTCAGTAATTCTCGAAGATATCTAATATCGATATTATAAATTTATCTTAAATCAAGACAATTTCGTGTTAAATGAGCAAGATGCTACAAATACAACATTCGCACGCAACAATGTAAACATCCACGTTTCTCAAGATGTCCAGCTTCTTCTTCAATGTCATCAGCAAATCCAGGCTGTGCTGAATGTTTTTATTAAGAAGGATTTACTAATTTTTGTAAAATAATAAAAAGCTCTAACTATAAGATAAGCACAATAGTTAGCTAATGTTAAACAAAATATGAATTATTTTTAATTAAAGAAAAGTGTATCTTTTAGCAAACTTATTGTAACAGTTTTATTGAAATTTTGGTTGTAGTAAGCCCCTCTATAGGTCCATATCTCGCCCAAAAATGATCCCAGCAATTGTCCGGTACTTTTGTTTAGGACACAAGCCCTACATCATCAAAATTAAGTTACACCTCGCATGTTAGCCTGACATGCAGTTTTGCGTTGTAGTTCCCAACAGCCACGGTAATTCCAGCTCTGTAGTAGTCTTCTTTCACAATGAATTTCCCAAGTATTAGCTTGCCCAATCCACTTTCAATAAAATATAACACAGTTATTGTGCGTTTAACGAGAAGCAATTTTAATGAAATTTTAGTTAAAATAAACATGCTGCGTTTATTATTTATTTTGATTAAAACACGAGTATTATAGAGGGAATGCCTCTATATCTACCTTAAAACTCCTTAATTTCATTATTCTACCTAAATCCTTTTTATCTTATTCTTATACTTATGTTGAGACATAGATGAGCCCCTTGTGCCAAACGGATTAAATAATAAACTTCAATTAAGTGTACTCAGACTTCAAATTTTATATTTTATGATCCTAAGAAAGTTGCTTATTTTCTGGCGAAAAATCAGAATCTTAGGATTAAGTTGAAGGAGTTAGAGGTAAAATACACTCCGTTCCAAAAGTATATAGCCACCCAATTTTTTTTCTAAATCTCCAGCTAATTCAATTTTTAAATAGGTTATGATTAATTTGAAATATTTTTTAGACCCATTCTAAAGATCTGATAATGTAATTTTATGCGCTATGAAAATATACGATTAGAAATTAGGGGATATTTGACTTTACACAAAATTAATGCGTTCCAAAAGTATATAGCCACCTTAGTTTTATAGGTTTTCAATAGTGGTAAAAATCCACAAAAATTTGTCTGAACATATCTATCAATATAGATACGACACACACCCCAAAAAAGCGATAAAAATGTAACTTATAAACTAAACTCACTATTTCTCATAGATTGATTTTTTCTGGATTATGAGATGAACACTATCTTGTAGCAAATTTCACGGGCTTTCAAATAAAACCAAAAAGAAATTTTTATTCTACCTGTAAGGTGTCGAAAATATTTTTTAAAGACTTCTACCTTGGTTTTCCGCTGATTTTCGGGTTTCAAGATCTCGATGATGGGAGTACATCAGAACTTCATTTCTTTTGTATTTCTTATGTATATTGATAGATATGTTCTCAAAAATTTTTGAGAATTTTTCACACTATTGAAAACCTATAAAACTAAGGTGGCTATATACTTTTGGAACGCATTAATTTTGTGTAAAGTCAAATATCCCCTAATTTCTATTCGTATATTTTCATAGCGCATAAAATTACATTATCAGATCTTTAGAATGGGTCTAAAAAATATTTCAAATTAATCATAGCCTATTTAAAAATTGAATTAGCTGGAGATTTAGAAAAAAATTGGGTATACTTTTGGAACCGAGTGTACAAAAACTTGTATTTTTGAAAAAAGGCAACTTTTTTTGGGTTTTCTCTGATGAACTGATGAGTAAAAATGAAATGTTGAATGTTTTATCCGGTAAACTCTTATAAAACGAATTATTCAAAAACAACAAATTTATTAAAAAAAATGATTTTTCTCGTCATTTCCAATCAATCAACATCAGAGTCCTCATAAAATTCTTTAATTACAAAATGTTTTGTAATGTTATAACAAAAAGGCTTTGTTTCCAAATTATTTCCAAAATTTGCTTCTACAGAACAACATCTTAACCAAACAACTTGCTGATAAGAGTCATAATTATCTTTCAATAATACTGCTTTACCTTAAAAATATAACTAAAATCTTCTAAACTAAAATTTTACTAACCAATTTGGTTTCCATTTTGAGTAAAGAAATTTGAGTAGTGAAAAATTGAGTAGTGAAATTGAGTAGTGAATTTGAGTAGTGAAAAACTAAAATTTATTACCAAACATTTAGTAAAATTTTTTCTAAAATTCAATAAAATTCATCCCATACTAAGTCTCTTCAAGAAAAATCCTTGTCCAAAAACTCATCAATTACTCTGTCAATTGATCCTTCAGCTTAGGTATGCCTTTAAGTTGGAGATATCGGAAGATTAAACTGAATATTGAGACATTTAGAGTGAGCATTTTGTGTTTTGGGAATTGGTAGGGATATCAAGGGATTTTGGAAGATTAAGAGATGTTGGGGGATAAAGATTAAAAAGCATTTTCAGAAATTAAAAGGGTTATTAATGGATTTAATAGGATTTAGAAGATATAGCGAAGAATTTGCCAGATATCGTCCTTATCTTTCGAGACCCATGACTCCACTTAAACCTACAACATTTCTACAAAAGCGAATATCTCTAATATCCAACAAAATCCCCGGATATCCGTTCAAACAATCTTAATCCAATGAACTCACATTAATCCTTGAAATCCTTGTTAATCACCGAAATTTATTAATCTCTTAATCTACAGAAATCCCTTTTACTCCCCCCGATATCCGTCCTAATCTCTTTTAATTTTCACTATCCATATATATCCCATTAAACCTACAAATCCTCCGATATCGCTATTAATCACCTCAAATCCCTCGATATCTATGTACATTGATCCCTTTATATATCATTAATCTTCCAAATACCCTCTTAATCACTTCTAATCCTTCTATATCCCACCATGGAGACTCAACTAGGGGGACACAACAATTAATCAACAATTAAAAATTTTATAGGGGAGGAGGCTTATTTTAGGAGGGGGCTTATTTTAGGAGGGGGCTTATTTTAGAGGGGGCTTATTTTTTCGATCGACCTCGCGGGGGGCTTATTTTAGAATGAATTAAAAATGAATTAAAAATTAAAGGACTATGCAGCAACAAATCAATCAGTCTCGACACTTTCTCCATTAGCCAGTTTTGTTCCAACAGTAGAAGGAACAGGAAAATCATGTAAATACAGTACATCAGCAATCAAGTGTAAGGCCGTGCTTGTCCTTGACAAGCAGGAAGAACACTTAAGCACCCGCCCTATAAGGATAAGGATAGGATTATTTAATGCATGGGAAAACAGTTGAAAGGGATCAGTCTAGTTGGGCCCAACGGGAGAAGAAAAGCGATCACTTTGTCGGAGAGCAGCGACGCTAGCTAATTGTTTATTAATAAGCGCTAAATTTCTTTTCCCGGGAACGTTCTCTTTTGTTATTCAATGTCGACTCTATAATCAATTATATTATTAATAATTTTGTTAGCTTTAACTTTACTTTATTCAATCGCGATTTTAAATTTTACATTTAAATAAATATTATTTTATGCGCAACAATTAGGGCCTAAGCTTTGCTTCTAACGGAGCACATACAACGTTGTATTTGAAGATAGAGTAGCCCTCACGGTGTCGATACCTCGCCTCATTTAATTTACTGGGTGGCCCAATACGTGTAAACCTCACTGGTAGCACCGGATGGTTCTTTTGAAGAACCACTTCAAATAAGAAAAACCACTTCAAAAAAAAAGTATTTTTTTTAATAGGATTTAATTAATCTATAAGTGCGTCACAACTCAAACCAACACAATCAAGGGGAATCACTTAGCGGAGAAAGATAAAAAGATTTGAAATTCAATCTATATCCATAAAAACGTCTCAAGATAAAACAAAATTACTTTCAAGAAAAATTCGAATTTATTCGATAACTGCTAGAAGTCCCTATAAAGTATTTATTTTGACATATTATCTTTTTGCTCAATATTACGAAATATGACAGAAAATGTTTCATTTTTAAAGATTGGTTATTCTTTTGTCTGCTCCTCACGTGATAAATTTCCAAAAAATAAGGAGGGAAAAGTAATAAAACAAAAAAAAGAGGAAGGAAAACAAGGGAACTCAGAAAAATCGAAATTAAAACGCCAGTCACAAAAAACTCCAGGCGGAACTTTTTACAATTTTTTATGTTATCTCTCGTGATGACTTTTTGTTATTGTATAATGAAATTTTTTTTGCAGCCATAATTTTCTTCAGGGAAAAGGTGAATCATTATTGACAGCATTTTATTCATCGGGACATTATTATTTATTCTTATTTAGTTTTTATTTTCTATCTTTAGTTATTTTCATTCTAAAGGTGTTTTAACTTTATGGTCGAATATTAATTTTTATGTTAGAATTTAATTTTAGACTTCCCTTTTGTGTTTTGATAATTTCGAATATTACACCATTATTTAACGAGAGTATATAGAAAATACGGGGGTCTTTAGGGAATATTTACAAAATTTTAAATTAATATTGTTTTACTGTTTTTAACTTATAATTTTGATTCTATTTTTGGTGTTTGTTTATATTCTTTTGGTTGTTTCGGGCATATATTAAGTAAAACATAAAATGGAGGACGTGTTCCTCACGTTACAAGAAGAGCAATAAATTTCAAAAAAAGAAAAAAAAGAAAAGAAAAAGGGGAAGGAAAATAGGAAGACAAAAAAAAGTAAAGTTTAAAGTTGCGAATTAAGAAAATATAGACTGGTAATCTTCGATTTGGCGTTTTTTTGGATCCATCTAAAATTTTTTAGTTTTTTCCATTTTATATGACTTTTTTCTAAAATACAAAATGAGAAAAGGATGGGACCAAAACACATCTTTCCTCCTTTTTGAGAATAAAAACATTTCAAAAGAAAAATGGTTTAAGAAACATTCATAGACCGATGGACAATAGCTATTTATTTTAGGTAACATTTGCACAAATTGTAAGAAATGTTTTAAATTTATTCCATATTATTTTCCCGCAATCCCTTTATAAAAACAGTTTAACAGTTTTAATATTAGTCATTACATTTTTGTTGGAAAAATTTATTTGTTTCCTTTTTAGTTACATCCATAATTTATTATTATTGTTTGCAAACATTGTTACATTATATAAAAATCCTTTTACCAAACATAAACAGAAAATCTGTTACCGTCTATATAAAATTTTAAAATACATGTAAAGTTAGTGAACACTTTTATTGGCTTTTACTTATTACATTCGTGTTAAATAGCTTTGAGTTTTTAGATAAATTGCTTTTATTTCTCTTTTATTAATGATTCAATTAAAACTTCAAATTTTTTCTTATTTATTAGGAAATCCTTTCATGTATTTTTTATCGTTCGCAAGCTTAATAAAATCTTAATACAATTTTACTTGTGCCTCTCTCTCATTTATTAGCTAATTTTTTGAATGTAATATTAGTGAATTTCTGGAAGATAACTCAATATTAGGAAAATTACATTATCGAAGAAGAAAAAATTATTAGATTGGCCTATCTATTGTGTTTATTACTTAAAATTTTGAATAGATAGAAAAATTGATGATTTATTAAAAAGGTGGGTTACAAATGAATTGGTATCATGAGGAAAAATGTAATAAAGAGTGTATTTTCCAGAAAGACCTATAAATATATTCTCACTAGAAATAAGGATATAGAATTATCCTAAAAGATATTGAGATCTAAAGATAAGTTATCTATTTTGCGTTTAGAAAATTTACTTCTCATAATAATGAACACAAAATATAATTGACAAATTTACATAGTATGTAAAATATAATAAGAACCAACATAAATTCAATTTATTTGTGTAGAAGAACCTGTCAAAAATGTATTAAAATATTTGTTTGCTTTTACTAAAATATTTGTTTTTTACTCCCACATAAGTTTAAAGAATTAAATCCTCATTTTTTTTAACAAATGCCTTTTTTATAATTTTTAGTTATTGGTTTGAACTTAAACCATAATAGCACGAATTTTTTATTTATTGAATTTTTTTTTTGTTTTATAATACTAAAAGTATCTCCTTAATTACATAATTATTTAATTAAATCATAAAGGCTAATGTCAATTATAAATATACAAGGAGGAGGTTTAATCGAGTATTTGCACTTACAATTGAGTATAATGTAAAGGGAATTTAGTGAATAGATGGAGGTTAAATCATTTGGTTTTAATCGCTTCATCAAAGATTCATAAGTACATAGTAGAGGGTGTAAAGGGATCAGGTCCCGGCCCTATTTCTTGGTTTGTTGGTCCATTTTCCAGAGTACCGACAGTGTTTATTCTGCTACAATTTCTTATTGTCCATTCACGGGTATGTAAAAATCCGACTCTCTAGTATAGAGTAGATATTGAAGTAAGGTGGAAATAAGTAAAATATAAAAATCCAAAGGTTATCCACGTGAAAACGAGAATGACTAATCAGAGGTGTAAAGGTTTCAAAATTACAATAAAAAAGTAAAGAAGACGGGATAAAATTATTACAAGTTGAAAATTTAATGGCTGGGAAAAAAGGATAAATGTATGAGAAGCAATGTAAACACTTCTAATCTTTAACTGTTATCAAATAAAAGAGCTTGTCCAACCATTAATATAAAAAAAAGAAAAGCCTGACAAACCATTATTAAAATTATAATAGAATTATTAATATAGTATTAAGCATTAGGGAAACAAATCCACAATTTAAATTGTTATTGAAATAGTTAAGTTTAAAGATAAATGTTAGGTTGTGAGAAATTTTAACAAAATAAAAAAAATAAATTTCTGCATCTAGAAAATAAACTATAGTTTTGAAAATAAATTTTGGAGTTTTTTTAATTTTTGAAATTTAGAAAATAAACTTTACAAACACAATAAACAAAGTGGTGGATGAGTGAGACAGATCCAATAGAATCAGAAACTCCATTCATCAATAAAAACCTCTACCGGGGTAAAAGCAACGAAGAATATGCAAAAATTGCTGATTTGGATAAACTACTACAAGCTACACACACTCTTGAAGATTCATTAAACAGAAACATCAGATTAATCAACAGGAGAGCAAACAGCAATACAAATGCTATAAATCAAATGGCAATGGAAGTGAACACACATTTATCAACAGTAAACTCAAAAGTGGCATTAATCTCTTCTAAAGTCGATAAGTTTAATGAAAATAAAAATAATGGGGAAAACACAGGAATTGAGGAAATCGAACCATTAAAATTGGAATTAAACATGTTAAGCCTGTTAGACAAAGAGGGAGCCACAACCACATACAGGGAAGAGTCTGTAGTGTCTTTTGACTCTTGGGCCCAGAAATTCACTGACCTAATGGATTGTGCCCCCACTACTTGGGACGAAAAAACAAAAATACATAGACTAAAATTATACCTTGAGGGAACAACTAGAATCATTTTCGATAAATTAGAGGAAAATGAAAAAAGAACAGTAAAAGAGGCCCTAGCTTCTATAAGGAAAAGATTGACAGCCCCGCATAGAAGGGAATTATTCAAACGTGAGCTTACACTATGTAGACAAAGACCATCTGAAACGGTTTCTGAGTTTATGAAACGTTTAACCCCATTAGTAAAAGCAACTTTTGAAAATGAAACGGAAGAACAACAACAGGCAAAAATAAGAGATGAATTTTTAGAAAGATTAAAACCCAATATTAGTTTTCTGATTAGACTTGTAGGAACCGCTACGAGTCTGGATGAACTCTACATTAAGGCACAGGAAATTGAAGCGCTTTTAGCCTCTGGAAATGATTCACAAGAAGAAGCGTTAAAACGAGCCATAAATGCTATACAACCGCAAGTTGACCACTCCACTAATCAGAATATAACCTCATGGACTCCCATCTCAAATAATAATAACAGAGTTCCAAATAATCTATCGTACCAAAACCAACCTCAAAGACCTTTTGGCACTAATCAAAGACCAAACAATAATTATCGAAATTTCAGGCGTGGTGGCTCTGCAAACCAAAGAAATGGAAGATACCAAAACAACCGCCGAGGATATGGGGAAAGAAACTGGAGTGGGCGACCTATGTGTACGCATTGTGGCGTGACTGGGCATATTGCATACAATTGTTGGAGAAGGAAACAGATGCCAACAAACAGCAATGCAGTGGTTAGAGGTGGGCGAAATTTCTCTCAAAATAGAGCAAATATGGGACTAGGAAATAACAAGGGTATAAACATGATTCAATCCTCAAACAAACAGTATACGGACACGCACACATTTATGACGGGTATGAACAACCAGCCAACTTATTCCCAGGGCTCTTCAAACACTCCCTCCCACGGGTATTATCACACGTCCCCGCAAGTATTCTATCAAGGTAACCCAATGAACAATTATCCGAAAGAAATTCAAGTGTATCCGCAGAGTGTAGAAACCTCCACATTATCAAGTCAAATGCAAAATATGAACTTATATGAGTCCGCAAAGTGTAGTGCACCTGTTGAATATAAAAGTCAGGGTCAAACGAATAGAACAGAACCCATTCTCAACCGGGAACCATACAACGTTGAATCAAGTATATCTGATTGGGAACAAACCTCCACAGCTCCTAAAATGAAACAGCTATTTTACATAACACTAACGTTGATGATGTTTATGCTCCCAATAGCTAATGCAGATATACCATTTCCCAAATATCCTCTTATATGCCAAAATAGAGAACACGGGATACTCTGGAACCTTCCTAAATTTCCTGGATGCCCTGAACAAAATACAAATTTGTCAAAAAGTCCTATACCGCAAAGAAGGCGAATATATTCTCCTAATAACCTGGAACATACCGCAAAGGCGTGGGCATGCAGAAAAGTTAGAAAAGCAATGGCGAAATATACCTCACTCACAGGAGTTCATATTGAGAAACCTCTAAGTATTGACCCAATCATAGTAACACATGAAGAATGTAAAAATATGATTAAATACAAAAAATGCGAATGGGGAATTCTGAAGCAGGAGGGGGAGTTATTTCATACCGACTTTAAATTAGACTTAACACCAAGGACGTGGCTTTTAGGATCATTTAATTGGGAAAGGGTGTACACTGAAAATTGTTACCTCTTTAAAACTCCAATCACTTCAAGGTTTGGCGAGAAAAACATTCAGACCCCATTAGAGGAAAACATTCAATGCACTTATAAAAAGGGGTCTTGTTCTTTAACTGATGGAACACATTTAATATGGGAGATAGTCCCGGAAGCTAACTGTGAATATCTATCTATAGGGGATTATGATGGTTTTGTAATTGACAATTTGTGGATTGCGTCCCAGCACCCACTTGCCCTTACTGATATAAAAACAAAGAATACGGGCACAAACTGTGGGCAAAAAGTAAATCCAACAGAGCAGGGTCTAGCATACCTCATAATTCAGGAAAAAGTTAAGCCAATATATAAACGGAATAAAAGGGCACTAGAGGGGATAGTGACAGCAAGCCAACTAGCCTCTGAATTGACATACTTACACACGCAATTATCAAGCACGCTATCGTTTACCTTCTCTCATACAATGAAGACTTTGTGTGATTTTATGGAAAATACTTGGAGATGGGCTGAACTAGCACTACTAACTGACCCTACAATACTAGCACGAACAATATTTAATAACCCAGACATACATGCAGAAAGAATGGGATTCAATCTTATAAAAGTATGGCCTTGTATTCCTATCACACATGAACAATTCCGGTTCGTCCCCACTGGCTCTGTAACAGAATGTTTTGAACATTTACCTATTAGCTTTATCTCACAAAAGCAACAGCATTTTGCGTTTATAGACCCTAAAACAATGAAGATTGTTCACGATGCCCATAAGACTGACTGTGCAATGTCGCGTTTAATAATAATCCAATTAGAGAATGATACATTTGAAGTAGACCAGGTAACCGCGACTATGCGAAAGATAAATCCAAGGAACCATGAAACGTTTAATCCTCGTTTTGAAAAAATACAACCTCTATCTAGTCAAGCCTTTCACCAATTGGTATTAGTAAATATCTCAGATATTAACACTCATGCCCATTTAAGTAATGCATTTAAAATTAGTGAAATAACTTACCAAATAAGACAGAAAGACACCAAAATTATAGCAGAATTTTCGAACACATGGCAAAAAGCAAAAAGTGAATTTAGTAATCACATCTTTGGTGACTGGACCCATGAATGGAGAATCTTTATAACTATAATAACTTGTATATCGCTGATTGATTTCACCCTAAGGTTGCTAGTTATTATGATGCAAAGATACTTAGGTAATGGAATAATAAGGGATATACTAATTGGACAAAAATACAGGACCCAACACAAACCAAAGGAAGCAAAAAGCAATGTAGACCGGCCAAAACAAATATTAACCCAAACTATAGAATTAAAAGAAATAAACCCAGAAATCAAATACACTCCGATCCTTCCGCAGGAGCCTAAGGGGTTAAATCTTCTCGCAATAAAAGGACACAGTCAGTCTCTTCCTACCACTACTGTAATGATAAATAATGTAAAATTAAGGTGTCTCTTGGACACGGGAGCAAGCATATCAGTAGCACCCATTAATCTGGCAATTAAAAATAATTGGAACTTAGTGCCTACAAAAGCAGAAGCAGTTAGTGCTTCAGGTCATGCAATTAGTGCGCTTAATAAAGGGGAAGTAAAAGTAATATTAGGTAATATTGAATGCAACACCTCAATATTCTTCATAGACAATAACATATTTGAGGATAAAAACTTTGACTTAATTCTAGGATGCGATGTATTTGAACTGTGGCCCTCCCTAACCTTTGATTTTAAAAATAGAAAATTTAAAATAGGGGAAGATGAAAAGGAAAAATATGAACCAGTTAAGGAAGGTTGTTTTAAAATATCAGTAAAAGAAGCACTTTTGATAAAACCGAATTCACAAACAATTATTGAGGGAAGGTTAGACGAACACTCAGCAAGCAAGCAAGCATATTTTATAAACAATCTTGATGAGAAAATAAGTCAAATGCATTTAGGAACAATCCCAACTATATCTGAGTATAATAACAATGCGCTAAAAATATTAGTTCTCAATCCCACTCAAAGCCCGATTAAATTGTATAAAAATCAGACATTAGGTAAAGCATGGAAAATAGAAGGTGAAATTGAAACAGGCATATTTACGTTGGAAAATGACAAAAAACTAGAATCACAAGAAAATGAAATAGACCCAAAATTTGTAATTGACTATAGTAAATGTTCAGTAGATCAGAATGATTTAGGAAAACTTAAAACATTATGTGAAGAGTTTAGCGATATTTTTAGTAAAAATCAATACGACCTCGGCTCGTATACAGCGGGAGAATTCGATATAATAACCACAACTCAGGATCCAGTAGCAGTAGGTCCAAGGAAAACCCCATTTAAATATAGGGAAGAATTACATAAACACATTGATCAGCTTACCAAAGCAGGTGTTATGGTTGAATCGGACACACCGTGGTTAACACCATTTGTTATAGTACAAAAGAAAGATGGTGGAATAAGGCCGTGTCTTGACTTTAGGAAATTGAATGAAATAACAGTACCAGGTCATTACCCTCTTCCTAGACTTGAGGTAATCATGGAGAAAGTAGGAAATTGTAATTATTATAGTTCTTTAGACTTAGCAAGCGGGTACTTGCAAATAAAATTAACAGAAAATGCTTCTAGGAAATGCGGGGTTATAACTGAGGATAACGTATACCAAATGACCCATATGCCATTTGGCTTAAAGAATGCCACAGCAGCTTTTTCCAGAGCAATGGCTAATGTGCTTAGTGGATTAGAACACGTAATTTCATATGTAGACGATATCTTAATTTACACTAAGTCCCTTGACTTTGATGAACATTTACTCACTTTAAGAAAAGTCTTTGAACGTTTTCGCTTATTCAACCTCAAATTAAGTCCTAAAAAATGCACATTCGCAACGCGAAAAATGAATTTTTTGGGATACACTCTTGACTCTAACGGGTATCATCCAAACCTTTCTAGAATAGAAATAATAAAAAATTTACCGAATCCGACAAATGTAAAAGAAATTAAAAGAGTAGTAGGAATGGCATCTTTTTACAGAAGACATATACCGAAATTCTCACATTGGGTCGAACCATTAACACGACTAACAAAAAAGGAAGTAAAATTTGAATGGGGGGAAGAACAACAAAAAGCATTTAACAAAATAAAAGAATTATTAACAAATTACCCTATACTAAAATTCCCTGACTACAGTAAGCCATTCCATATATTTACTGATGCCTCTATGGTTGGACAGGCTGGGGTCCTGATGCAAAGGGATGAAGAAAATAAAACATACTCTGCTATCTCCTATTGTAGTCGAACCCTATCGTCCTCTGAAAGAAAATGGCCACCAGTCCAAATAGAACTAGGAGCAATAATTTATGCATTAAGGGAATTTAAGCCTTATATATTTATGTCTGACATTGAACTGCACACGGACCATAAACCCTTGTCATATCTTTTGAAAAAGGCAGAAGCTCACCCAAACCTGGCCCGCTGGCTAATAGAGCTACAATCTTACCAAATAAAGATAGTTCATATAGAGGGCAAACAAAATTCTTTAGCTGACGCATTATCAAGAATTCAAGAAGAAACACAAACAGAAATTAAAAATATAGAAGAATTAAAGGATATAGCAGAATTCCCCGTATGTCTAAATATTCAGCAAAAAACTAGAATCGCGTCAGACTCATTTATCAATACATTAGTGGTGCGAAATAAAGACGAGAACCCATACACAATAGACATAAAAGAAGAGCAGTTAAATGACCCAGAGGCAAAAGCATTTATCAAATTTTTATCAGATGGGGAGATACCAGAGGGTTTTAGTGAAACGGAAAAAGAAAACTTTTCTGAAAAAGCAAAGAACCTATACATAGAAAATGAACTATTAATTTTTAAAACACCAGGATCTCAAGCAAAAATCTTTGTTCCCACCAACCTCAGATCTCTAGTATTTGACTCATTCCACTCTTCTCAGTTAGGAGGAGGACATCTATCAGTAAAGAAAACATTAAAGAAATGTCAAAAATATTATTGGCCAAAAATGCATTCCGATATAGTAACTTGGACCAAACAATGCATTACGTGCCAACTGAGACATTCTCCCACACCAGCTTATAGAGCTGAAATGAATATGGTACCTGCTGACACTTTATTCTCAAGAGTAGGATTAGACCTGGCAGGACCATTTCCAATAACTGAAAATGGTAATAAATACATACTAAACATAATCTGTTGGTTCTGCAAATATGTGATATCTGTACCGCTCCCTGACGCAAAAGCAAACACAATAGCCAAAGCCTTTTTAACAAATTGCTACCTTAAATTTGGTGGGTGTGTACCTTAAATTTTTTCTACCTTAAATTTGGTGGGTTTGTTGTTCTTCCCCCCATTCAAATTTTACTTCCTTTTTTGTTAGTCGTGTTAATGGTTCGACCCAATGTGAGAATTTCGGTATATGTCTTCTGTAAAAAGATGCCATTCCTACTACTCTTTTAATTTCTTTTACATTTGTCGGATTCGGTAAATTTTTTATTATTTCTATTCTAGAAAGGTTTGGATGATACCCGTTAGAGTCAAGAGTGTATCCCAAAAAATTCATTTTTCGCGTTGCGAATGTGCATTTTTTAGGACTTAATTTGAGGTTGAATAAGCGAAAACGTTCAAAGACTTTTCTTAAAGTGAGTAAATGTTCATCAAAGTCAAGGGACTTAGTGTAAATTAAGATATCGTCTACATATGAAATTACGTGTTCTAATCCACTAAGCACATTAGCCATTGCTCTGGAAAAAGCTGCTGTGGCATTCTTTAAGCCAAATGGCATATGGGTCATTTGGTATACGTTATCCTCAGTTATAACCCCGCATTTCCTAGAAGCATTTTCTGTTAATTTTATTTGCAAGTACCCGCTTGCTAAGTCTAAAGAACTATAATAATTACAATTTCCTACTTTCTCCATGATTACCTCAAGTCTAGGAAGAGGGTAATGACCTGGTACTGTTATTTCATTCAATTTCCTAAAGTCAAGACACGGCCTTATTCCACCATCTTTCTTTTGTACTATAACAAATGGTGTTAACCACGGTGTGTCCGATTCAACCATAACACCTGCTTTGGTAAGCTGATCAATGTGTTTATGTAATTCTTCCCTATATTTAAATGGGGTTTTCCTTGGACCTACTGCTACTGGATCCTGAGTTGTGGTTATTATATCGAATTCTCCCGCTGTATACGAGCCGAGGTCGTATTGATTTTTACTAAAAATATCGCTAAACTCTTCACATAATGTTTTAAGTTTTCCTAAATCATTCTGATCTACTGAACATTTACTATAGTCAATTACAAATTTTGGGTCTATTTCATTTTCTTGTGATTCTAGTTTTTTGTCATTTTCCAACGTAAATATGCCTGTTTCAATTTCACCTTCTATTTTCCATGCTTTACCTAATGTCTGATTTTTATACAATTTAATCGGGCTTTGAGTGGGATTGAGAACTAATATTTTTAGCGCATTGTTATTATACTCAGATATAGTTGGGATTGTTCCTAAATGCATTTGACTTATTTTCTCATCAAGATTGTTTATAAAATATGCTTGCTTGCTTGCTGAGTGTTCGTCTAACCTTCCCTCAATAATTGTTTGTGAATTCGGTTTTATCAAAAGTGCTTCTTTTACTGATATTTTAAAACAACCTTCCTTAACTGGTTCATATTTTTCCTTTTCATCTTCCCCTATTTTAAATTTTCTATTTTTAAAATCAAAGGTTAGGGAGGGCCACAGTTCAAATACATCGCATCCTAGAATTAAGTCAAAGTTTTTATCCTCAAATATGTTATTGTCTATGAAGAATATTGAGGTGTTGCATTCAATATTACCTAATATTACTTTTACTTCCCCTTTATTAAGCGCACTAATTGCATGACCTGAAGCACTAACTGCTTCTGCTTTTGTAGGCACTAAGTTCCAATTATTTTTAATTGCCAGATTAATGGGTGCTACTGATATGCTTGCTCCCGTGTCCAAGAGACACCTTAATTTTACATTATTTATCATTACAGTAGTGGTAGGAAGAGACTGACTGTGTCCTTTTATTGCGAGAAGATTTAACCCCTTAGGCTCCTGCGGAAGGATCGGAGTGTATTTGATTTCTGGGTTTATTTCTTTTAATTCTATAGTTTGGGTTAATATTTGTTTTGGCCGGTCTACATTGCTTTTTGCTTCCTTTGGTTTGTGTTGGGTCCTGTATTTTTGTCCAATTAGTATATCCCTTATTATTCCATTACCTAAGTATCTTTGCATCATAATAACTAGCAACCTTAGGGTGAAATCAATCAGCGATATACAAGTTATTATAGTTATAAAGATTCTCCATTCATGGGTCCAGTCACCAAAGATGTGATTACTAAATTCACTTTTTGCTTTTTGCCATGTGTTCGAAAATTCTGCTATAATTTTGGTGTCTTTCTGTCTTATTTGGTAAGTTATTTCACTAATTTTAAATGCATTACTTAAATGGGCATGAGTGTTAATATCTGAGATATTTACTAATACCAATTGGTGAAAGGCTTGACTAGATAGAGGTTGTATTTTTTCAAAACGAGGATTAAACGTTTCATGGTTCCTTGGATTTATCTTTCGCATAGTCGCGGTTACCTGGTCTACTTCAAATGTATCATTCTCTAATTGGATTATTATTAAACGCGACATTGCACAGTCAGTCTTATGGGCATCGTGAACAATCTTCATTGTTTTAGGGTCTATAAACGCAAAATGCTGTTGCTTTTGTGAGATAAAGCTAATAGGTAAATGTTCAAAACATTCTGTTACAGAGCCAGTGGGGACGAACCGGAATTGTTCATGTGTGATAGGAATACAAGGCCATACTTTTATAAGATTGAATCCCATTCTTTCTGCATGTATGTCTGGGTTATTAAATATTGTTCGTGCTAGTATTGTAGGGTCAGTTAGTAGTGCTAGTTCAGCCCATCTCCAAGTATTTTCCATAAAATCACACAAAGTCTTCATTGTATGAGAGAAGGTAAACGATAGCGTGCTTGATAATTGCGTGTGTAAGTATGTCAATTCAGAGGCTAGTTGGCTTGCTGTCACTATCCCCTCTAGTGCCCTTTTATTCCGTTTATATATTGGCTTAACTTTTTCCTGAATTATGAGGTATGCTAGACCCTGCTCTGTTGGATTTACTTTTTGCCCACAGTTTGTGCCCGTATTCTTTGTTTTTATATCAGTAAGGGCAAGTGGGTGCTGGGACGCAATCCACAAATTGTCAATTACAAAACCATCATAATCCCCTATAGATAGATATTCACAGTTAGCTTCCGGGACTATCTCCCATATTAAATGTGTTCCATCAGTTAAAGAACAAGACCCCTTTTTATAAGTGCATTGAATGTTTTCCTCTAATGGGGTCTGAATGTTTTTCTCGCCAAACCTTGAAGTGATTGGAGTTTTAAAGAGGTAACAATTTTCAGTGTACACCCTTTCCCAATTAAATGATCCTAAAAGCCACGTCCTTGGTGTTAAGTCTAATTTAAAGTCGGTATGAAATAACTCCCCCTCCTGCTTCAGAATTCCCCATTCGCATTTTTTGTATTTAATCATATTTTTACATTCTTCATGTGTTACTATGATTGGGTCAATACTTAGAGGTTTCTCAATATGAACTCCTGTGAGTGAGGTATATTTCGCCATTGCTTTTCTAACTTTTCTGCATGCCCACGCCTTTGCGGTATGTTCCAGGTTATTAGGAGAATATATTCGCCTTCTTTGCGGTATAGGACTTTTTGACAAATTTGTATTTTGTTCAGGGCATCCAGGAAATTTAGGAAGGTTCCAGAGTATCCCGTGTTCTCTATTTTGGCATATAAGAGGATATTTGGGAAATGGTATATCTGCATTAGCTATTGGGAGCATAAACATCATCAACGTTAGTGTTATGTAAAATAGCTGTTTCATTTTAGGAGCTGTGGAGGTTTGTTCCCAATCAGATATACTTGATTCAACGTTGTATGGTTCCCGGTTGAGAATGGGTTCTGTTCTATTCGTTTGACCCTGACTTTTATATTCAACAGGTGCACTACACTTTGCGGACTCATATAAGTTCATATTTTGCATTTGACTTGATAATGTGGAGGTTTCTACACTCTGCGGATACACTTGAATTTCTTTCGGATAATTGTTCATTGGGTTACCTTGATAGAATACTTGCGGGGACGTGTGATAATACCCGTGGGAGGGAGTGTTTGAAGAGCCCTGGGAATAAGTTGGCTGGTTGTTCATACCCGTCATAAATGTGTGCGTGTCCGTATACTGTTTGTTTGAGGATTGAATCATGTTTATACCCTTGTTATTTCCTAGTCCCATATTTGCTCTATTTTGAGAGAAATTTCGCCCACCTCTAACCACTGCATTGCTGTTTGTTGGCATCTGTTTCCTTCTCCAACAATTGTATGCAATATGCCCAGTCACGCCACAATGCGTACACATAGGTCGCCCACTCCAGTTTCTTTCCCCATATCCTCGGCGGTTGTTTTGGTATCTTCCATTTCTTTGGTTTGCAGAGCCACCACGCCTGAAATTTCGATAATTATTGTTTGGTCTTTGATTAGTGCCAAAAGGTCTTTGAGGTTGGTTTTGGTACGATAGATTATTTGGACGGGATACTCTGGAACCTTCCTAAATTTCCTGGATGCCCTGAACAAAATACAAATTTGTCAAAAAGTCCTATACCGCAAAGAAGGCGAATATATTCTCCTAATAACCTGGAACATACCGCAAAGGCGTGGGCATGCAGAAAAGTTAGAAAAGCAATGGCGAAATATACCTCACTCACAGGAGTTCATATTGAGAAACCTCTAAGTATTGACCCAATCATAGTAACACATGAAGAATGTAAAAATATGATTAAATACAAAAAATGCGAATGGGGAATTCTGAAGCAGGAGGGGGAGTTATTTCATACCGACTTTAAATTAGACTTAACACCAAGGACGTGGCTTTTAGGATCATTTAATTGGGAAAGGGTGTACACTGAAAATTGTTACCTCTTTAAAACTCCAATCACTTCAAGGTTTGGCGAGAAAAACATTCAGACCCCATTAGAGGAAAACATTCAATGCACTTATAAAAAGGGGTCTTGTTCTTTAACTGATGGAACACATTTAATATGGGAGATAGTCCCGGAAGCTAACTGTGAATATCTATCTATAGGGGATTATGATGGTTTTGTAATTGACAATTTGTGGATTGCGTCCCAGCACCCACTTGCCCTTACTGATATAAAAACAAAGAATACGGGCACAAACTGTGGGCAAAAAGTAAATCCAACAGAGCAGGGTCTAGCATACCTCATAATTCAGGAAAAAGTTAAGCCAATATATAAACGGAATAAAAGGGCACTAGAGGGGATAGTGACAGCAAGCCAACTAGCCTCTGAATTGACATACTTACACACGCAATTATCAAGCACGCTATCGTTTACCTTCTCTCATACAATGAAGACTTTGTGTGATTTTATGGAAAATACTTGGAGATGGGCTGAACTAGCACTACTAACTGACCCTACAATACTAGCACGAACAATATTTAATAACCCAGACATACATGCAGAAAGAATGGGATTCAATCTTATAAAAGTATGGCCTTGTATTCCTATCACACATGAACAATTCCGGTTCGTCCCCACTGGCTCTGTAACAGAATGTTTTGAACATTTACCTATTAGCTTTATCTCACAAAAGCAACAGCATTTTGCGTTTATAGACCCTAAAACAATGAAGATTGTTCACGATGCCCATAAGACTGACTGTGCAATGTCGCGTTTAATAATAATCCAATTAGAGAATGATACATTTGAAGTAGACCAGGTAACCGCGACTATGCGAAAGATAAATCCAAGGAACCATGAAACGTTTAATCCTCGTTTTGAAAAAATACAACCTCTATCTAGTCAAGCCTTTCACCAATTGGTATTAGTAAATATCTCAGATATTAACACTCATGCCCATTTAAGTAATGCATTTAAAATTAGTGAAATAACTTACCAAATAAGACAGAAAGACACCAAAATTATAGCAGAATTTTCGAACACATGGCAAAAAGCAAAAAGTGAATTTAGTAATCACATCTTTGGTGACTGGACCCATGAATGGAGAATCTTTATAACTATAATAACTTGTATATCGCTGATTGATTTCACCCTAAGGTTGCTAGTTATTATGATGCAAAGATACTTAGGTAATGGAATAATAAGGGATATACTAATTGGACAAAAATACAGGACCCAACACAAACCAAAGGAAGCAAAAAGCAATGTAGACCGGCCAAAACAAATATTAACCCAAACTATAGAATTAAAAGAAATAAACCCAGAAATCAAATACACTCCGATCCTTCCGCAGGAGCCTAAGGGGTTAAATCTTCTCGCAATAAAAGGACACAGTCAGTCTCTTCCTACCACTACTGTAATGATAAATAATGTAAAATTAAGGTGTCTCTTGGACACGGGAGCAAGCATATCAGTAGCACCCATTAATCTGGCAATTAAAAATAATTGGAACTTAGTGCCTACAAAAGCAGAAGCAGTTAGTGCTTCAGGTCATGCAATTAGTGCGCTTAATAAAGGGGAAGTAAAAGTAATATTAGGTAATATTGAATGCAACACCTCAATATTCTTCATAGACAATAACATATTTGAGGATAAAAACTTTGACTTAATTCTAGGATGCGATGTATTTGAACTGTGGCCCTCCCTAACCTTTGATTTTAAAAATAGAAAATTTAAAATAGGGGAAGATGAAAAGGAAAAATATGAACCAGTTAAGGAAGGTTGTTTTAAAATATCAGTAAAAGAAGCACTTTTGATAAAACCGAATTCACAAACAATTATTGAGGGAAGGTTAGACGAACACTCAGCAAGCAAGCAAGCATATTTTATAAACAATCTTGATGAGAAAATAAGTCAAATGCATTTAGGAACAATCCCAACTATATCTGAGTATAATAACAATGCGCTAAAAATATTAGTTCTCAATCCCACTCAAAGCCCGATTAAATTGTATAAAAATCAGACATTAGGTAAAGCATGGAAAATAGAAGGTGAAATTGAAACAGGCATATTTACGTTGGAAAATGACAAAAAACTAGAATCACAAGAAAATGAAATAGACCCAAAATTTGTAATTGACTATAGTAAATGTTCAGTAGATCAGAATGATTTAGGAAAACTTAAAACATTATGTGAAGAGTTTAGCGATATTTTTAGTAAAAATCAATACGACCTCGGCTCGTATACAGCGGGAGAATTCGATATAATAACCACAACTCAGGATCCAGTAGCAGTAGGTCCAAGGAAAACCCCATTTAAATATAGGGAAGAATTACATAAACACATTGATCAGCTTACCAAAGCAGGTGTTATGGTTGAATCGGACACACCGTGGTTAACACCATTTGTTATAGTACAAAAGAAAGATGGTGGAATAAGGCCGTGTCTTGACTTTAGGAAATTGAATGAAATAACAGTACCAGGTCATTACCCTCTTCCTAGACTTGAGGTAATCATGGAGAAAGTAGGAAATTGTAATTATTATAGTTCTTTAGACTTAGCAAGCGGGTACTTGCAAATAAAATTAACAGAAAATGCTTCTAGGAAATGCGGGGTTATAACTGAGGATAACGTATACCAAATGACCCATATGCCATTTGGCTTAAAGAATGCCACAGCAGCTTTTTCCAGAGCAATGGCTAATGTGCTTAGTGGATTAGAACACGTAATTTCATATGTAGACGATATCTTAATTTACACTAAGTCCCTTGACTTTGATGAACATTTACTCACTTTAAGAAAAGTCTTTGAACGTTTTCGCTTATTCAACCTCAAATTAAGTCCTAAAAAATGCACATTCGCAACGCGAAAAATGAATTTTTTGGGATACACTCTTGACTCTAACGGGTATCATCCAAACCTTTCTAGAATAGAAATAATAAAAAATTTACCGAATCCGACAAATGTAAAAGAAATTAAAAGAGTAGTAGGAATGGCATCTTTTTACAGAAGACATATACCGAAATTCTCACATTGGGTCGAACCATTAACACGACTAACAAAAAAGGAAGTAAAATTTGAATGGGGGGAAGAACAACAAAAAGCATTTAACAAAATAAAAGAATTATTAACAAATTACCCTATACTAAAATTCCCTGACTACAGTAAGCCATTCCATATATTTACTGATGCCTCTATGGTTGGACAGGCTGGGGTCCTGATGCAAAGGGATGAAGAAAATAAAACATACTCTGCTATCTCCTATTGTAGTCGAACCCTATCGTCCTCTGAAAGAAAATGGCCACCAGTCCAAATAGAACTAGGAGCAATAATTTATGCATTAAGGGAATTTAAGCCTTATATATTTATGTCTGACATTGAACTGCACACGGACCATAAACCCTTGTCATATCTTTTGAAAAAGGCAGAAGCTCACCCAAACCTGGCCCGCTGGCTAATAGAGCTACAATCTTACCAAATAAAGATAGTTCATATAGAGGGCAAACAAAATTCTTTAGCTGACGCATTATCAAGAATTCAAGAAGAAACACAAACAGAAATTAAAAATATAGAAGAATTAAAGGATATAGCAGAATTCCCCGTATGTCTAAATATTCAGCAAAAAACTAGAATCGCGTCAGACTCATTTATCAATACATTAGTGGTGCGAAATAAAGACGAGAACCCATACACAATAGACATAAAAGAAGAGCAGTTAAATGACCCAGAGGCAAAAGCATTTATCAAATTTTTATCAGATGGGGAGATACCAGAGGGTTTTAGTGAAACGGAAAAAGAAAACTTTTCTGAAAAAGCAAAGAACCTATACATAGAAAATGAACTATTAATTTTTAAAACACCAGGATCTCAAGCAAAAATCTTTGTTCCCACCAACCTCAGATCTCTAGTATTTGACTCATTCCACTCTTCTCAGTTAGGAGGAGGACATCTATCAGTAAAGAAAACATTAAAGAAATGTCAAAAATATTATTGGCCAAAAATGCATTCCGATATAGTAACTTGGACCAAACAATGCATTACGTGCCAACTGAGACATTCTCCCACACCAGCTTATAGAGCTGAAATGAATATGGTACCTGCTGACACTTTATTCTCAAGAGTAGGATTAGACCTGGCAGGACCATTTCCAATAACTGAAAATGGTAATAAATACATACTAAACATAATCTGTTGGTTCTGCAAATATGTGATATCTGTACCGCTCCCTGACGCAAAAGCAAACACAATAGCCAAAGCCTTTTTAACAAATTGCTACCTTAAATTTGGTGGGTGTGTACCTTAAATTTTTTCTACCTTAAATTTGGTGGGTTTGTTGTTCTTCCCCCCATTCAAATTTTACTTCCTTTTTTGTTAGTCGTGTTAATGGTTCGACCCAATGTGAGAATTTCGGTATATGTCTTCTGTAAAAAGATGCCATTCCTACTACTCTTTTAATTTCTTTTACATTTGTCGGATTCGGTAAATTTTTTATTATTTCTATTCTAGAAAGGTTTGGATGATACCCGTTAGAGTCAAGAGTGTATCCCAAAAAATTCATTTTTCGCGTTGCGAATGTGCATTTTTTAGGACTTAATTTGAGGTTGAATAAGCGAAAACGTTCAAAGACTTTTCTTAAAGTGAGTAAATGTTCATCAAAGTCAAGGGACTTAGTGTAAATTAAGATATCGTCTACATATGAAATTACGTGTTCTAATCCACTAAGCACATTAGCCATTGCTCTGGAAAAAGCTGCTGTGGCATTCTTTAAGCCAAATGGCATATGGGTCATTTGGTATACGTTATCCTCAGTTATAACCCCGCATTTCCTAGAAGCATTTTCTGTTAATTTTATTTGCAAGTACCCGCTTGCTAAGTCTAAAGAACTATAATAATTACAATTTCCTACTTTCTCCATGATTACCTCAAGTCTAGGAAGAGGGTAATGACCTGGTACTGTTATTTCATTCAATTTCCTAAAGTCAAGACACGGCCTTATTCCACCATCTTTCTTTTGTACTATAACAAATGGTGTTAACCACGGTGTGTCCGATTCAACCATAACACCTGCTTTGGTAAGCTGATCAATGTGTTTATGTAATTCTTCCCTATATTTAAATGGGGTTTTCCTTGGACCTACTGCTACTGGATCCTGAGTTGTGGTTATTATATCGAATTCTCCCGCTGTAT
This sequence comes from Meloidogyne enterolobii, assembly GCA_963681835.1. Taxonomy (NCBI): domain Eukaryota; kingdom Metazoa; phylum Nematoda; class Chromadorea; order Rhabditida; family Meloidogynidae; genus Meloidogyne; species Meloidogyne enterolobii. The sequence goes on along the minus strand of CAVMJV010000014.1, from coordinate 3,244,971 downwards.
ACGAGCCGAGGTCGTATTGATTTTTACTAAAAATATCGCTAAACTCTTCACATAATGTTTTAAGTTTTCCTAAATCATTCTGATCTACTGAACATTTACTATAGTCAATTACAAATTTTGGGTCTATTTCATTTTCTTGTGATTCTAGTTTTTTGTCATTTTCCAACGTAAATATGCCTGTTTCAATTTCACCTTCTATTTTCCATGCTTTACCTAATGTCTGATTTCATATGTAGACGATATCTTAATTTACACTAAGTCCCTTGACTTTGATGAACATTTACTCACTTTAAGAAAAGTCTTTGAACGTTTTCGCTTATTCAACCTCAAATTAAGTCCTAAAAAATGCACATTCGCAACGCGAAAAATGAATTTTTTGGGATACACTCTTGACTCTAACGGGTATCATCCAAACCTTTCTAGAATAGAAGAAAATGGCCACCAGTCCAAATAGAACTAGGAGCAATAATTTATGCATTAAGGGAATTTAAGCCTTATATATTTATGTCTGACATTGAACTGCACACGGACCATAAACCCTTGTCATATCTTTTGAAAAAGGCAGAAGCTCACCCAAACCTGGCCCGCTGGCTAATAGAGCTACAATCTTACCAAATAAAGATAGTTCATATAGAGGGCAAACAAAATTCTTTAGCTGACGCATTATCAAGAATTCAAGAAGAAACACAAACAGAAATTAAAAATATAGAAGAATTAAAGGATATAGCAGAATTCCCCGTATGTCTAAATATTCAGCAAAAAACTAGAATCGCGTCAGACTCATTTATCAATACATTAGTGGTGCGAAATAAAGACGAGAACCCATACACAATAGACATAAAAGAAGAGCAGTTAAATGACCCAGAGGCAAAAGCATTTATCAAATTTTTATCAGATGGGGAGATACCAGAGGGTTTTAGTGAAACGGAAAAAGAAAACTTTTCTGAAAAAGCAAAGAACCTATACATAGAAAATGAACTATTAATTTTTAAAACACCAGGATCTCAAGCAAAAATCTTTGTTCCCACCAACCTCAGATCTCTAGTATTTGACTCATTCCACTCTTCTCAGTTAGGAGGAGGACATCTATCAGTAAAGAAAACATTAAAGAAATGTCAAAAATATTATTGGCCAAAAATGCATTCCGATATAGTAACTTGGACCAAACAATGCATTACGTGCCAACTGAGACATTCTCCCACACCAGCTTATAGAGCTGAAATGAATATGGTACCTGCTGACACTTTATTCTCAAGAGTAGGATTAGACCTGGCAGGACCATTTCCAATAACTGAAAATGGTAATAAATACATACTAAACATAATCTGTTGGTTCTGCAAATATGTGATATCTGTACCGCTCCCTGACGCAAAAGCAAACACAATAGCCAAAGCCTTTTTAACAAATTGCTACCTTAAATTTGGTGGGTGTGTACCTTAAATTTTTTCTACCTTAAATTTGGTGGGTTTGTTGTTCTTCCCCCCATTCAAATTTTACTTCCTTTTTTGTTAGTCGTGTTAATGGTTCGACCCAATGTGAGAATTTCGGTATATGTCTTCTGTAAAAAGATGCCATTCCTACTACTCTTTTAATTTCTTTTACATTTGTCGGATTCGGTAAATTTTTTATTATTTCTATTCTAGAAAGGTTTGGATGATACCCGTTAGAGTCAAGAGTGTATCCCAAAAAATTCATTTTTCGCGTTGCGAATGTGCATTTTTTAGGACTTAATTTGAGGTTGAATAAGCGAAAACGTTCAAAGACTTTTCTTAAAGTGAGTAAATGTTCATCAAAGTCAAGGGACTTAGTGTAAATTAAGATATCGTCTACATATGAAATCAGACATTAGGTAAAGCATGGAAAATAGAAGGTGAAATTGAAACAGGCATATTTACGTTGGAAAATGACAAAAAACTAGAATCACAAGAAAATGAAATAGACCCAAAATTTGTAATTGACTATAGTAAATGTTCAGTAGATCAGAATGATTTAGGAAAACTTAAAACATTATGTGAAGAGTTTAGCGATATTTTTAGTAAAAATCAATACGACCTCGGCTCGTATACAGCGGGAGAATTCGATATAATAACCACAACTCAGGATCCAGTAGCAGTAGGTCCAAGGAAAACCCCATTTAAATATAGGGAAGAATTACATAAACACATTGATCAGCTTACCAAAGCAGGTGTTATGGTTGAATCGGACACACCGTGGTTAACACCATTTGTTATAGTACAAAAGAAAGATGGTGGAATAAGGCCGTGTCTTGACTTTAGGAAATTGAATGAAATAACAGTACCAGGTCATTACCCTCTTCCTAGACTTGAGGTAATCATGGAGAAAGTAGGAAATTGTAATTATTATAGTTCTTTAGACTTAGCAAGCGGGTACTTGCAAATAAAATTAACAGAAAATGCTTCTAGGAAATGCGGGGTTATAACTGAGGATAACGTATACCAAATGACCCATATGCCATTTGGCTTAAAGAATGCCACAGCAGCTTTTTCCAGAGCAATGGCTAATGTGCTTAGTGGATTAGAACACGTAATTTCATATGTAGACGATATCTTAATTTACACTAAGTCCCTTGACTTTGATGAACATTTACTCACTTTAAGAAAAGTCTTTGAACGTTTTCGCTTATTCAACCTCAAATTAAGTCCTAAAAAATGCACATTCGCAACGCGAAAAATGAATTTTTTGGGATACACTCTTGACTCTAACGGGTATCATCCAAACCTTTCTAGAATAGAAATAATAAAAAATTTACCGAATCCGACAAATGTAAAAGAAATTAAAAGAGTAGTAGGAATGGCATCTTTTTACAGAAGACATATACCGAAATTCTCACATTGGGTCGAACCATTAACACGACTAACAAAAAAGGAAGTAAAATTTGAATGGGGGGAAGAACAACAAACCCACCAAATTTAAGGTAGAAAAAATTTAAGGTACACACCCACCAAATTTAAGGTAGCAATTTGTTAAAAAGGCTTTGGCTATTGTGTTTGCTTTTGCGTCAGGGAGCGGTACAGATATCACATATTTGCAGAACCAACAGATTATGTTTAGTATGTATTTATTACCATTTTCAGTTATTGGAAATGGTCCTGCCAGGTCTAATCCTACTCTTGAGAATAAAGTGTCAGCAGGTACCATATTCATTTCAGCTCTATAAGCTGGTGTGGGAGAATGTCTCAGTTGGCACGTAATGCATTGTTTGGTCCAAGTTACTATATCGGAATGCATTTTTGGCCAATAATATTTTTGACATTTCTTTAATGTTTTCTTTACTGATAGATGTCCTCCTCCTAACTGAGAAGAGTGGAATGAGTCAAATACTAGAGATCTGAGGTTGGTGGGAACAAAGATTTTTGCTTGAGATCCTGGTGTTTTAAAAATTAATAGTTCATTTTCTATGTATAGGTTCTTTGCTTTTTCAGAAAAGTTTTCTTTTTCCGTTTCACTAAAACCCTCTGGTATCTCCCCATCTGATAAAAATTTGATAAATGCTTTTGCCTCTGGGTCATTTAACTGCTCTTCTTTTATGTCTATTGTGTATGGGTTCTCGTCTTTATTTCGCACCACTAATGTATTGATAAATGAGTCTGACGCGATTATAGTTTTTTGCTGAATATTTAGACATACGGGGAATTCTGCTATATCCTTTAATTCTTCTATATTTTTAATTTCTGTTTGTGTTTCTTCTTGAATTCTTGATAATGCGTCAGCTAAAGAATTTTGTTTGCCCTCTATATGAACTATCTTTATTTGGTAAGATTGTAGCTCTATTAGCCAGCGGGCCAGGTTTGGGTGAGCTTCTGCCTTTTTCAAAAGATATGACAAGGGTTTATGGTCCGTGTGCAGTTCAATGTCAGACATAAATATATAAGGCTTAAATTCCCTTAATGCATAAATTATTGCTCCTAGTTCTATTTGGACTGGTGGCCATTTTCTTCTATTCTAGAAAGGTTTGGATGATACCCGTTAGAGTCAAGAGTGTATCCCAAAAAATTCATTTTTCGCGTTGCGAATGTGCATTTTTTAGGACTTAATTTGAGGTTGAATAAGCGAAAACGTTCAAAGACTTTTCTTAAAGTGAGTAAATGTTCATCAAAGTCAAGGGACTTAGTGTAAATTAAGATATCGTCTACATATGAAATCAGACATTAGGTAAAGCATGGAAAATAGAAGGTGAAATTGAAACAGGCATATTTACGTTGGAAAATGACAAAAAACTAGAATCACAAGAAAATGAAATAGACCCAAAATTTGTAATTGACTATAGTAAATGTTCAGTAGATCAGAATGATTTAGGAAAACTTAAAACATTATGTGAAGAGTTTAGCGATATTTTTAGTAAAAATCAATACGACCTCGGCTCGTATACAGCGGGAGAATTCGATATAATAACCACAACTCAGGATCCAGTAGCAGTAGGTCCAAGGAAAACCCCATTTAAATATAGGGAAGAATTACATAAACACATTGATCAGCTTACCAAAGCAGGTGTTATGGTTGAATCGGACACACCGTGGTTAACACCATTTGTTATAGTACAAAAGAAAGATGGTGGAATAAGGCCGTGTCTTGACTTTAGGAAATTGAATGAAATAACAGTACCAGGTCATTACCCTCTTCCTAGACTTGAGGTAATCATGGAGAAAGTAGGAAATTGTAATTATTATAGTTCTTTAGACTTAGCAAGCGGGTACTTGCAAATAAAATTAACAGAAAATGCTTCTAGGAAATGCGGGGTTATAACTGAGGATAACGTATACCAAATGACCCATATGCCATTTGGCTTAAAGAATGCCACAGCAGCTTTTTCCAGAGCAATGGCTAATGTGCTTAGTGGATTAGAACACGTAATTTCATATGTAGACGATATCTTAATTTACACTAAGTCCCTTGACTTTGATGAACATTTACTCACTTTAAGAAAAGTCTTTGAACGTTTTCGCTTATTCAACCTCAAATTAAGTCCTAAAAAATGCACATTCGCAACGCGAAAAATGAATTTTTTGGGATACACTCTTGACTCTAACGGGTATCATCCAAACCTTTCTAGAATAGAAATAATAAAAAATTTACCGAATCCGACAAATGTAAAAGAAATTAAAAGAGTAGTAGGAATGGCATCTTTTTACAGAAGACATATACCGAAATTCTCACATTGGGTCGAACCATTAACACGACTAACAAAAAAGGAAGTAAAATTTGAATGGGGGGAAGAACAACAAACCCACCAAATTTAAGGTAGAAAAAATTTAAGGTACACACCCACCAAATTTAAGGTAGCAATTTGTTAAAAAGGCTTTGGCTATTGTGTTTGCTTTTGCGTCAGGGAGCGGTACAGATATCACATATTTGCAGAACCAACAGATTATGTTTAGTATGTATTTATTACCATTTTCAGTTATTGGAAATGGTCCTGCCAGGTCTAATCCTACTCTTGAGAATAAAGTGTCAGCAGGTACCATATTCATTTCAGCTCTATAAGCTGGTGTGGGAGAATGTCTCAGTTGGCACGTAATGCATTGTTTGGTCCAAGTTACTATATCGGAATGCATTTTTGGCCAATAATATTTTTGACATTTCTTTAATGTTTTCTTTACTGATAGATGTCCTCCTCCTAACTGAGAAGAGTGGAATGAGTCAAATACTAGAGATCTGAGGTTGGTGGGAACAAAGATTTTTGCTTGAGATCCTGGTGTTTTAAAAATTAATAGTTCATTTTCTATGTATAGGTTCTTTGCTTTTTCAGAAAAGTTTTCTTTTTCCGTTTCACTAAAACCCTCTGGTATCTCCCCATCTGATAAAAATTTGATAAATGCTTTTGCCTCTGGGTCATTTAACTGCTCTTCTTTTATGTCTATTGTGTATGGGTTCTCGTCTTTATTTCGCACCACTAATGTATTGATAAATGAGTCTGACGCGATTCTAGTTTTTTGCTGAATATTTAGACATACGGGGAATTCTGCTATATCCTTTAATTCTTCTATATTTTTAATTTCTGTTTGTGTTTCTTCTTGAATTCTTGATAATGCGTCAGCTAAAGAATTTTGTTTGCCCTCTATATGAACTATCTTTATTTGGTAAGATTGTAGCTCTATTAGCCAGCGGGCCAGGTTTGGGTGAGCTTCTGCCTTTTTCAAAAGATATGACAAGGGTTTATGGTCCGTGTGCAGTTCAATGTCAGACATAAATATATAAGGCTTAAATTCCCTTAATGCATAAATTATTGCTCCTAGTTCTATTTGGACTGGTGGCCATTTTCTTTCAGAGGACGATAGGGTTCGACTACAATAGGAGATAGCAGAGTATGTTTTATTTTCTTCATCCCTTTGCATCAGGACCCCAGCCTGTCCAACCATAGAGGCATCAGTAAATATATGGAATGGCTTACTGTAGTCAGGGAATTTTAGTATAGGGTAATTTGTTAATAATTCTTTTATTTTGTTAAATGCTTTTTGTTGTTCTTCCCCCCATTCAAATTTTACTTCCTTTTTTGTTAGTCGTGTTAATGGTTCGACCCAATGTGAGAATTTCGGTATATGTCTTCTGTAAAAAGATGCCATTCCTACTACTCTTTTAATTTCTTTTACATTTGTCGGATTCGGTAAATTTTTTATTATTTCTATTCTAGAAAGGTTTGGATGATACCCGTTAGAGTCAAGAGTGTATCCCAAAAAATTCATTTTTCGCGTTGCGAATGTGCATTTTTTAGGACTTAATTTGAGGTTGAATAAGCGAAAACGTTCAAAGACTTTTCTTAAAGTGAGTAAATGTTCATCAAAGTCAAGGGACTTAGTGTAAATTAAGATATCGTCTACATATGAAATTACGTGTTCTAATCCACTAAGCACATTAGCCATTGCTCTGGAAAAAGCTGCTGTGGCATTCTTTAAGCCAAATGGCATATGGGTCATTTGGTATACGTTATCCTCAGTTATAACCCCGCATTTCCTAGAAGCATTTTCTGTTAATTTTATTTGCAAGTACCCGCTTGCTAAGTCTAAAGAACTATAATAATTACAATTTCCTACTTTCTCCATGATTACCTCAAGTCTAGGAAGAGGGTAATGACCTGGTACTGTTATTTCATTCAATTTCCTAAAGTCAAGACACGGCCTTATTCCACCATCTTTCTTTTGTACTATAACAAATGGTGTTAACCACGGTGTGTCCGATTCAACCATAACACCTGCTTTGGTAAGCTGATCAATGTGTTTATGTAATTCTTCCCTATATTTAAATGGGGTTTTCCTTGGACCTACTGCTACTGGATCCTGAGTTGTGGTTATTATATCGAATTCTCCCGCTGTATACGAGCCGAGGTCGTATTGATTTTTACTAAAAATATCGCTAAACTCTTCACATAATGTTTTAAGTTTTCCTAAATCATTCTGATCTACTGAACATTTACTATAGTCAATTACAAATTTTGGGTCTATTTCATTTTCTTGTGATTCTAGTTTTTTGTCATTTTCCAACGTAAATATGCCTGTTTCAATTTCACCTTCTATTTTCCATGCTTTACCTAATGTCTGATTTTTATACAATTTAATCGGGCTTTGAGTGGGATTGAGAACTAATATTTTTAGCGCATTGTTATTATACTCAGATATAGTTGGGATTGTTCCTAAATGCATTTGACTTATTTTCTCATCAAGATTGTTTATAAAATATGCTTGCTTGCTTGCTGAGTGTTCGTCTAACCTTCCCTCAATAATTGTTTGTGAATTCGGTTTTATCAAAAGTGCTTCTTTTACTGATATTTTAAAACAACCTTCCTTAACTGGTTCATATTTTTCCTTTTCATCTTCCCCTATTTTAAATTTTCTATTTTTAAAATCAAAGGTTAGGGAGGGCCACAGTTCAAATACATCGCATCCTAGAATTAAGTCAAAGTTTTTATCCTCAAATATGTTATTGTCTATGAAGAATATTGAGGTGTTGCATTCAATATTACCTAATATTACTTTTACTTCCCCTTTATTAAGCGCACTAATTGCATGACCTGAAGCACTAACTGCTTCTGCTTTTGTAGGCACTAAGTTCCAATTATTTTTAATTGCCAGATTAATGGGTGCTACTGATATGCTTGCTCCCGTGTCCAAGAGACACCTTAATTTTACATTATTTATCATTACAGTAGTGGTAGGAAGAGACTGACTGTGTCCTTTTATTGCGAGAAGATTTAACCCCTTAGGCTCCTGCGGAAGGATCGGAGTGTATTTGATTTCTGGGTTTATTTCTTTTAATTCTATAGTTTGGGTTAATATTTGTTTTGGCCGGTCTACATTGCTTTTTGCTTCCTTTGGTTTGTGTTGGGTCCTGTATTTTTGTCCAATTAGTATATCCCTTATTATTCCATTACCTAAGTATCTTTGCATCATAATAACTAGCAACCTTAGGGTGAAATCAATCAGCGATATACAAGTTATTATAGTTATAAAGATTCTCCATTCATGGGTCCAGTCACCAAAGATGTGATTACTAAATTCACTTTTTGCTTTTTGCCATGTGTTCGAAAATTCTGCTATAATTTTGGTGTCTTTCTGTCTTATTTGGTAAGTTATTTCACTAATTTTAAATGCATTACTTAAATGGGCATGAGTGTTAATATCTGAGATATTTACTAATACCAATTGGTGAAAGGCTTGACTAGATAGAGGTTGTATTTTTTCAAAACGAGGATTAAACGTTTCATGGTTCCTTGGATTTATCTTTCGCATAGTCGCGGTTACCTGGTCTACTTCAAATGTATCATTCTCTAATTGGATTATTATTAAACGCGACATTGCACAGTCAGTCTTATGGGCATCGTGAACAATCTTCATTGTTTTAGGGTCTATAAACGCAAAATGCTGTTGCTTTTGTGAGATAAAGCTAATAGGTAAATGTTCAAAACATTCTGTTACAGAGCCAGTGGGGACGAACCGGAATTGTTCATGTGTGATAGGAATACAAGGCCATACTTTTATAAGATTGAATCCCATTCTTTCTGCATGTATGTCTGGGTTATTAAATATTGTTCGTGCTAGTATTGTAGGGTCAGTTAGTAGTGCTAGTTCAGCCCATCTCCAAGTATTTTCCATAAAATCACACAAAGTCTTCATTGTATGAGAGAAGGTAAACGATAGCGTGCTTGATAATTGCGTGTGTAAGTATGTCAATTCAGAGGCTAGTTGGCTTGCTGTCACTATCCCCTCTAGTGCCCTTTTATTCCGTTTATATATTGGCTTAACTTTTTCCTGAATTATGAGGTATGCTAGACCCTGCTCTGTTGGATTTACTTTTTGCCCACAGTTTGTGCCCGTATTCTTTGTTTTTATATCAGTAAGGGCAAGTGGGTGCTGGGACGCAATCCACAAATTGTCAATTACAAAACCATCATAATCCCCTATAGATAGATATTCACAGTTAGCTTCCGGGACTATCTCCCATATTAAATGTGTTCCATCAGTTAAAGAACAAGACCCCTTTTTATAAGTGCATTGAATGTTTTCCTCTAATGGGGTCTGAATGTTTTTCTCGCCAAACCTTGAAGTGATTGGAGTTTTAAAGAGGTAACAATTTTCAGTGTACACCCTTTCCCAATTAAATGATCCTAAAAGCCACGTCCTTGGTGTTAAGTCTAATTTAAAGTCGGTATGAAATAACTCCCCCTCCTGCTTCAGAATTCCCCATTCGCATTTTTTGTATTTAATCATATTTTTACATTCTTCATGTGTTACTATGATTGGGTCAATACTTAGAGGTTTCTCAATATGAACTCCTGTGAGTGAGGTATATTTCGCCATTGCTTTTCTAACTTTTCTGCATGCCCACGCCTTTGCGGTATGTTCCAGGTTATTAGGAGAATATATTCGCCTTCTTTGCGGTATAGGACTTTTTGACAAATTTGTATTTTGTTCAGGGCATCCAGGAAATTTAGGAAGGTTCCAGAGTATCCCGTCCAAATAATCTATCGTACCAAAACCAACCTCAAAGACCTTTTGGCACTAATCAAAGACCAAACAATAATTATCGAAATTTCAGGCGTGGTGGCTCTGCAAACCAAAGAAATGGAAGATACCAAAACAACCGCCGAGGATATGGGGAAAGAAACTGGAGTGGGCGACCTATGTGTACGCATTGTGGCGTGACTGGGCATATTGCATACAATTGTTGGAGAAGGAAACAGATGCCAACAAACAGCAATGCAGTGGTTAGAGGTGGGCGAAATTTCTCTCAAAATAGAGCAAATATGGGACTAGGAAATAACAAGGGTATAAACATGATTCAATCCTCAAACAAACAGTATACGGACACGCACACATTTATGACGGGTATGAACAACCAGCCAACTTATTCCCAGGGCTCTTCAAACACTCCCTCCCACGGGTATTATCACACGTCCCCGCAAGTATTCTATCAAGGTAACCCAATGAACAATTATCCGAAAGAAATTCAAGTGTATCCGCAGAGTGTAGAAACCTCCACATTATCAAGTCAAATGCAAAATATGAACTTATATGAGTCCGCAAAGTGTAGTGCACCTGTTGAATATAAAAGTCAGGGTCAAACGAATAGAACAGAACCCATTCTCAACCGGGAACCATACAACGTTGAATCAAGTATATCTGATTGGGAACAAACCTCCACAGCTCCTAAAATGAAACAGCTATTTTACATAACACTAACGTTGATGATGTTTATGCTCCCAATAGCTAATGCAGATATACCATTTCCCAAATATCCTCTTATATGCCAAAATAGAGAACACGGGATACTCTGGAACCTTCCTAAATTTCCTGGATGCCCTGAACAAAATACAAATTTGTCAAAAAGTCCTATACCGCAAAGAAGGCGAATATATTCTCCTAATAACCTGGAACATACCGCAAAGGCGTGGGCATGCAGAAAAGTTAGAAAAGCAATGGCGAAATATACCTCACTCACAGGAGTTCATATTGAGAAACCTCTAAGTATTGACCCAATCATAGTAACACATGAAGAATGTAAAAATATGATTAAATACAAAAAATGCGAATGGGGAATTCTGAAGCAGGAGGGGGAGTTATTTCATACCGACTTTAAATTAGACTTAACACCAAGGACGTGGCTTTTAGGATCATTTAATTGGGAAAGGGTGTACACTGAAAATTGTTACCTCTTTAAAACTCCAATCACTTCAAGGTTTGGCGAGAAAAACATTCAGACCCCATTAGAGGAAAACATTCAATGCACTTATAAAAAGGGGTCTTGTTCTTTAACTGATGGAACACATTTAATATGGGAGATAGTCCCGGAAGCTAACTGTGAATATCTATCTATAGGGGATTATGATGGTTTTGTAATTGACAATTTGTGGATTGCGTCCCAGCACCCACTTGCCCTTACTGATATAAAAACAAAGAATACGGGCACAAACTGTGGGCAAAAAGTAAATCCAACAGAGCAGGGTCTAGCATACCTCATAATTCAGGAAAAAGTTAAGCCAATATATAAACGGAATAAAAGGGCACTAGAGGGGATAGTGACAGCAAGCCAACTAGCCTCTGAATTGACATACTTACACACGCAATTATCAAGCACGCTATCGTTTACCTTCTCTCATACAATGAAGACTTTGTGTGATTTTATGGAAAATACTTGGAGATGGGCTGAACTAGCACTACTAACTGACCCTACAATACTAGCACGAACAATATTTAATAACCCAGACATACATGCAGAAAGAATGGGATTCAATCTTATAAAAGTATGGCCTTGTATTCCTATCACACATGAACAATTCCGGTTCGTCCCCACTGGCTCTGTAACAGAATGTTTTGAACATTTACCTATTAGCTTTATCTCACAAAAGCAACAGCATTTTGCGTTTATAGACCCTAAAACAATGAAGATTGTTCACGATGCCCATAAGACTGACTGTGCAATGTCGCGTTTAATAATAATCCAATTAGAGAATGATACATTTGAAGTAGACCAGGTAACCGCGACTATGCGAAAGATAAATCCAAGGAACCATGAAACGTTTAATCCTCGTTTTGAAAAAATACAACCTCTATCTAGTCAAGCCTTTCACCAATTGGTATTAGTAAATATCTCAGATATTAACACTCATGCCCATTTAAGTAATGCATTTAAAATTAGTGAAATAACTTACCAAATAAGACAGAAAGACACCAAAATTATAGCAGAATTTTCGAACACATGGCAAAAAGCAAAAAGTGAATTTAGTAATCACATCTTTGGTGACTGGACCCATGAATGGAGAATCTTTATAACTATAATAACTTGTATATCGCTGATTGATTTCACCCTAAGGTTGCTAGTTATTATGATGCAAAGATACTTAGGTAATGGAATAATAAGGGATATACTAATTGGACAAAAATACAGGACCCAACACAAACCAAAGGAAGCAAAAAGCAATGTAGACCGGCCAAAACAAATATTAACCCAAACTATAGAATTAAAAGAAATAAACCCAGAAATCAAATACACTCCGATCCTTCCGCAGGAGCCTAAGGGGTTAAATCTTCTCGCAATAAAAGGACACAGTCAGTCTCTTCCTACCACTACTGTAATGATAAATAATGTAAAATTAAGGTGTCTCTTGGACACGGGAGCAAGCATATCAGTAGCACCCATTAATCTGGCAATTAAAAATAATTGGAACTTAGTGCCTACAAAAGCAGAAGCAGTTAGTGCTTCAGGTCATGCAATTAGTGCGCTTAATAAAGGGGAAGTAAAAGTAATATTAGGTAATATTGAATGCAACACCTCAATATTCTTCATAGACAATAACATATTTGAGGATAAAAACTTTGACTTAATTCTAGGATGCGATGTATTTGAACTGTGGCCCTCCCTAACCTTTGATTTTAAAAATAGAAAATTTAAAATAGGGGAAGATGAAAAGGAAAAATATGAACCAGTTAAGGAAGGTTGTTTTAAAATATCAGTAAAAGAAGCACTTTTGATAAAACCGAATTCACAAACAATTATTGAGGGAAGGTTAGACGAACACTCAGCAAGCAAGCAAGCATATTTTATAAACAATCTTGATGAGAAAATAAGTCAAATGCATTTAGGAACAATCCCAACTATATCTGAGTATAATAACAATGCGCTAAAAATATTAGTTCTCAATCCCACTCAAAGCCCGATTAAATTGTATAAAAATCAGACATTAGGTAAAGCATGGAAAATAGAAGGTGAAATTGAAACAGGCATATTTACGTTGGAAAATGACAAAAAACTAGAATCACAAGAAAATGAAATAGACCCAAAATTTGTAATTGACTATAGTAAATGTTCAGTAGATCAGAATGATTTAGGAAAACTTAAAACATTATGTGAAGAGTTTAGCGATATTTTTAGTAAAAATCAATACGACCTCGGCTCGTATACAGCGGGAGAATTCGATATAATAACCACAACTCAGGATCCAGTAGCAGTAGGTCCAAGGAAAACCCCATTTAAATATAGGGAAGAATTACATAAACACATTGATCAGCTTACCAAAGCAGGTGTTATGGTTGAATCGGACACACCGTGGTTAACACCATTTGTTATAGTACAAAAGAAAGATGGTGGAATAAGGCCGTGTCTTGACTTTAGGAAATTGAATGAAATAACAGTACCAGGTCATTACCCTCTTCCTAGACTTGAGGTAATCATGGAGAAAGTAGGAAATTGTAATTATTATAGTTCTTTAGACTTAGCAAGCGGGTACTTGCAAATAAAATTAACAGAAAATGCTTCTAGGAAATGCGGGGTTATAACTGAGGATAACGTATACCAAATGACCCATATGCCATTTGGCTTAAAGAATGCCACAGCAGCTTTTTCCAGAGCAATGGCTAATGTGCTTAGTGGATTAGAACACGTAATTTCATATGTAGACGATATCTTAATTTACACTAAGTCCCTTGACTTTGATGAACATTTACTCACTTTAAGAAAAGTCTTTGAACGTTTTCGCTTATTCAACCTCAAATTAAGTCCTAAAAAATGCACATTCGCAACGCGAAAAATGAATTTTTTGGGATACACTCTTGACTCTAACGGGTATCATCCAAACCTTTCTAGAATAGAAATAATAAAAAATTTACCGAATCCGACAAATGTAAAAGAAATTAAAAGAGTAGTAGGAATGGCATCTTTTTACAGAAGACATATACCGAAATTCTCACATTGGGTCGAACCATTAACACGACTAACAAAAAAGGAAGTAAAATTTGAATGGGGGGAAGAACAACAAACCCACCAAATTTAAGGTAGAAAAAATTTAAGGTACACACCCACCAAATTTAAGGTAGCAATTTGTTAAAAAGGCTTTGGCTATTGTGTTTGCTTTTGCGTCAGGGAGCGGTACAGATATCACATATTTGCAGAACCAACAGATTATGTTTAGTATGTATTTATTACCATTTTCAGTTATTGGAAATGGTCCTGCCAGGTCTAATCCTACTCTTGAGAATAAAGTGTCAGCAGGTACCATATTCATTTCAGCTCTATAAGCTGGTGTGGGAGAATGTCTCAGTTGGCACGTAATGCATTGTTTGGTCCAAGTTACTATATCGGAATGCATTTTTGGCCAATAATATTTTTGACATTTCTTTAATGTTTTCTTTACTGATAGATGTCCTCCTCCTAACTGAGAAGAGTGGAATGAGTCAAATACTAGAGATCTGAGGTTGGTGGGAACAAAGATTTTTGCTTGAGATCCTGGTGTTTTAAAAATTAATAGTTCATTTTCTATGTATAGGTTCTTTGCTTTTTCAGAAAAGTTTTCTTTTTCCGTTTCACTAAAACCCTCTGGTATCTCCCCATCTGATAAAAATTTGATAAATGCTTTTGCCTCTGGGTCATTTAACTGCTCTTCTTTTATGTCTATTGTGTATGGGTTCTCGTCTTTATTTCGCACCACTAATGTATTGATAAATGAGTCTGACGCGATTCTAGTTTTTTGCTGAATATTTAGACATACGGGGAATTCTGCTATATCCTTTAATTCTTCTATATTTTTAATTTCTGTTTGTGTTTCTTCTTGAATTCTTGATAATGCGTCAGCTAAAGAATTTTGTTTGCCCTCTATATGAACTATCTTTATTTGGTAAGATTGTAGCTCTATTAGCCAGCGGGCCAGGTTTGGGTGAGCTTCTGCCTTTTTCAAAAGATATGACAAGGGTTTATGGTCCGTGTGCAGTTCAATGTCAGACATAAATATATAAGGCTTAAATTCCCTTAATGCATAAATTATTGCTCCTAGTTCTATTTGGACTGGTGGCCATTTTCTTTCAGAGGACGATAGGGTTCGACTACAATAGGAGATAGCAGAGTATGTTTTATTTTCTTCATCCCTTTGCATCAGGACCCCAGCCTGTCCAACCATAGAGGCATCAGTAAATATATGGAATGGCTTACTGTAGTCAGGGAATTTTAGTATAGGGTAATTTGTTAATAATTCTTTTATTTTGTTAAATGCTTTTTGTTGTTCTTCCCCCCATTCAAATTTTACTTCCTTTTTTGTTAGTCGTGTTAATGGTTCGACCCAATGTGAGAATTTCGGTATATGTCTTCTGTAAAAAGATGCCATTCCTACTACTCTTTTAATTTCTTTTACATTTGTCGGATTCGGTAAATTTTTTATTATTTCTATTCTAGAAAGGTTTGGATGATACCCGTTAGAGTCAAGAGTGTATCCCAAAAAATTCATTTTTCGCGTTGCGAATGTGCATTTTTTAGGACTTAATTTGAGGTTGAATAAGCGAAAACGTTCAAAGACTTTTCTTAAAGTGAGTAAATGTTCATCAAAGTCAAGGGACTTAGTGTAAATTAAGATATCGTCTACATATGAAATTACGTGTTCTAATCCACTAAGCACATTAGCCATTGCTCTGGAAAAAGCTGCTGTGGCATTCTTTAAGCCAAATGGCATATGGGTCATTTGGTATACGTTATCCTCAGTTATAACCCCGCATTTCCTAGAAGCATTTTCTGTTAATTTTATTTGCAAGTACCCGCTTGCTAAGTCTAAAGAACTATAATAATTACAATTTCCTACTTTCTCCATGATTACCTCAAGTCTAGGAAGAGGGTAATGACCTGGTACTGTTATTTCATTCAATTTCCTAAAGTCAAGACACGGCCTTATTCCACCATCTTTCTTTTGTACTATAACAAATGGTGTTAACCACGGTGTGTCCGATTCAACCATAACACCTGCTTTGGTAAGCTGATCAATGTGTTTATGTAATTCTTCCCTATATTTAAATGGGGTTTTCCTTGGACCTACTGCTACTGGATCCTGAGTTGTGGTTATTATATCGAATTCTCCCGCTGTATACGAGCCGAGGTCGTATTGATTTTTACTAAAAATATCGCTAAACTCTTCACATAATGTTTTAAGTTTTCCTAAATCATTCTGATCTACTGAACATTTACTATAGTCAATTACAAATTTTGGGTCTATTTCATTTTCTTGTGATTCTAGTTTTTTGTCATTTTCCAACGTAAATATGCCTGTTTCAATTTCACCTTCTATTTTCCATGCTTTACCTAATGTCTGATTTTTATACAATTTAATCGGGCTTTGAGTGGGATTGAGAACTAATATTTTTAGCGCATTGTTATTATACTCAGATATAGTTGGGATTGTTCCTAAATGCATTTGACTTATTTTCTCATCAAGATTGTTTATAAAATATGCTTGCTTGCTTGCTGAGTGTTCGTCTAACCTTCCCTCAATAATTGTTTGTGAATTCGGTTTTATCAAAAGTGCTTCTTTTACTGATATTTTAAAACAACCTTCCTTAACTGGTTCATATTTTTCCTTTTCATCTTCCCCTATTTTAAATTTTCTATTTTTAAAATCAAAGGTTAGGGAGGGCCACAGTTCAAATACATCGCATCCTAGAATTAAGTCAAAGTTTTTATCCTCAAATATGTTATTGTCTATGAAGAATATTGAGGTGTTGCATTCAATATTACCTAATATTACTTTTACTTCCCCTTTATTAAGCGCACTAATTGCATGACCTGAAGCACTAACTGCTTCTGCTTTTGTAGGCACTAAGTTCCAATTATTTTTAATTGCCAGATTAATGGGTGCTACTGATATGCTTGCTCCCGTGTCCAAGAGACACCTTAATTTTACATTATTTATCATTACAGTAGTGGTAGGAAGAGACTGACTGTGTCCTTTTATTGCGAGAAGATTTAACCCCTTAGGCTCCTGCGGAAGGATCGGAGTGTATTTGATTTCTGGGTTTATTTCTTTTAATTCTATAGTTTGGGTTAATATTTGTTTTGGCCGGTCTACATTGCTTTTTGCTTCCTTTGGTTTGTGTTGGGTCCTGTATTTTTGTCCAATTAGTATATCCCTTATTATTCCATTACCTAAGTATCTTTGCATCATAATAACTAGCAACCTTAGGGTGAAATCAATCAGCGATATACAAGTTATTATAGTTATAAAGATTCTCCATTCATGGGTCCAGTCACCAAAGATGTGATTACTAAATTCACTTTTTGCTTTTTGCCATGTGTTCGAAAATTCTGCTATAATTTTGGTGTCTTTCTGTCTTATTTGGTAAGTTATTTCACTAATTTTAAATGCATTACTTAAATGGGCATGAGTGTTAATATCTGAGATATTTACTAATACCAATTGGTGAAAGGCTTGACTAGATAGAGGTTGTATTTTTTCAAAACGAGGATTAAACGTTTCATGGTTCCTTGGATTTATCTTTCGCATAGTCGCGGTTACCTGGTCTACTTCAAATGTATCATTCTCTAATTGGATTATTATTAAACGCGACATTGCACAGTCAGTCTTATGGGCATCGTGAACAATCTTCATTGTTTTAGGGTCTATAAACGCAAAATGCTGTTGCTTTTGTGAGATAAAGCTAATAGGTAAATGTTCAAAACATTCTGTTACAGAGCCAGTGGGGACGAACCGGAATTGTTCATGTGTGATAGGAATACAAGGCCATACTTTTATAAGATTGAATCCCATTCTTTCTGCATGTATGTCTGGGTTATTAAATATTGTTCGTGCTAGTATTGTAGGGTCAGTTAGTAGTGCTAGTTCAGCCCATCTCCAAGTATTTTCCATAAAATCACACAAAGTCTTCATTGTATGAGAGAAGGTAAACGATAGCGTGCTTGATAATTGCGTGTGTAAGTATGTCAATTCAGAGGCTAGTTGGCTTGCTGTCACTATCCCCTCTAGTGCCCTTTTATTCCGTTTATATATTGGCTTAACTTTTTCCTGAATTATGAGGTATGCTAGACCCTGCTCTGTTGGATTTACTTTTTGCCCACAGTTTGTGCCCGTATTCTTTGTTTTTATATCAGTAAGGGCAAGTGGGTGCTGGGACGCAATCCACAAATTGTCAATTACAAAACCATCATAATCCCCTATAGATAGATATTCACAGTTAGCTTCCGGGACTATCTCCCATATTAAATGTGTTCCATCAGTTAAAGAACAAGACCCCTTTTTATAAGTGCATTGAATGTTTTCCTCTAATGGGGTCTGAATGTTTTTCTCGCCAAACCTTGAAGTGATTGGAGTTTTAAAGAGGTAACAATTTTCAGTGTACACCCTTTCCCAATTAAATGATCCTAAAAGCCACGTCCTTGGTGTTAAGTCTAATTTAAAGTCGGTATGAAATAACTCCCCCTCCTGCTTCAGAATTCCCCATTCGCATTTTTTGTATTTAATCATATTTTTACATTCTTCATGTGTTACTATGATTGGGTCAATACTTAGAGGTTTCTCAATATGAACTCCTGTGAGTGAGGTATATTTCGCCATTGCTTTTCTAACTTTTCTGCATGCCCACGCCTTTGCGGTATGTTCCAGGTTATTAGGAGAATATATTCGCCTTCTTTGCGGTATAGGACTTTTTGACAAATTTGTATTTTGTTCAGGGCATCCAGGAAATTTAGGAAGGTTCCAGAGTATCCCGTGTTCTCTATTTTGGCATATAAGAGGATATTTGGGAAATGGTATATCTGCATTAGCTATTGGGAGCATAAACATCATCAACGTTAGTGTTATGTAAAATAGCTGTTTCATTTTAGGAGCTGTGGAGGTTTGTTCCCAATCAGATATACTTGATTCAACGTTGTATGGTTCCCGGTTGAGAATGGGTTCTGTTCTATTCGTTTGACCCTGACTTTTATATTCAACAGGTGCACTACACTTTGCGGACTCATATAAGTTCATATTTTGCATTTGACTTGATAATGTGGAGGTTTCTACACTCTGCGGATACACTTGAATTTCTTTCGGATAATTGTTCATTGGGTTACCTTGATAGAATACTTGCGGGGACGTGTGATAATACCCGTGGGAGGGAGTGTTTGAAGAGCCCTGGGAATAAGTTGGCTGGTTGTTCATACCCGTCATAAATGTGTGCGTGTCCGTATACTGTTTGTTTGAGGATTGAATCATGTTTATACCCTTGTTATTTCCTAGTCCCATATTTGCTCTATTTTGAGAGAAATTTCGCCCACCTCTAACCACTGCATTGCTGTTTGTTGGCATCTGTTTCCTTCTCCAACAATTGTATGCAATATGCCCAGTCACGCCACAATGCGTACACATAGGTCGCCCACTCCAGTTTCTTTCCCCATATCCTCGGCGGTTGTTTTGGTATCTTCCATTTCTTTGGTTTGCAGAGCCACCACGCCTGAAATTTCGATAATTATTGTTTGGTCTTTGATTAGTGCCAAAAGGTCTTTGAGGTTGGTTTTGGTACGATAGATTATTTGGAACTCTGTTATTATTATTTGAGATGGGAGTCCATGAGGTTATATTCTGATTAGTGGAGTGGTCAACTTGCGGTTGTATAGCATTTATGGCTCGTTTTAACGCTTCTTCTTGTGAATCATTTCCAGAGGCTAAAAGCGCTTCAATTTCCTGTGCCTTAATGTAGAGTTCATCCAGACTCGTAGCGGTTCCTACAAGTCTAATCAGAAAACTAATATTGGGTTTTAATCTTTCTAAAAATTCATCTCTTATTTTTGCCTGTTGTTGTTCTTCCGTTTCATTTTCAAAAGTTGCTTTTACTAATGGGGTTAAACGTTTCATAAACTCAGAAACCGTTTCAGATGGTCTTTGTCTACATAGTGTAAGCTCACGTTTGAATAATTCCCTTCTATGCGGGGCTGTCAATCTTTTCCTTATAGAAGCTAGGGCCTCTTTTACTGTTCTTTTTTCATTTTCCTCTAATTTATCGAAAATGATTCTAGTTGTTCCCTCAAGGTATAATTTTAGTCTATGTATTTTTGTTTTTTCGTCCCAAGTAGTGGGGGCACAATCCATTAGGTCAGTGAATTTCTGGGCCCAAGAGTCAAAAGACACTACAGACTCTTCCCTGTATGTGGTTGTGGCTCCCTCTTTGTCTAACAGGCTTAACATGTTTAATTCCAATTTTAATGGTTCGATTTCCTCAATTCCTGTGTTTTCCCCATTATTTTTATTTTCATTAAACTTATCGACTTTAGAAGAGATTAATGCCACTTTTGAGTTTACTGTTGATAAATGTGTGTTCACTTCCATTGCCATTTGATTTATAGCATTTGTATTGCTGTTTGCTCTCCTGTTGATTAATCTGATGTTTCTGTTTAATGAATCTTCAAGAGTGTGTGTAGCTTGTAGTAGTTTATCCAAATCAGCAATTTTTGCATATTCTTCGTTGCTTTTACCCCGGTAGAGGTTTTTATTGATGAATGGAGTTTCTGATTCTATTGGATCTGTCTCACTCATCCACCACTTTGTTTATTGTGTTTGTAAAGTTTATTTTCTAAATTTCAAAAATTAAAAAAACTCCAAAATTTATTTTCAAAACTATAGTTTATTTTCTAGATGCAGAAATTTATTTTTTTTATTTTGTTAAAATTTCTCACAACCTAACATTTATCTTTAAACTTAACTATTTCAATAACAATTTAAATTGTGGATTTGTTTCCCTAATGCTTAATACTATATTAATAATTCTATTATAATTTTAATAATGGTTTGTCAGGCTTTTCTTTTTTTTATATTAATGGTTGGACAAGCTCTTTTATTTGATAACAGTTAAAGATTAGAAGTGTTTACATTGCTTCTCATACATTTATCCTTTTTTCCCAGCCATTAAATTTTCAACTTGTAATAATTTTATCCCGTCTTCTTTACTTTTTTATTGTAATTTTGAAACCTTTACACCTCTGATTAGTCATTCTCGTTTTCACGTGGATAACCTTTGGATTTTTATATTTTACTTATTTCCACCTTACTTCAATATCTACTCTATACTAGAGAGTCGGATTTTTACATACCCGTGAATGGACAATAAGAAATTGTAGCAGAATAAACACTGTCGGTACTCTGGAAAATGGACCAACAAACCAAGAAATAGGGCCGGGACCTGATCCCTTTACACCCTCTACTATGTACTTATGAATCTTTGATGAAGCGATTAAAACCAAATGATTTAACCTCCATCTATTCACTAAATTCCCTTTACATTATACTCAATTGTAAGTGCAAATACTCGATTAAACCTCCTCCTTGTATATTTATAATTGACATTAGCCTTTATGATTTAATTAAATAATTATGTAATTAAGGAGATACTTTTAGTATTATAAAACAAAAAAAAAATTCAATAAATAAAAAATTCGTGCTATTATGGTTTAAGTTCAAACCAATAACTAAAAATTATAAAAAAGGCATTTGTTAAAAAAAATGAGGATTTAATTCTTTAAACTTATGTGGGAGTAAAAAACAAATATTTTAGTAAAAGCAAACAAATATTTTAATACATTTTTGACAGGTTCTTCTACACAAATAAATTGAATTTATGTTGGTTCTTATTATATTTTACATACTATGTAAATTTGTCAATTATATTTTGTGTTCATTATTATGAGAAGTAAATTTTCTAAACGCAAAATAGATAACTTATCTTTAGATCTCAATATCTTTTAGGATAATTCTATATCCTTATTTCTAGTGAGAATATATTTATAGGTCTTTCTGGAAAATACACTCTTTATTACATTTTTCCTCATGATACCAATTCATTTGTAACCCACCTTTTTAATAAATCATCAATTTTTCTATCTATTCAAAATTTTAAGTAATAAACACAATAGATAGGCCAATCTAATAATTTTTTCTTCTTCGATAATGTAATTTTCCTAATATTGAGTTATCTTCCAGAAATTCACTAATATTACATTCAAAAAATTAGCTAATAAATGAGAGAGAGGCACAAGTAAAATTGTATTAAGATTTTATTAAGCTTGCGAACGATAAAAAATACATGAAAGGATTTCCTAATAAATAAGAAAAAATTTGAAGTTTTAATTGAATCATTAATAAAAGAGAAATAAAAGCAATTTATCTAAAAACTCAAAGCTATTTAACACGAATGTAATAAGTAAAAGCCAATAAAAGTGTTCACTAACTTTACATGTATTTTAAAATTTTATATAGACGGTAACAGATTTTCTGTTTATGTTTGGTAAAAGGATTTTTATATAATGTAACAATGTTTGCAAACAATAATAATAAATTATGGATGTAACTAAAAAGGAAACAAATAAATTTTTCCAACAAAAATGTAATGACTAATATTAAAACTGTTAAACTGTTTTTATAAAGGGATTGCGGGAAAATAATATGGAATAAATTTAAAACATTTCTTACAATTTGTGCAAATGTTACCTAAAATAAATAGCTATTGTCCATCGGTCTATGAATGTTTCTTAAACCATTTTTCTTTTGAAATGTTTTTATTCTCAAAAAGGAGGAAAGATGTGTTTTGGTCCCATCCTTTTCTCATTTTGTATTTTAGAAAAAAGTCATATAAAATGGAAAAAACTAAAAAATTTTAGATGGATCCAAAAAAACGCCAAATCGAAGATTACCAGTCTATATTTTCTTAATTCGCAACTTTAAACTTTACTTTTTTTTGTCTTCCTATTTTCCTTCCCCTTTTTCTTTTCTTTTTTTTCTTTTTTTGAAATTTATTGCTCTTCTTGTAACGTGAGGAACACGTCCTCCATTTTATGTTTTACTTAATATATGCCCGAAACAACCAAAAGAATATAAACAAACACCAAAAATAGAATCAAAATTATAAGTTAAAAACAGTAAAACAATATTAATTTAAAATTTTGTAAATATTCCCTAAAGACCCCCGTATTTTCTATATACTCTCGTTAAATAATGGTGTAATATTCGAAATTATCAAAACACAAAAGGGAAGTCTAAAATTAAATTCTAACATAAAAATTAATATTCGACCATAAAGTTAAAACACCTTTAGAATGAAAATAACTAAAGATAGAAAATAAAAACTAAATAAGAATAAATAATAATGTCCCGATGAATAAAATGCTGTCAATAATGATTCACCTTTTCCCTGAAGAAAATTATGGCTGCAAAAAAAATTTCATTATACAATAACAAAAAGTCATCACGAGAGATAACATAAAAAATTGTAAAAAGTTCCGCCTGGAGTTTTTTGTGACTGGCGTTTTAATTTCGATTTTTCTGAGTTCCCTTGTTTTCCTTCCTCTTTTTTTTGTTTTATTACTTTTCCCTCCTTATTTTTTGGAAATTTATCACGTGAGGAGCAGACAAAAGAATAACCAATCTTTAAAAATGAAACATTTTCTGTCATATTTCGTAATATTGAGCAAAAAGATAATATGTCAAAATAAATACTTTATAGGGACTTCTAGCAGTTATCGAATAAATTCGAATTTTTCTTGAAAGTAATTTTGTTTTATCTTGAGACGTTTTTATGGATATAGATTGAATTTCAAATCTTTTTATCTTTCTCCGCTAAGTGATTCCCCTTGATTGTGTTGGTTTGAGTTGTGACGCACTTATAGATTAATTAAATCCTATTAAAAAAAATACTTTTTTTTTGAAGTGGTTTTTCTTATTTGAAGTGGTTCTTCAAAAGAACCATCCGGTGCTACCAGTGAGGTTTACACGTATTGGGCCACCCAGTAAATTAAATGAGGCGAGGTATCGACACCGTGAGGGCTACTCTATCTTCAAATACAACGTTGTATGTGCTCCGTTAGAAGCAAAGCTTAGGCCCTAATTGTTGCGCATAAAATAATATTTATTTAAATGTAAAATTTAAAATCGCGATTGAATAAAGTAAAGTTAAAGCTAACAAAATTATTAATAATATAATTGATTATAGAGTCGACATTGAATAACAAAAGAGAACGTTCCCGGGAAAAGAAATTTAGCGCTTATTAATAAACAATTAGCTAGCGTCGCTGCTCTCCGACAAAGTGATCGCTTTTCTTCTCCCGTTGGGCCCAACTAGACTGATCCCTTTCAACTGTTTTCCCATGCATTAAATAATCCTATCCTTATCCTTATAGGGCGGGTGCTTAAGTGTTCTTCCTGCTTGTCAAGGACAAGCACGGCCTTACACTTGATTGCTGATGTACTGTATTTACATGATTTTCCTGTTCCTTCTACTGTTGGAACAAAACTGGCTAATGGAGAAAGTGTCGAGACTGATTGATTTGTTGCTGCATAGTCCTTTAATTTTTAATTCATTTTTAATTCATTCTAAAATAAGCCCCCCGCGAGGTCGATCGAAAAAATAAGCCCCCTCTAAAATAAGCCCCCTCCTAAAATAAGCCCCCTCCTAAAATAAGCCTCCTCCCCTATAAAATTTTTAATTGTTGATTAATTGTTGTGTCCCCCTAGTTGAGTCTCCATGGTGGGATATAGAAGGATTAGAAGTGATTAAGAGGGTATTTGGAAGATTAATGATATATAAAGGGATCAATGTACATAGATATCGAGGGATTTGAGGTGATTAATAGCGATATCGGAGGATTTGTAGGTTTAATGGGATATATATGGATAGTGAAAATTAAAAGAGATTAGGACGGATATCGGGGGGAGTAAAAGGGATTTCTGTAGATTAAGAGATTAATAAATTTCGGTGATTAACAAGGATTTCAAGGATTAATGTGAGTTCATTGGATTAAGATTGTTTGAACGGATATCCGGGGATTTTGTTGGATATTAGAGATATTCGCTTTTGTAGAAATGTTGTAGGTTTAAGTGGAGTCATGGGTCTCGAAAGATAAGGACGATATCTGGCAAATTCTTCGCTATATCTTCTAAATCCTATTAAATCCATTAATAACCCTTTTAATTTCTGAAAATGCTTTTTAATCTTTATCCCCCAACATCTCTTAATCTTCCAAAATCCCTTGATATCCCTACCAATTCCCAAAACACAAAATGCTCACTCTAAATGTCTCAATATTCAGTTTAATCTTCCGATATCTCCAACTTAAAGGCATACCTAAGCTGAAGGATCAATTGACAGAGTAATTGATGAGTTTTTGGACAAGGATTTTTCTTGAAGAGACTTAGTATGGGATGAATTTTATTGAATTTTAGAAAAAATTTTACTAAATGTTTGGTAATAAATTTTAGTTTTTCACTACTCAAATTCACTACTCAATTTCACTACTCAATTTTTCACTACTCAAATTTCTTTACTCAAAATGGAAACCAAATTGGTTAGTAAAATTTTAGTTTAGAAGATTTTAGTTATATTTTTAAGGTAAAGCAGTATTATTGAAAGATAATTATGACTCTTATCAGCAAGTTGTTTGGTTAAGATGTTGTTCTGTAGAAGCAAATTTTGGAAATAATTTGGAAACAAAGCCTTTTTGTTATAACATTACAAAACATTTTGTAATTAAAGAATTTTATGAGGACTCTGATGTTGATTGATTGGAAATGACGAGAAAAATCATTTTTTTTAATAAATTTGTTGTTTTTGAATAATTCGTTTTATAAGAGTTTACCGGATAAAACATTCAACATTTCATTTTTACTCATCAGTTCATCAGAGAAAACCCAAAAAAAGTTGCCTTTTTTCAAAAATACAAGTTTTTGTACACTCGGTTCCAAAAGTATACCCAATTTTTTTCTAAATCTCCAGCTAATTCAATTTTTAAATAGGCTATGATTAATTTGAAATATTTTTTAGACCCATTCTAAAGATCTGATAATGTAATTTTATGCGCTATGAAAATATACGAATAGAAATTAGGGGATATTTGACTTTACACAAAATTAATGCGTTCCAAAAGTATATAGCCACCTTAGTTTTATAGGTTTTCAATAGTGTGAAAAATTCTCAAAAATTTTTGAGAACATATCTATCAATATACATAAGAAATACAAAAGAAATGAAGTTCTGATGTACTCCCATCATCGAGATCTTGAAACCCGAAAATCAGCGGAAAACCAAGGTAGAAGTCTTTAAAAAATATTTTCGACACCTTACAGGTAGAATAAAAATTTCTTTTTGGTTTTATTTGAAAGCCCGTGAAATTTGCTACAAGATAGTGTTCATCTCATAATCCAGAAAAAATCAATCTATGAGAAATAGTGAGTTTAGTTTATAAGTTACATTTTTATCGCTTTTTTGGGGTGTGTGTCGTATCTATATTGATAGATATGTTCAGACAAATTTTTGTGGATTTTTACCACTATTGAAAACCTATAAAACTAAGGTGGCTATATACTTTTGGAACGCATTAATTTTGTGTAAAGTCAAATATCCCCTAATTTCTAATCGTATATTTTCATAGCGCATAAAATTACATTATCAGATCTTTAGAATGGGTCTAAAAAATATTTCAAATTAATCATAACCTATTTAAAAATTGAATTAGCTGGAGATTTAGAAAAAAAATTGGGTGGCTATATACTTTTGGAACGGAGTGTATTTTACCTCTAACTCCTTCAACTTAATCCTAAGATTCTGATTTTTCGCCAGAAAATAAGCAACTTTCTTAGGATCATAAAATATAAAATTTGAAGTCTGAGTACACTTAATTGAAGTTTATTATTTAATCCGTTTGGCACAAGGGGCTCATCTATGTCTCAACATAAGTATAAGAATAAGATAAAAAGGATTTAGGTAGAATAATGAAATTAAGGAGTTTTAAGGTAGATATAGAGGCATTCCCTCTATAATACTCGTGTTTTAATCAAAATAAATAATAAACGCAGCATGTTTATTTTAACTAAAATTTCATTAAAATTGCTTCTCGTTAAACGCACAATAACTGTGTTATATTTTATTGAAAGTGGATTGGGCAAGCTAATACTTGGGAAATTCATTGTGAAAGAAGACTACTACAGAGCTGGAATTACCGTGGCTGTTGGGAACTACAACGCAAAACTGCATGTCAGGCTAACATGCGAGGTGTAACTTAATTTTGATGATGTAGGGCTTGTGTCCTAAACAAAAGTACCGGACAATTGCTGGGATCATTTTTGGGCGAGATATGGACCTATAGAGGGGCTTACTACAACCAAAATTTCAATAAAACTGTTACAATAAGTTTGCTAAAAGATACACTTTTCTTTAATTAAAAATAATTCATATTTTGTTTAACATTAGCTAACTATTGTGCTTATCTTATAGTTAGAGCTTTTTATTATTTTACAAAAATTAGTAAATCCTTCTTAATAAAAACATTCAGCACAGCCTGGATTTGCTGATGACATTGAAGAAGAAGCTGGACATCTTGAGAAACGTGGATGTTTACATTGTTGCGTGCGAATGTTGTATTTGTAGCATCTTGCTCATTTAACACGAAATTGTCTTGATTTAAGATAAATTTATAATATCGATATTAGATATCTTCGAGAATTACTGAGGTACTTTCTTAACAAAATAAAAAAAATTTTATTCTACATATTTATAAAACAAAATAATGCAGACTTGTGCATGGATACGGATTTTGCTATCCGTATCCGGATATATCCGTGGGGTCAATATCCGTATCCGTTTGTATCCGTCCGACTTTTGAGTCATATCGATCCGCGGATATCCGCGGATATATTCGTTTTTTCTCAAAATGGTCAACTTTACTAAAATTTTCATAATGGTCAGGTTCATTTAAATTTAAAAAAGGTTATAAAAATGGGTTGAAAACTGTATTGTAATAAACGGAACACACTCAGACACAGTAATCATTCAGTAAGAAAGTGTGGGAGCGGGCGCCGCAGGCGAAAATTTTAAGAATTTTGGAAGGCCAAGAAGCCAGATTTTTTCGATTTCCAGCGCCGCAGGCGAAAATTTTGAGAATTTTGAAGATCATGAAGCAAAAAATCTTTTATTTTTAGCGCCGCAGGCGAAATTTTTGAGAATTTTAGAAAGCCGTAGGCCAAAAAAATTCACTTTTTTACCCAATCCCCTCAACAAATTTATCCCTATTCCCCATTTCGAGGGGGGGGCTTCTGAAAATTTTAAAAATTTTCGTTTGGTCAGCTAAAATTGAATTTTTTGGCTTAAAACCTTCCAAAATTCTAAAAAATATGCCATGAGTAGGGCACTCTGAGCCTTAGAGTTTGGGAACGTCGGGGATCAGGGTTTGCCGGGGAGGGCAATTCGTGGTCCGGGGTCGTGGTTGACTTTTGGGTCGGGGGTTGGGGTCATGTGCGTGACTCAATTATCTCCTGCCGTTGGGAATATAATTATTTTCTCTTGGCAAAATGTATTTTTCAAATTTAATCAGTGATGTTTAATTGCAGAAATTGGGGACGGATATCCGCGGATTTGGAGCATCATATCCGTATCCATCCGTATCCGTCCGATTTTTAAAAAAACACTATCCATATCCGTCCGTATCCGCGGATATCCGCGGGTATCCGCGGATATTATCCGTATCCGTGCACAAGCCTGAAATAATGTTTAGAATTTAAAAAATTAAAATAGATGATTTTAACTGATAAAAATTACTTGAAAACAAAATTAATCAGAAAAAAATTTTCAATAAAATTCTTTAAGAATTGAATGTTTTAAAATGTCATATTTAAACGGTTTTAACTCCAAATTGCTTCCAAAATTTGTTTCAACAGAACAACATTTCAGTTGAACAAATAGTTTATATGAATCAAAATTGTCCTTTAATAATATACCCTTACCTTAATAAAGGAATTTTTATAAAAATATTTTAATTAAATTGTTACCAATTTGTTTTCCATTTTGTGTAAAGAAAACGTAAGGAAATTCTTCGGCTAATTTATTAGTTGAAGGATAAACTAATCCACAACCAAAAATATCACTATTATTCCAAGAAAGATTTGGAAGTTTAAAAGCTTCATGATTCTTGTTATTCTCGTTATAAATTGTAGGAGGCATAGCATAATAAAAAATTCTTTTATCTGAAATACTATTTCTGAGACCAATATAAATAGTTTTCTCATCTTTATTTAAATTTCCTTCAAATATACATTTAACTTCAAAATAATAGAAATAATTGGAACAATTTTGTAGTTTTTTAAATGCATTTTCTGCATAAACAGAACCAATTTCATTACGTCCTATAAATATTTACATCAAACTAAAGTCAAAAAGTAAACAATTTACTATGAAAAGCACGCTTGTAATAAATATATTTAATATTTTCATCATTAATTAAATTAACATATCCATTTCCATTAATGCATTTACCAGTTGGTTCGAATGTATTTATACACAAATTGTCAAAACATTTCCAATGATTGGCAATATGACTCCATTTATTTTTAATTTCAACAAAATTCTTTAAAAATTATTGAAAAATTTTATTTTAATTTAGTATAAACTAACACATATTTACAAGATATATCGTTGAATTTTATTTTTAAATCGCTACTCATTTGGTCACATAAATGATTTGTCTTCTATATAAATTAAATTTTAATTTGTTAAATATTTTTATTAATTAAAAGCATTTTTTATAAGGAAAAGGAAGATGCATAAAATTAGAATTATAAAATAATTACATACTTCCCTATTCAATTGTATTGTAAA
Source organism: Meloidogyne enterolobii (assembly GCA_963681835.1). Taxonomy (NCBI): domain Eukaryota; kingdom Metazoa; phylum Nematoda; class Chromadorea; order Rhabditida; family Meloidogynidae; genus Meloidogyne; species Meloidogyne enterolobii. The sequence goes on along the minus strand of CAVMJV010000014.1, from coordinate 3,215,086 downwards.
ATTACCAAAATAGGTCCGAATTGTGGGCCATAGTCAACCAAACGCATCATGTAAAATACGTCGGTTGTGTACTTTAATGAGTCAGTGAACACTCGATCAGTTATGTATATGGTAATTCTTGAATTCGTACCCACTTTTTCTGACAAGTTTTTTCGTTTTTCCTTCCCTTTCTCCCTTATTTTTCATTTGGCAAGTCTAAGTTTTTGAGCCTAAGTTTTTTTCGAGCCTGAATAATCTAAAGATTTTGAGTCACACTCAAAAGAACTCAAAAAGTAAAATTATAACACCTATAATAATTTTTAGTAATTTTAGAGGATATGCTCCACAATTATATTAATACATATGTATATAATTTTCATTAATAAAACTTTCACCTCAAGATTTGGAACATTAACTTTATGGGTTTTCAAATCATTAATTATAACATTGATTTGATTCTTTTGCATTATAGGCTGTATCTAATTTTTTGATTGATAGGTTTTAATTTTTAATTTTAAAAAAATTTAAAAAAGCTTAACACCATTTATTCCACCTTGTAAGATTATAAAAAATTGTAAATGTTTCACTACAAAAATTTCCTAAATTCACTTTTGGCATTTTTCCAAATTAAAAGAAATTTAATTCTAATAGACAAAAATGATTGAGAAAAATTGAGAATATGCCGAAATTTAAGGAATTTGGCACTTTTCCCTTGATTTTAGCATTAACTTACACTTGGATTTTTTGTCGTAATATTACATAACTTTGAGTTAACTCATCACCAGAATCATCAGAACTATCTGCTTCTTCGACAAAAAGTTGTTTAATATCATCCAAAGTAGCAGGATCTCGGCAACGAGGACAATTTTGGAACTAAAAATGTTAAAAATAGAATTTAAAATTTCCTTTACTCCTTCAGAAATCCAACGAGCAACACATTCGTGATGGAATGTGTGATTACAATTTTTTAAAGTATAAACATTGTCAGGACGTAAACGAAATTGGCAAACAGTACAACGGCCAAATTTGTAATAAACCATTTTTATATTCTAAAAAATTAAATTAAAAATTCCAAGAATAACAGAATATGATAGTGGAATTAGGAAAAAACTAAAAAATAAAACATTGATAAAGAATACGAATAATCGAAAAGTTTTAATAGAACTTTCTTTTAAAAGGGAGAATTTTTCATTGAAATATTCAAGCGTAACCAAATAATTATTTATTTTTCAAATATCAGCAGGAAAAACCTCAACAAACGGAGAAAAAGTTTTTTTAAATATTTGCTCACTCTTCTCTTTTTCACTTAAATAATTACATATTATTTTTCATCATGACATTTGTCTAAGTTTTACTATAAATTCAAAGTACCAAGCATTATATCATTAATATATAGGTCAAAGTATCTTTGTTTAATAAAACACTTTATTTTTAAATATATGCTTTAGGTAAAAAAGCGTAATAATTAAATACTGCCAAAATAACCCCAAGCTGTTGAAAATGCATATTTTTCTCTTTGGACGAAGTTTTGGTCATACGAAGAAGTTTTGGTCGGCCGAAGTTTTAGTAGGACGAAATTTTGTCCGACAGAGTTTTGTCGGTCGAAGTCGTGTCCGTTCGAAGTTCTGCCCTCACACGCCTTATAAGAGAGGGAAGAAGAGAAGTAGATTGATTAACCGGGAGAGTGATCAGCCGGGAGATTGATCAACAGTGAATTTTATTCGGATTTATTACCCATCAAAACAATTTAACATTTTTTATTTTTTTATATATGTATTCCCTCAACAAATAAATTAATAATCAGTATTTTTCCTCTCTCCTTTTTCCCAACATATAAATATTCACAACAAAACAGTCTCTGAGCAAAATATTCTTCACTATATAAATATTTTTTAAATTCAATTACTTAGTTAACTCCATAAGGTAAATGTCCGGTTGGTGTCCTACATGTCCGCAAAGAGAATGCGCATTTTTCCTTCCTTTTCATGCATTTTTTTCTTCAAGGAGTGGCGCCCATTTTTCTCTTATGTATGGTAGGTTTTGGCACGTGGAAGGAAAGGAAAAATAATTAAAATTACTAAGTAGAAAACAAATGATAAATAAAGAAAATTTAGATAAAGAAACAAATTAGGTAATGAGTCAAAGATGAATTTCGAAAAAATTAGAATAAGAATTGGTTTTTAAGTTCTTGAAGAATTAAATCATGTTCACAGATCAGTTCTATTGTGTATATAGATGAGACATTTGCAGAAGCTGATTTGTCAAAATATCTTAAATTCCATTGGGTAATATCCCTACATTATAATCCCATTAAAGTTTGTTATCCCGCTGATATATTAAAAATATATTTGAGAAAGCTATCACAAAAATCCTTAATGATTATTTTTTTCTTTTCTTCATGAATTTCTGGATTCCATTTTTCGACGATTAAGAACTCGATATTGAATCAAAAGGGTTAAATCAGTTGGATATGAACACCAAACAGTAAATCATCTCTGATCGTTTATACAATAAAATATAAATTTATACTTTATTAGTAATTAATTTTAATTATATTTCCTTTCTTTTCACGTGCCAAAAGGCATAAGAGAAAAAACCATACATAAGAGAAAAATGGGCGCCACTCCTTGAAGAAAAAAATGCGAGAAAAGGAAGGAAAAATGCGCATTCTCTTTGCGGACATGTAGGACACCAACCGGACATTTACCACTCCATAAATTTTTGAGATGCTCATTTTATAGGCGACTTGAATTTTTAAATTTATTTTTAAATCGAATTAAATTAGATTATAATTTTTTCCAATAATTTAAAATTTACGTAAATTAAAAAAATATTGGTACTTTATGGATATGTCACCCCCCCCCTCCTATTTTGAGTCTCAGAGTTTTCCTTATACGTAGAAAATGGTCAGAGATTGTTTTCTTCTCCATGTCAATCATTTTTTTTCTTCAAGCAAAATAAGTGAAATGTGGAAATTAAATGAGTGAAATTAATCAAAAATATGTGAAAAGGCAAAATAAACAAGCAAAATACTTGAAGAGGAAAAAAATGATTGACATGGAGAAGAAAATAATCTCTGACCATTTTCTACGTATAAGGAAAACTCTGAGACTCAAAATAGGAGGGGGTGACATATCCATAAAGTACCAAAATATTTATTTTAATAAAATTTTTAAATAAAATTCATTTTTTTTCTTTTAAATAATTTAATTAAAAACATTCAATAAAATGGCTGAAGAAGAAGGATTATCAACAAGTTCTGATTGGATTTTGGTTGAAAAAGAGGGAAATGATTTTAAAAAATTTGAAACTAATTTTGAAAATCTTCAAAAAGAATTTGTTGAAGAGAAGGAAAAGACTGTTAATCTTAAAAGAAAAAATGATTTTCTTGAAGATGAATTGAAGGAAATGGATAAAGTTTGGATGTTTTTTGTAGAATATTTTTTAAAAATTAATGTTTAGAAAATTCAAAAAATAGATTCTGATCACAAAAACGAAATCGAAGAAATGAAGGAGAAGTTTCAAAAATTAAGTGATAAATTTCAACAATTAAAAGATGAAAATGATCAAAAAGACGAAAAAATTAATTCTTTGGGAGAAGAAATAAATAAGGTAAATCTTGTAGGCGTAGAGTGAGTCTTGTAGGCGTAGAGTGAGTTTGAATTAAAAATTTCCCTTCCATTTACAGTAATTCGCATATTATTTATAAATGTCTGACCTATTAGTTGTATAGGTGCTACATTATCTGTAGCAGCCAGTTTGACCAATTTTCCATCTTCACTTTCCTTTTTTATGCGAAATTCAGTGAACAGATATACTTTTGATAGGTCTATGTAATTTTGACTACTATGAATCTTAAAATGAATGGGTGTATCAGTAACAGGATTACTTGGTAAGATTTCAAAGACTTTGGATGAAGAAATACTTACATTTGTTGGTGGTACTTGGAAAAAATCAAGGGCATTTGTAATAGAATTTATACTATCGCGATCAATTTTATGAAAACTCATGTTTAATAAAAACCAAAAGCGTCAGATTTTAATCGTTTTCTTTTAATAACTGTTTGATGACTGGGGGTTGGTTTCCTTTTTATACCTCTTCCAGATCCAAATTGTTTAGGTAAGCCTCCTTTCTCAAGCACGACATCTATCCCCTTCTTCCCTTCACTGACTAGGGCTTCTTTTATAGGTTCCCCTTGAATGACCCTTCCCAGTGCACGTTGACCTGTGTTTAGTGCCTCTTCTGAAACAGTGGTACCTACACGTCGCATAATTGGTAGGAAAAATCTCCAAAGTCCTCTCATAATATCCCCAATGCCTGCACCCCTTTGACCATAACCTCTCTGAAAGGGAGCTGCACCTTTAAAATAGTCATCAGTAATTCCTCCTCCTTTCATTGGAAGAATAAAATCGTCATAACTCACAGTACTTGTATCAAATAAAATGTGCACCATTTTTAATTTGTAAATGAAAATCAGAAATTTATCACCTTCTTAAATATTAGGACCAGGAGCACTGTACCGAATTCAAATGGTACAGGTCGACCGTTATCCATTGTTCTCAGTTCAATCTCAATCTCATTAACTTCTTTTGGTAAAACTCGGGCATAAATTGGTGAATCATATATTTTCTCATAATATTGTCCTGGGGTGGCTCCTGCTACAGAAACAACTCTTAGGAGTGAACTAAGTGAATTCCCTATTATCATACTTTCAGTAAGTCCTTTGGAATATACAGCGAAACTTGAGAAACCTCCTCGTAAATCACACCCGTACTTGGCAATTTCATTGTTTAATACCATATTTGGATTTTGGAACCCTAATACATAGCCTAATTGATTGGAAAAGGAAACATATTTTATGCTTGGGTGAGTGAAAGTGACTTTGAAACGTTCAAAGTCACTATGATAGAATAATTCTATCGAATCTATAATTTGCTTTTGTGTAGTTGAGTCTACTTTGTTTACTTTACCATATTTCTTTACAAGTATAGGCATATTTGGTAGATAATTTATCCTTGCTTGAGGGGTTATCTTCTGTCCAAGATTTGCAAGTACATGGGTAAGTACTCGTTCATATTCTTCAGTCCATAAAGGGTCATTAAATGTAGCTTCAGGTTTTGGGAGTTGTGGAAGTGTAGGTGAACTGGGTAAGGATTGTCTTTCAGATGAGGATGAAGGAGATGGGTTTCTTAAATCTTCCTCTTGTGTTAGAGAAAGAGAAGTGGGTAAAGAAGGTTGTATTGTCTTTGGTTGTGGAGTGGGTTTTGGTGTTTGAGGAGTTAGTTCTTTTGATGGTTGAGGAGAGGGTTTCGGAGGTTGTGGTGTTGTAGGCTTTGGAGGTTGTGGAGTGGGTTTTGGAGGTTGAGGAGCAGGTTTTGGTGGTTGAGTAGCGGGTTTTGGTGGTTGAGGAGAGGGTTTCGGTGGTTGAGGAGAGGGTTTTGGTGGTTGAGGAGAGGGTTTTGGTGGTTGAGGAGAGGGTTTCGGTGGTTGAGGAGAGGGTTTTGGTGGTTGAGGAGAGGGTTTTGGTGGTTGAGGAGCGGGCAAGTTTAGGAGATTATTTTGGCAAGTTTAGGAGATGACCTACGGGATTCTATTTCCCTTTCTGCAGAGGATGAAGGGGATTGTTCTCTAAGTTCTCCTTCTTCCTCTTCGGCCGATGATGAAGGAGATGGCATCCTAAGTTCTCCTTCAGGGGATACACTACGTTTTGGTCTGCGGACACTTGGAGGTTTGACTAGTGTCTCGGGTTTTTCCAAGGATGATCCTTCTATAGCTCCTACTTGGTGTTCTAAAGTAGATAATAAAAATTGATGTAAATCTTCTACAGTGGTGTGTGAACCTTTGGGAACGGGTACACGAATAATACTAGCCCTTCCATCAGTTTTGGTAAAATGGATGTCAATCCATTGCTCATCAAGGGTACCAATAGTTGAGGGCCATGAATATGGATAACTTATACTATGCAAACCACATACCCAGTCTCCAGAAAAATAAAGAGGTCTAGGTAGATGGACGCGAAATTTATTTGGTCGATTATCTGGATAATCGGAAACATTACTAGGAAGAAAAACAAAGAAAGTATTTGACATTTTTATCAAAAATGAAATAATGAACAATTAAATGAGCTTTTATACTAGTTGGGTCTCATGGATCCATTCTCTTTCGGGATAACCTATAAATTTTACTAAAAGATCGTAAGTCCCATCCGGTCTCTTTTTCTTTCTTACAACCTTTTCTATTCTATATTCAGTATCAGCATCCTTACGAACTCGAGCTAATTCCTCTCCGTAAAATGATCCTTTGAACTTTTCACCTTTATCATCTTGGACTTTGTAACGTATTGGATGAACATGTCCTTTAACCTTTTCTACTTGGAGTATTTCATCACCCCAGTTTGGAATATAACCCTTCTCGAACACTCCCTTTCCAAGACTCATTCGAACATAATCTCCTTTTTTAAGTTTTGGGGTTGTCTTTTTATCTGAAAAAACATCTCCATATACCTTCTTCCATACCTCTTGAGCATTGTCAAAATTAACATCAATAGGTCTCATTCCATGCACCCTACTTTTTGCTTTATTTATTCCTTCTAAAATTTCTGGGAGGACTTGAATCCAGTCTAAGGTCTTATTTTGGGCAAAATAACGGTAAATACGTTGTTTAATATGTCTAATAGCCCTTTCAGCTAGTGCTGCTTTTACTGTGGAGTGAGTTGGTTCCATCTTGTGAATTTCCTCATTTTGAAAAAATTCGTTCATTTGAGAATTTTTAAATTCTTTTCCCTTATCCGAAAATATACGGTGTGGTTTCATAGGCATTTGTTTCATTAACTCAGTGAACGCGGTTACCATATTCTCTGCAGTTTTTGATTTTACAGGCACCCCAAATATTCTCTTAGATAAAACATCAATTCCCAAAAGCAAATATTTATTCCCTTTGTTATGTCTTGCGATTGCTTGAAAATCAGCCAAATCTACTTGGACGTCTGTCATAAAGCCTGCGGGTATTGTCAAGGCTCTGTTAAAATGAATACGTCTCGGTCGCATTAACGTATAAGTCCTGTGCCCTTCTAAATAATCTTGCACAACGTTTTTAGGTATATGTTTGAGTACTTTTCTAGCCTCCTTCCATAGTCTATCCACACCTGAAAAGGCAGCTGGAGACTCTGGATTATTGTACAAATCTTGTAAAAGTTTAGTATAATCACCCATTTTTACCACAATGAAGGTTTAAATGATTTGTTATTTGCTTTGCGCTTTGCTTTTATAAGCCTCTGCATCCATTCTTTGCTTGCTCTTGCGGATTGTTTTTTCGTAACGGGTTTGACTCTCTTTAACGTTAAGAAGGGGCTTTCGTCTGGACCTTGCCACTTTCGTTTTAACTTTTGACGCCTTCGAATGTCATCCTCTTGTCTAGCCTTTAACATTGCTGATTGGTCTAGGGGGATTTTTAGTTTTCGTATACCACTTCTTTTTAATTCCCTTTCCTTTTTCCCTTTCCTAATATTTTCTAGCCTTTGATCCTCTCTTATTTTTCGTAGACTTTCCTTTTTCTGTTCTAACTCATCAATCCTTTTCCTTTTATCTTCCTCAATATTAATATATTGTAACCTTTTTGTTCCTTGTGGTGGTGGTGGTACAAATGTAACCTCCTTATGGTATTGTGGAGTATAAGGAATTTTTTGTTCTCTGATAGCCTTCTTCCTTTCTAAATATTGTCTCTTCTTTTCCTTCTTTCTATAGTCATCAAAACCATCATCACTTTCTTTTTTAATTGGTTTGATTTCGTAATCTATCAAAGGTCTTCTTTTATTGCTACCTATCTCCTCTTCACCTCTTTTTCTTTTCGGGGGTTTATAATAGGTAGTAGATTTTTTCGGTTTTAATGTAATTATAGGTTTAATGTCTGGCAGGATAGGCGGTATAATGTTATAAGATGGTGTCTCTTTTGGATACGAACTAAAGGACATATCATCACTCATCCATATATTATCGTCGTCTTCCCCAATATTTGAAGCCGGAAGGGAGGCTGTAGTATTCATAATTGCACCCTTTGGACTAGCAACCATCTCCACCTTAACCGGTCTATTTTGCTGCTCGTTTCTTAATTGCAAATATCGCCTAAGCTCCTGATTATAGTGTACATTTTTTGCACTAGGTGTCTCCCTTTTCAATTTTGTTTTCTCTAAACCTTGACGAATAAAATCCAAGTATGGTTCCCCTGTATCTTGGGTTGTCAAACCTTTGTAAATTTCTTCAGGAACTAGAATAAATTTATTAGCCATAATTTTAATTTTAAATTAAGATGTGCCTGGGGCTTTTATAGTCAGCATCCTAGCCATTTCAATGAGAACGGGTGTTAAGAGGGCTGCAAAGACTCCCACTCCATCACCTTTTTGATTAATAACATGTCTGGCTCCCCTTTCGCTCCTAACCCTACTCAAACTTCGTACAAATTCTGCATGGGGTAATAATCTTTTCTTTTGCCGAGTTGTAAGTTTGAACCTCTCTTTTACTATATTCAAACAAATTTCAGCTAATGCTAAAAGTTGTTCACTATTTGACAATTTTAAGAGTCTTTTCCTTTTTCTTCTAGATTTGGTCTTTGACAATAAATGTAAAAATTTTATATTTTCAGAAATTAATTGATTAACCATTTTTTGGAAAGAAAATTATCTTTTCATCATCTTCCTTAAATATGTTGGTCCTAAGACGCAGGGTAGGATCTGAGGAAGCATGCATATCGATGAGCAAGTAACCATAAGGTTGCTTGGTTGCTTGCCGATATGAGTCTAGAAAATAGTCCAACTGTTTTGGAAATAGGTGCACCCCTATGTTTCTGATGGAAAGCATTGAATTGGGTGCTCTCATTAACATGAGGTACTGAGAATTTTGTCGTGCTACTTTAATTTTCTTATCGAATAAATTTTGTGTAACAAAAATTATAGAAAAATTTTGATGATGAGATTTCTTGGTAAACAATTCAGATAGATATTTTTCATCAATAGAAAGATTCAAATCATCGAGAATTAGTAAAAGAGGCTTGGGATATTTTTTGATTAAATCCTCAGGGGGAACCCCAGAAAATACATCAACTCCAGATTTTTGTAAGAGTGGTACAATATTGTTCATTTCTCCAAAGCAGTAAAGTATAGACTTTGGTTTAGTGTAAATTAATTCTTGAGCTTCAGATATTAGTCTTAGTAGGAGGGTACTTTTACCACTTGAACTAGGACCAGATATAATCATCCCAAAAGGTAATTTAAATTTTAAATCTTTATCCGAGAAAGCTAATGAATTCATAATAAATATTTATGGATATACGAAATTTTCACTTAAATATCATTTTAATCGGTTGGAATGCCTGTAACCGATGCATCTAGACTCTGGAAGAAATCATCCAATTCATCCATTGTTGGAAGGTTATCCAAGGGTTGGGGTGTCTGTGTCACTTCTTCGGGTATTTCGGGCGGACTATGTGGTTCAGCTGGTTCAGTTTTGGGGCAAGGAATGTGAGTAGTATCGTTGTACGGTACATTAAAGACTCGTCCTTTGTTCTTTACTTTGAAGAAACAATGACCTGGTAAATCGTATAATGAATCGAAGGGAACAAATCGACTTCCTTCAAAGCGGGTGCAATAGACTACAACCCCTTCCTTTACTATGATAAAATCCAATTCGACTTCAGTGCTCTTGCACTTACGACATTTCCCTCCTTGGTCGTAAGGAAGAAAACGGGGGTTTGTATAGCGGACACTGGAAATTGTAATCCCTGTAGCTGAGATGTTAAACTCAACTTCAGGGCCCGTAGAATAAATTCGGGGTAAGGGTTATTCAACCCCTACCTTGGGGTTAAATAACCCGTAACCCGTAGAATAAATTCAAACCCCTAGCTTCGGGTTAAATGACCGGGTCAGATAACCCGGTTATCTGACCCGCGTAACATTACCGGTAGAATAAATTAATTACCCGGGTTAAATAACCCGCAGGTAAGGGGCAAATTGCAACCCTACTAGGGGGCAGGGTAACATGCGAATTATGCATAATTTCCAAAAAATTAAAACATTTATTAAATTGCAAAATTTTTAAAAATTTTAATTTCTTATCAAAACGCATAAAAAAATTTTTAACAAAAATTTTTTAATTTTTTTAACAAAAATTTTTTAGCAAAAACTCTTACAAAAATTTTTGAAGCAAAATTTATTCAACAATTAAAAATTTTATAAATTTTTTAAACTTTTTCATTTGACTATATCTCTTTTTAATAATAACAATTATTGCGTAAACAATTATTGCGAAATGGATATGGCAATAAAATATAAAGGGTCAAATAACCCAGTAACTCAACTAGTTAAATAACCTTTAGCTCGGTGTTAAATAACCCTTAACTCGGGGTTGAATTTATTCTACCGATTTTAACCCGTAGCTAAGGGTTATTTGCCCCTGGGTTGTTTAACCGGGTTATTTAACCGGGTTATCCAACCCCGAATTTATTCTACGGGCCCAGGTAATATTTTTGGGAATTTTATATCGGACATTTTGAAAAAATGAAAGATTTTTCAATAAATCGTCCCTTTTTATACCCCAGATAAACGAAGAATCAAATTGACAAATGATACAAATACATTTCACCAAAATACATTTCGGTCAAATGTGCAACGCCCCAAAATGGTATACTATAAATATCTCCCCAGATGTCGAACATAAAAAATGTGATGAGGTGTACACTAGTCTACATTAAATTATAGTTAACTACTGTATACAAAACTGTGCGTGCGGCGCTGAAAAAGGAAGACATCTGGATCATTGGCTTACAAAATTTTGACTGAGCTGGTGAAAAAAGTGGCACCCATTTTTGAGTGCACCCACAAATACATGAGCACCCACTACAGGGCGACTAACTACTGAACTACTAACAACTTTACTCCAAAGACTAACTACTGTAGCTCGCTAACTACTAAATTTGATTTTGATTTAGTAAATATTTTGAAATGTTATAAAAATTTCAAAACCTTGGATCGGTACCAAATATACCCACTAAATACCAAAAATGAAAAATATCAAATAGTAATTCCCCTCCGAATATCCCAACATCCCATACCCTCCAAACAATTAAAAATAAATTTAAATTAGAAGATGTTAATTGAAGTGATAAAATATAAATAAAAATCTATTATAGAATAAATAATAGATAAATCATTAAAAACATATATAAGACTAGTAATTTTTTGAAACCCTCCCCAAACCCCAGACTTTTTTTTTCTCAACCCGTCCCTCCAAATAATATAAATAAATAGAATAAATAATTTAAAAAATAAAACAATTATAGGACCCGTTAAAATTTGAGGACCCTACCCAAAACCAGACTTTTTTCTCAACCACGGGTAAAAAAATATTTAAATAATAAATTATTAAAAATTGTTTAAAAATTAAATAAAATTTTAATTTTTCAAAATCCCAAACCAAACCCACCCAAACCCCTTTTTTCTCAACCCTTCAAAAAATACAAATAAATTCTTTAAAATAAATATTTAAAAATAAATTTAAAATTATTAAAAAATATACAAAAAAATAATAGAATTTGCCTATTATATAAAAATAGGCATAGAATGAAATGAAAAAGGAAAGAGTATCAGACAACTATGTTGTCGGTGAAACGCGAAAAATAAAAGAGAAAAATAAAAGGATTAGATTTATGGGAAAATTGGAGGCAAAAAGAAAAATTTGCATGTTGAGAGTAAATGTCTCAATAAGATTTGTTTAAAGAAAAGGCAAGTATTTTTGTCGGTAAAGAAAAGGGCTCAATAGCGCGAAAACAAAAAAGGGGAATAATATTTAATAATAAAAGAAGGGAAGTCCCAAAAGCTTTGGATGGACAAAAGAAAGAGCCTTATAGGTTTAGGTTTGAGGAAAACAAAAGAAGAGGTTTTGGTTGGAAGGTTGGATGGGGGAAGCAAAAGCTTTTGGTTAGTGGGGTTGGTGAGGGAAACCTTTTATTAGAGAGGGGAAGCAACAGCTTCTAAACCTTTCAGTTGGTGGGGAAGGGGCCGGGAGGGAACCGGTTTCACACCTTTTAATTTTGATTAATTAACTGACAGCCCCTTCTGCCCCCACGACACGGGGGTGGGACTAACTACTGAAAACAAATTGGTAAATATTTACTAAAAATTATTTTAGAAAATAAATTATTTTTTAAAGGTAAAGGTATTTTATTAAAAGACAATTTCGAGTCATATAAACTGTTTGTTGCATTAGAAGGTTGTTCTGTTGAAGCGAATTTTGGAAATGATTTGGAGATTAAACCATTTAAATATGATATTTCGAATCATTTAATTGTGACAGAATTTTATTAAAATTTTGTTTTTTATCTGCTTTTTATGAATTTTAAATATTTTTTTCGTTTGATAAATTTTTCCTTATTTGAACGATATTTTTTTGAATAATATTTTTTTACAACAAGCTTTATTATCTGTAAAATAAATTTCTATTTTTTGGTCCAAAAATTTTCTATTTTTTTTTGTACCAATCGACTTGGCTCGTTGAGAAGCTTCGAAATAGACAATAATTAGATTTTTAAAATTTTCGCCTAAAAAGTTTGAATTTAACATCTATATTCTTTTTTCTTTAAAAATCCATATTTCAGTCATGAACAATTTTGACGTTATTCGAATAAGTTATTCGAATAGAACGTCTACCCGGTTCGAAAACTGCAACCCTAATTCGAATCACATTCGAATGATATAAACTTTGCATATTTCAAAAATTTGCCTTTAGCCCAGACCAACTTTCATCAAAAAAATCTTGCTCGAACTTCGAAGTAAGAATAATAAGTCAAATTAAAAAATTTAAAAACAATTTTGGTATAGAATTTTTTTAGTGCTAGGAATAAAACAATAAAAGAATTATCAATCTTCATTTATGTACATCTGAAAAAGTTATGACAAAAACAATAGGGGCAGAAAATTTGATTAATAAAGAATTACTAAAAATTTAAAAAATTGATTATTTTACTGTTAAGAAATATACATAAATCAAATGAGTAAAATCAAAACAAATTAAATTCTCAATAAAATTCTTTGAGAACAAAATGTTTTGAAATTTCATACTTAAATGGTTTAGTTTGTAAATCATTTCCAAAATTAGCCTCAATGGAACAATTTTCAAGCCAAACATGTGGTTTGTATGAGTCGAAATTCTCCTTTAATAATATAGCCATACCTTAAAGAATAATCTTTTGTTAATAATTTTTAATTAAATATTTACCAATTTGTTCTCCATTCTGTGTGAAGAAAACATAAGGAAATTCATTTATTTTATTAGTTGGTGGATATACTAATCCGCAACCAAAAATATCTTTATTTTTCCAAGAAATATTGTCAAGTTCAAATTCCTCATTATTCTCGTCATAAATTGTAGCAAACTCAGCAGAAAATCTAATCCATTTATTTGTACTACAATTTTCAAGCCCAATATCCATCCATTTTCCATAAGCATTTAACTCTCCCTCAAATATGCATTCAATTTCAAAATAATATAATGAATAATTAAAGCAATTTTTTGGTTTTTTAAATAAATTTTCTGCACAATTGGAAACAATGGCATTTTTCCCTAAAAACGATTTTAAAAAATTTTAAAATTCAATAAATTACCTAACCCCTCCAAACAATTAATATATTTAATATATTCATCATTAATTAAATTTCCATATCCATTAATACATTTACCAATAGGTTTTATATTTATACATTTATTTGCACAACATTTACAAATATATTCAATTTCACTCCATTTATTTTTAATTTTAATAAAATTCTTTAAAAATTATTTATAATTAAAATTCTAAACTAACCACCACAGATTTATTACGAGTCAAATTGTTTAATTTGATTAAATCATCCAACTTTTTCTCAAACAAATCATTTGTCTTTTTATATAAAATTAAATATTAATTTTAAAAATAATTTTAAAATTAAAACTTTTATTTTTTTATTTTAAATTCTAAACTAAAATTATTTTTATGTTCAGAATTTTTTAATGAACAAAACTTTAATTTATTTAATTTGGAAATTAATATTTTTATTTAAGTACCTTTTTAATTTCTTCCTCCAAGAAATTTATTTTCTCATCCTTTTTCTGTAAACAAATATCGTTTTCAGCCTTTATTTGTTTATTATTTTCTTCAATTAATTTCTGTAAATTTCGTTTTATTTCTTCAATTTCATTTTTATGGTCAGAATTTATTTTTTGAATTTTCTAAAACTTAAAAAAATATTCAATAAAAAATCCAAACTTTATCCATTTCCTTCAATTCATTTTCAAGAAAATTATTTTTTCTTTTAAGATTAACAGTCTTTTCCTTCTCTTCCTCGAAATTTTTTTGAATATTGTCACTAATAGTTTCAATTTTCTCAAAATCATTTCCTTCTTTTTCAACCAAAATCCAATCAGAATTTGGTGATAATCCTTCTTGATCCATTTTTAGAAGTTTCTAAGTTTTAATAAATTAAAATAAGTTTATAAATGTGAAAAATATTATTGTCCTATTAAGTTATAAAAGTTTATTGAAGGTAATTTTAAAATATAAAAATTATTCAAAAAAAGCAAGCCAAGATATTTTAAATATAAATAGAGAGAAAAAAAAGTTGTAGGTCAAAAAGCGCCTGCGGTGCAAAAAAGTAAGAAATTTAGCTTGACCTACAACCCTTCTTTCTTCTACCTTTTTGCGATTTTTTAATAGCTTGGCTTGTTTTTTTGTTTGTATTTTGGGAAATAATATATTCAAATTAAGGGAGGTACTTAAAGAAATATAAAGGAAATTAAAGATAAATATAAATTTAAAAAATAAATTTTTCCATTACTAGCAAAGTACAGTTTCCAAAAAAATTTTTTATCTTTCTTTAAATACCTTTATAATTAAAAAAAGTTTAAATTCTCCCCCGTTTCTATAATTAATAATAAGAGGATTTATAGGCAAATACCTTTATTCTACATGTTTGCCGTAATGTAATACGTTCAAAAACATGTCTTTGGCTTGGTCCGAATTTGCGTATTACTGCCTCTTTTTGCTTTAAAAAATTAACGGGCTTTATCTCCCGTAGAATTTTTTCTGTGAAATGAGATAGTTGCTTCTTGTAGCAAATTTCAAGGGCTTTCTAATAATTAAAAAATTAAAATTCAAACAACAAATAAGGGTTCAAAAATATTTTTTAAAGTTAGGTATTTACCAAGGGTGTGCCGAAACGGATTTTAAAAAGCGAAGCGCGAAATGCGAAAAGCGAAATTAAATTTAAAAAGCAAAACGCGAAAAGCGAAAGTCCAAAAAAGGCGAAAATCCGCGAAAAGCGAAATGCGAAAAGCGAAATTTTTAAAATTTTTCCGGTATGATGGGAAGTCTCTAGAGATTTGTCAACTCAGTGCTTTGTTGCAAATCAAAGCCTCAACTGAGTCTTTTGGTGAAGTATATTCAAAATATCAATTTTTCAAAATATAAAAATTTTAATAATGTTTGAATAACACTAAATAATGCCAATTCGCTTCTATAGTTATATTTAAAACATATTGAATAGTTAGTAATAAATTAATTGAAGAAAATTTTTTTCTTTAAACGATGTTTTCTCGTCTTGACACAAAAATGATGCCAAGCTATTCACCTTTTATAATAAAAAGCTAAATGACCCCCCGCTCAACGGCACTAGAATAATTATGCAGTGAATTGTGGTTTAGTGGAGGCTGTTTTAAGGATTTAATAAAAAATTTCTTGTTGCGCAACAAAACAGTGGTCAGTTTTTTGTGCTTTTACACAAGAGAGAATGGCTAGAAGAAAATTTATCGGCCTTTTAGTTATCTTTTTTCGTTCGTCATGTTTTATTTTACTCTTATTTTTAATGATAAATCCATGAATATTTTAAAATTATTTATCGTTTTCAGACAGAAAAGTTAAAATGTATTTTCTTCCGTTTGAAGTTCAACTAGATATATTTAAATTCTTTACTTCCGACCAATTATTCGATATTCAACAAACAAATATTTACTTAAAAAATTTTATTAATGAATTTGAGGAGAAATTGGCTCGGAAGGAATTTTATAAAATCCAAACTGTAATCTGTTAATATTAAATTGATTCTCTATTTTTTTAGTTGTATCATCTTGAGTGGAATTTAAATAAATATAAATTCTTTAAACCAGACCCCATTCTTTATGACTTTCAATTGAGTGAAGAACTAGAGAAAAAGGTTAACGATGAATTTATTTTTTATTTAAAATACTAAAATTTAGTGGAAATGTGGAATAGAGGAAAGAATTCCCATCTTTTTAAGTGATGAGGATACAGAAAGAGATATTGCAGCTATTAATATAGAAATAAATCGGCAATTCGGAAATGGTTAATTTAATATTATTTTACAAGATAATTTATTTTTAGCTCCTTAGAAATATTTTCTATTTATATTTAGTTTTCTGTTCTATGATTGTCACTATACTTTTACAAAACATTCCAAAAAATATTGAAGATATGAAAATTTCTCGCTGTTTCTTTCAACAAATATTTGAATGTGCCTTCAGATATGTTGAGTTTGATACATTTATATTTAATCCACAAATGATTGAACTATTATTTGATGGAAATAAAACAAATATACCTTTACAAATTCATTCTCGGATGGCCAAACTCTCTATTTATAACGAGAGATTTTTAAAATTTGCGTTGAACCATCTAATTTCTAATAAATTTAATGTTAAAATACACATGATCAACCGAATAGAGCAATTGAGTAATAATTTATTAAAACTTTTGACAAATAGAGGAAATGGATTCTATAGTGTTTATTATGATTTTCTTGACTCAAGTTTTTACAATCTAATTATACAGGTATATGATTTTTTGCAATGATTGAATATATGTATTGCAAAATTATTGGGATGTACATT
Source organism: Meloidogyne enterolobii (assembly GCA_963681835.1). Lineage (NCBI taxonomy): Eukaryota > Metazoa > Nematoda > Chromadorea > Rhabditida > Meloidogynidae > Meloidogyne > Meloidogyne enterolobii. The sequence continues at coordinate 3,198,182 of CAVMJV010000014.1, read as the reverse complement.
CTGTTTTTCCAAAATGTCCTTTAATATGCAGATCTAGATCAGGGATGCACGCAATTGAAAAAAATTTCCGCAAACGCAATCCGCAAGTAAAAAAACACTCAATTTTACTCAGTCCGCAATTGTGTGCATCTCTGATCTAGATAAACATAAAAGCCGATTTTTTTAATTTTTAAATGTCCTTTAGTTATCAAATATTGAATATAGATTTCATAACAATTTTAACCCAATCTAATTTTAGTATATAGAAACATCAAAAAATCTTTCTAAAATGGTGAAGGAAATTAGATGTTATAATGTAGCTGGAGATCTTATAATAAGTGAAAGAGCAGAAAATGTTAAGGAGGAAGTTAGATATAACAATTTAAAATCCAGAAAATATCAACTTTCAAATGAATACAATTCAGAAATGAAATTTTCCATTTCTAATAATGAAAGAGATGAGTTTTGGTCTGAATTTGAAGTTAAAAGAATTAATTGATAAATCCGGTTCCGGCTCCGGTTTACAAATTGGTTCCGGCCAAACCGGAACTTTTTTACACCCCTAAGGATTAGTTTTTTTTTAAAATATTAATAAAATACTCGTACTTTCATACTTGTAATAAAAAAAATCGAAAGAAATATGTTTATTTTCATTCAGTTCCCTTCTGCTGAGCCGGTGTTCGAGTGGTTAGGGTTTGGGCTTCACTCAAGGTGTTAATGATTTTAAGTTGGGTTCGCTTGCCAATCTTAGGACAATAAATATTCAAATTTTTCTTTTAAAAAATAACTCATTTTTATGAGTTTAACTTTGTTTTAAAAATTATTTTATTTTTACATGGAGTAATTACGGTTTTTTGGCCCTCTAAAATTCTTAAAATTTTTCGTATGACTAATAAATGATGAATTTTGCTGCTTACAGCCATCAGAAATTTTCAAAATTTTCGCCTGCGGCGCTGAAAAAGAAAGTTGAATGGTATAACGGATGACTTGGATGGATCAATGTGGATTTTGAGTTATATAGTGTGATATCAAGGGGCCTAATATCCTTCTTTACTTCCTTATCCCCATAAAACGTATATCGCTCCTTATTCCACTGATACCCCTTAAACCCATTACAATTCTGAATCCTTATATCGTGCGATATCAAACACTTGTACCACCAAATCCGTTCATACACCACTCTCTAACCCAAATATATCACTTATCGCCGACAAATTTTCGGTTCGGTTTTGGTTAATCAAAAGTCTCGGTTCGGTTCGGTTTCGGTTGGTGAACAGACAACCCTACTTAAACTACAAATTTTTTAAAATTTGCTAGCAAAAATTTTTTAAAAGTTCCGGTTCCGGTGAAACACTATTGTTTAAGCAAACTTTTTAAAAATTTAGGGACATCACTACGAAAATCCTAGTTTTCAACTTAAGAATTTAAATTATGAATATATGCATTTGCGTTCTCGACTCATGAAATCACAACTATCGCGTGCATTAACGTAAATGCAAATTCTTCGTTATATAGATATTTCTTTTATAAAATGCTTATTTACAAAATATTAAGATTAGACCAACCACATTAATATTTTCATAATTGATCCAAGCAAATTCATTGCGATCAACCCTAGACATTTCGTGCAAAAAACCTAATGCATGCATAATTTCGTGAATTATTGTTCCTTCCTATTTATTAAAAATAAAAGGCTCTATCTCAGGACATGCGTCCCATGAACTTTTATGCGTCCCATGAGAGTATATGCGTCCCATGAACTTTTATGCGTCCCATGAAAGTATATACGTCCCAAAAAAGATTGATTTTTTTGTAGATTGATTTGTAAAGATTAAAGATAATTTAGATAATGAATAGATAATAATTATAATAATTTAGATAATAAATATAATAATTATAAAGACAATTTTGTAAACATTTTTTAATTGTATTAATGAATGTAGCCTCCATTCGTTGTGTGTGAACTATTGGCTAATTCTTTTAAACCAGCTAATTCTTTTAAATTTAATCTAGACGTTTAATTTGAAATTTTAAAGAAAAATGATTGATTTACTAATTTAAAACAAAAAATACTTTATGATAAAGAGATATTCAAAAAATAAATACAACAAATAAGTGTATTTTATAAAAATTATTTTTCATTATTGAACTATCATACATAGTTCTACATAAAATATTTAATGCCGTAAATGTTGAAATAATTATCCTCTCTAATAATTACTCACTATTTTTTCTACATTATCTTTAAAAATATTTTATTTGGGAAATACATTGTAAGAGAAGACCACTAAAGATCTGGAATTACCGTGGCTGTTGGGTTAAATAATTTTAAATAATTATTTAATCCGTTTGGCACAAGAAGGGGGGGGGGCATTTAAAATTATTCTTAACAAAATTTCACATCATATTGGGAGTATCGAAAGTATGCTTGGATAGATAAATACATTAAAAGTTGCTTGAATAAGTTGCTGGAATCCTTTAATTATTTTTTCCATCCAGCAATTTTTTTTAAATTTAATTTAGCGTTTCATTGCGATTTTAAAGAAAAATGATTGATTTACTAATTTAAAACAAAAAATACTTTATGATAAAGAGATATTTAAAAAATAAATAATTCAAATAAGTGTATTTTATTACAAAAATTATTTTTCATTATTGTACTATCATCGTTCTACATAAATGCTTAATACCGTAAATGTTGAAATAATTATCCTCTCTAATAATTACTCACTATTTTTTCTACACTATTTTTAAAAATATTTATTAAAAATGATTATCAATTTTAATAATAAAACAGTTTGAAGATCTATATAAAATAAATCAAGAGATCGAAATGATTTGTTGAAGATATCAGGGATTTTTTGGATTATAAAAGATATTGAGAGTTAAAAGGATTTAGTAGGTAGAAATAATGAAATTAATAAGTTTTAAAATAGATATTGAGGCATTCCCTCTATAATACTCGTGTTTTAATCAAAATAAATAATAAACGCAGCATTTTTATTTTAATTAAAATTACATTAAAATTGTTTCTCGTTAAATGCACAGTAACTGTGTTATATTTTATTGAAAGTGGATTGGGCAAGCTAATACTTGGGAAATTCATTGTGAACGAAGACCAATACAGAGCTGGAATTACCGTGGCTGTTGGGGACTACACCGCAAAATTGCATGTCAGGCTATCATGCGAGGTGTAACTTAATTTTGATTATGTAGGGCTAGTCCTAGACAAAAGGTAACGACACTTGCTGGGATCATTTTTGGGAGAGATATGCACCTATGTATACTACAGCTAAAATTTCCATAAAACCTTTCAATAAATTTGCTAAAAAATACACTTTTTATTTAATTAAAAATTCATATTTTATTTAACATTAGCTAACTATTATCTTATAGTTAGAGCTTTTATTATTTTACAAAAATTAAAAAATCCTTCTTAATAACAACAAGTAGCAATGTTTGGATTTTTTGATGACATTGAAGAAGAAGCTGGACATCTTGGGCAACGTGGATTTTTACATTTTTGCGTGCGAATGTTGTAGTTGTAGCATCTTTTTGCTCTTTTAACACGAAATTGTTTTGGCTTAAGATAAATTTATGATATCGATATTAGAACAGGCCCATATCTTCGGGAATTACTGAGGTACTTAGGGAGAGTACTTTTGTAATTTTTTGAAGTACCTAGTGAATGCCCTGAGGTAGCTTATATTATTTCCGTAAATTCATGGCCCCATATCTAATTATAAAATACCTGATCAAATTTACTAAGATATTTAGTAAAACTTTCCTTTTCTTACTAAGGCATTGCTCTTCCGGACTTTTTATCCACCGTTAGAATTTAAATAATAGGAAACTTTTGTCATTTTATATTTTATTAAACAATAATTGTCTTTATTTATTCAAATGCAGGCAAAAAATAACACGTCATACATATTAATAATCACGTCATTAAAGATGAACAAATAGTTTGACGTTGATCGTAATATTGTTATTGAATTGCTCTTAATATTCTGACTTTTTCATTTAAAATTTTTAATTTTTACATTAAATAAATAAATATTTTAATTTTTCATGGTTTTATTTTTATTTCCCAGAAATTTATTTTTTATGACATAATTATTTAGAAAATTTTAAAATTATTTTACAAACAATTTTTTAATCAGTCCGCTTTGGAGGAGCGTTGAAAAATAATACTCCCGGGAGTAGTTTATACGCTATACTATGTTGTCAAATTTCTGAATAATTGCACTAAGCTTATGATTTTGTAACTTTGCAAAAAGCACAATTTAATATGACTGTATTTATGTACATTATATATCAATTATCTATTAACAAGTAAAAACTTTCGAATTTAACAAAAATTTACTAAGTATTCAATAGTATAAGTTAATAAAATTAATGGGTATATATATATTATTGTCAGGAAATTAACTTGGAAATGTTCTAATTTAATCCATCTTTTGGATAACAATCCATAAGATTAACAAGAATCCATTCACCTTCCGGATTCTGCCAATACCAATTTGCATCCATGGAACCTTCCACTGTCTGAATTTTTAATTTAACAATCAAAGTTTACAATTGTCCTATTAAAAAGTTTACAATTTTCCTATTATTAACATAATATCTGCAACTTTTGTTTAAGAGACGGTATGGCACCTTAATTTTCTCAAGATTCGAATCCTTTATATTTTTCATTTGAAGATTTACATTTTAACATGTTCGGACCCATAGTGTAAAAAATGGTTATACAAGGAATTAGAATGAGGGTTCCTCGTTATATTACTTTCAGGGAAAGGAGATAAATAGATTTTGATTCCTTCAATTTAAATTCTCTAAATTATTTATGTAAATTATTACCTTGCAGTAAAAACATGTTGAATAAGAACAATCTGGATCTGGATCATTATCTTCTACGCAGTCATTTCGACGAAAGTATTTACCATTAATCTTAAATAAATGGTTGAACTAAACTAAACATAATTACAAACAATCATCGCATTCTTTCTATGGCATCGTAAGCAAAAGTTAGGTCCAAAGTATTGTTTAACAATCCACTTTCCATCCGGTCCTAATGCAAAATTTCCTTTTTCATCTAACACGTATAATTCTCCCCGAGTTTGCAAATTATTTGGATCCCAAATTGATTTACGCACTTCTTTGCAATTTGAAGATTCTTGTGAAGGTGCAAGTTCTAAAAAATAATTGAATATTTATTTATTGCTCTAGACTTTTAGTTCATTTAATCTATTAAATAGATCTATTTTTGTTGTATACGAAATTAATCAGACCAACAAATATCTTAAATAAATCAAATTTCTTAAGTCAGCTGCAGATATAGGTCCTGTATATGTTTATTATTTTTCATATTAAAAATATGGTGTTCGTTTCTCGAATTACACTTCTTTAAAATGGCATAATTTTTGGAGCATCATTTTGAATAAAAAAAAACGTAATTTAGTATTTTCCATGGAATAATTTACCTTTTTGATAACTAATGTCATATTCTCCCATATTTCCTCTTTTCATTATTAATACTTCAGTATCATCTTCAGAATTAATAGTTAGAAGTCTGTCAAATTTACAACAAATTCTCGCTCCTAAAAATATTTTTAAATTATTTTTAACCACTCAATCTCAAACCAGTTGCTGTTTTATCTTTGAGATATTTAATTTCTATGTAATCATTTTCACAACGAGTCGTACAATCAAAACCTTCCAATTTTTCAATTTTTATTGTTATACGTTTTGCTTCGATTTTTTTGATTTTATCAGCATTTTGTTGTAACTATAAATTATAAATTCAATTTTGTGTAAAATTAACTATATTTTTTAATTTTTCACCTGAATTGCGAAAAAGCATTTTCCCTTTCTAAATTCTGCAGAGATGTATTGTTTCTTAACTTTTGCTAATAATTTTATAATTTTGCAGTTTTCATCTGAACATTTTTAAAATTTCTCAAAAAATATGTATATAATTACATTTATATTCAGTACATTCATTTCCATCATATCCTGTAGGACATCGACAGTTACAATTATCTAATGGGTCTGGATACCCTCCATTCTTGCATATACCCTTATTTAATTCATATTCTTTTATGTCACATCCAAAATTTATAGATTCAGGTAATGTAGATGTATGTGGATAATCACGAGTGCCTAAATAAATATTATTAGATTCTTATTTACTTTGAGATACTATTAAATTTTAAGGTTGCCAAAACTTGTTGCTTTAAACTTTGATAGGATGGATGTTTTTAACATTTTTGAGGATTTGTTTAAATTAAAATTTATATTTATTTATTTATTTCTTACAATAAATTCTGTTGATAAGTTTTATATCCTTAAATGAAGGTTCAATTCGCTGTCCCATTGTATTTTGATAACCATGCTTCAATGCAACGATTACATATTTTCTAAACAACAAATTTAATTTACTTAAATTTATTTTTGTACTCTTGATCTATATTGAAACCAGAAATCGAATTGTAGTGCATGACTGATCCAAAATCATATGGCATTCCAAAATTTAATGTTTTGTGCCGATCATATTGTGCCCGATACTCCTTAAATTGAAAATTAAATTTAATTATTAATGCAGAAGTGGTAAAAAGGTCACATGCATTTCCGTTAAAGTTTTTTCTTGAGCTGTTAGAGCCGAAAGTTTATTTCCTGTCCTTAATCCCCTGCATATTGGTGCCTACGCTAATTAATATGTTATCAAATAAGAGGAAAATTACTTCTATTTAGCGACCCAGGCGAAAAAACCAAATAATTGAGTTATCAAGCACAACCCTTGTCTATAAAATTCCAAAAAGAGTAATCCATTGAATTAAATCCTGAGTACTGTGGCTTTATTTGAGACCTATGAAGAAATGCAAGAAAAGGAAGGAAAAGTCTGCATTCCTTTTGCATGCTCACATACTATGATTTTATATGAAGAAGGAAACATGTATGAAGTGTCGATTGATATTGCATTAATTTACGCAAAGTCAGAAAATCACTAATTCGCTGGACATTTGCCGGTAAAAATTTTGGAAGGCCAAACAGTCAAAAATTTTCCCTTTTTTGTGAATATCGGTACTACCGATATTCACAAAAAAGGGAAAATTTTTGACTGTTTGGCTAATTTTAAATTCCTTAACTATTTCGTCACAATACTAATGCTTTCATTCGGATGATTATATAAAAGAATTCGGGCTCTTGACCACTCTGCGCATTTTTGCTTTGGTGTTATCCTAATACAAGATAACGCAAGCCCCCATGTCGCAAATACTTCATCCTAAAAAATCAACCAGCTGGGTTATAAGGCTACTGCTGTGTTTATTTTTCTCCTGATTATTCTCTATCAAAGTCTAAACAATTTTTTTACACATTAATTATTTATATAAAATTTCTTAAAAGATGCCTAGTTTCAAAAATACAATTCATCAAATTTACTCTAACTCCTGAAAAACATATAATTTTGACTTATTGCCAGAAAAAGCAACTATATTCATGTTATAACCTAAATAGGTAATCATTTAACCCAAAAATAAAATGTGGGCCGATAAATTGATACATACTATCATCAAAACTCCAAAAGCTCAACTTACTTCTATAATGTTATCGTAGTTAATCCAAGCAGATTCATTGCGATCCCCACGACTCTGTTCATGCATTATGCCCAATGCGTGCATAATTTCGTGAATTATGGTTCCATGCTTAAAAACGAACTTTAATTATTATGTAATAAGGTCCGCGGAGGGATTATTTGATGGCTAAAATCAAATGGTCATAGCTTTGCCAAGGCTGTACTTTAGCCGGTGGCCGGTTTGAAACCGATTCGTTATATGTACCATTCGATTCGTCTCGGCGAGCTGAGTCGAATGGTACTACTCCCAGGGTGCGGAAACGCCTGTGGACCGAGATACGGGCTCTCGAAAATCGAAAAACCAAAGGGGGGACCAAGCTGATTTTTTGGGTCAAAAATTCGATTATATAAATGATACCTCATTCGAAAGAGCTCCTCGAGTTGAGTCGAATGACACCAAAATCAACGAAATCCGACTTGATTGGACAAAGTTATGATCTTTTATTTTAGCTCCTTACCTATGGCATCTGTGGAGATTTTTGCTGCTACGGAGGCCCCAAATACGTCCAATGCAAGGGAGATAGGAATAGGTTTATGTTACGAGCCCAGACCCAGCACCCGTAGACTCCCCGCAAGGCGCGTGCCGCAAAACCCCGCGCGAAGCGCGGGGTTTTGCACAAGCGCCTCGCCGACGTCCATAGGTTTAGGTTTTTGTTTTTTGTGACTCAGCTCATAGAGCTTTTTGTTTTTTGTACCTTTTGGATCTTCGGTTTTTGGGGGTCCAAATCTCGGTCCAATCAAGTCGGATTTCGTTGATTTTGGTGTTATTCGACTCAGCTCGACGATCTCTTTCGAATGAGCTATCATTCAAAAAATCGATTTTTTCACCCAAAAATTGAGCTATGGTTTTTCGATTTTCGGGGACCTATATCTCGGTCCACAGGCGTTTCCGCACCCTGGGAGTGGTACCTTTCAACTCAGCTCGCCGAGACGAATCGAATGATATATATTTCGAATCGGTTTCGAACCGGCCACCGGCTAAAGTATATCCCTTTGCCAAATCAACTGAAGTTAGTTGATTTTGGTGTCATTTGATTCGTCGAGCTCTGCGTAAGAGCTTTTCCCAAAAAAACAGCTGGGTGCCTCCTATGGTTTTCCGATTTTTCAGTGGCATTTACCGGATATATGTAGTGTAGTGTACCGGTGGTAAAAGTTCGGGGCGTGGTATATGTCATTCGACTTGTCTCGACGAGTTGAGTCGAACGGTACCACTCACTACTTTATGAAATAATTCTGGACCGAGTTATATGTAGGGTCCGGAAAATTGAAAACCCATAGGGGGAGTAAGGTCGATTTGGTGTGAAAAATTAGATTTTCTGGTGATAGCTCATTCGAAAGAGCTCTTCGAGCTAAGTCGAATGACACAAAATCAGCTTGATATTACAAGTCTGAGTCGAAATATAGGGCTTGAAACCATAGGTGGGATTTTAGGGTCAAAAACTCGAAAAAGCATGTAATAACTAATTCAAGTGAGCTCGTCGAGCACAGTTGAATGACATTAAAATCAGCTCGATTGAGTAAAGCAGCTGGGCTATAGCTATTTCTCTCCTTTAGCTAGTGCAAAAGGTTATTCGGCGGCTGGGAGCGAACCAGCATCTTCAGTAGACCGGACTGATGTGTTAGCCATTACACCACGCCGCCTACTGCATAGCCTTAGGAAATAGATAGCTATATGCTTTACAATTGAATGATTATGAAAAAAGTTATGGCAAACAGAATCTTCGCTGGAAAAACTGTTTTTGTGCTCTACGGAGGGCAGGCCGGGCATGGTCTTCGCTACACGATGGCTTCGCTGCGGTCGTGCTCGCTTGCTCGCGGCGACCGTAGCGAAGCGGCGGCCGTCGTTCCGCTCGACATGCCCGGTTTCCTCCGCAGCGGCAAAAACTTTTTTCCGCGAAAACCTTGTGGAAAGGGGCTGAAACAAACGGTCATAACTTTGCCCAATCAAGTCAGATTTCGGTGATTTTGGTGTCATTCGACTCAGCTCGAAGAGCTCTTTCGAATGAGCATGCATATTCGAATTTTTTGACCCCAAAAATTCTCAAATTTCGGGGGTCTGTAACTCGGTCATATAAAGTCAGATTTCGTAGATTTTGGTGTCATTCGACTCAGCTCATAGAGCTCTTTCGAATGACCCCCCTTTAGCTTTTCAATTTCCGGGCCTATAACTCAATCCAGAATTGTTTCATAAAGTAGGGGTGGTACCGTTCGACTCAGCCTCGCGCGGGGTTTTGCGGCACGTGCCTCGCAGGAAGTCTACGGTCGCTGGGTTCTGGGCTCGTAACTTAGCATATTCCTCTTTAACGATTCTCAGCTTTTAATGCCTACCTACCCTCAGTAGCAACACAAAAACATTTATTCAAGCGAAAGTTAAGTTGTTCATATTTTTGTTCAGAATCATCGGATCGAGCTAATTTTGGTGTTATTTAACTTTGCTCGACGAGCTCTTTCGAATTCAAAAAATCAAATTTTTCACCCAAAAATTGTGCTTACTCCCCCCTATGCTTTCGATTTTCGGGTCCTATATCTCGGTCCACAGGCATCTCCGGAAAAAAAGTGGTACCGTTCAACTCAGCTCGCCGAGACGTCTTATACCACTTTGTGAAAATTTTTTTCGTAATGCTTGAAAAATTCTGAAAATTTTTTATAAGCATTTCCATTGATATTGAGTGAAAAAACAAAAAGAACTATGTCTATAAATGACTTTTACATCGAGATCTCAAATCTAGAGTTCAGCGGTATCGGGATTTTGAGAAAAACCCGGGATCGGGATTTAGCAATGGTGATCCCGATCCCGGATCCCGACACGGGATCGGGATTGGCCTAAATCGGGATCGGGATTTGGACTGGAGATCCCGATCCCGAATCGGGACCGGGATTATAAAATCGGGATCGGGATTTGCTAAAAAATTTTTTTTTATTTTTAAATTTTTATTTTCTTCACATACGACTCAGTATAATTCTAAAATTGCACTGCAGTGCTGAAATATTGAGTTTAAGTCTCATATACGTTTACTTTCCGGTTCAGTGGATTAAGGGGGGATAAGGTATGTAGGGGGGGGGGAATAAATGGGATTGGGCTTCTTCCATTTTAAGCGCCGCAGGCAATATTTTTATTTTGGAAGGCCAAAGCATTCATTTCTAAACTTTCAAGTCTATAAGATTAAGTGCGTTACGTTCAAATGTGGACGATTAAAACAGATTAAGGGATTAAGTGATATACTCAATATCTCTTAAGCATCGATTTTTCTTCAAATCTAACTTAATCCATGTAAATTTACCGATATCCTTCTATACTCCAAATCCACCGATACTCCCCTCAACCCTTCTTGATCCTTCAATATCACACCAAATCATCAGTATTTCGTTAAAGTGTAAAGACAGCTTTGATCATTTTTGCGGCGCCGGGGCGAAAATTTTGAGAATTTGGATGTCAAGATGCTAAATTTCTTCCAGTTTGTGCGCCGCAGGCGAAAATTTTTGTTACTTTCATGCCTCCCCTCTTCTGTTAACTTTATTTCGCAGACTTCTAGTCAATTTATAAAGTCGGGATTTGCATCGGGATCTGATGCACATCCCGATCCCGATCCCGGATCCCGGCTCGGGATTGAGATTGGCCGGGATCGGGGTATATATTTCGGGAGCGGGATAAAAAAATCGGGATCGGGATTCGAAAACCCCGGGATAATCCCGCCCGATCCCGACCGGGATCCCGATCCCGCTGAACTCTACTCAAATCTAGAATATGAAAAGGAAAGGGAGGTACGGTACTTCAAAAATATTTTCAGCCATTTAAAGAAAAAAACAGAAAAAACTAAGTGGTTTTATACATAATTTCTTAACGCACTGTAGATCGTAAACTTTGTTTTTTTCTCACTAAGAACCGATAACGTGTAAAATTTATGCAAATAGCTTAGTAGATAATGTTACCGTTCCACAACTAGGTGGAACATAAACATCAACAGGTTTATCCCACCCAACTCGAACTGCATAACAACCACCATCATCAAAAAAAAATTTTATATTATGTTTGGTATTGACTTCTTTAAATTCTAAACATGTGAAGCTTCTAAATTGGTATAAAAATTTCTATTAATATGTTAATTTACAGAACGGGATAATGACTCTCCAGCCCGTGTCATTTTAAGTGAATAATTAGAGCCCGCACCGATGGGTCGGTCGATATAATCCGAAAAATATCAAAAAAATGCTCGATATTTTTTGGGTTTTCAAAAAAAAATAAAAAATTTATACCATGAATAACAAACTAGTCCCAATATTTTAATGAGATTTTAACTTGGATATTGATGGCTTCGGCCTGATTTATTGATCCTGGGCCTGTAGATTTTTCAAAAAAACATGATTGAAAAGTTGAACCACTACTCTATTAGAACCATCGTCTCTAATATAACCACCCCAAATGGCTGGGTTTAAAAATATAACTACTGGGCCCGTATCATAAGAAGGTGGTTAGGTAACCATCGTAACGGTAGCGCCAAGACGACCCTACGCCGCGGGTTTGGCGTCGCCGTTTTTTCTCATTTCTCCCTATTTATGAGAAAAATCATAACTTTTTTTTAAATGGAGGTAAAAATTTTATTTTTTTGCCAAAATATAGATTGGAGTGTTAACTATGATTTGACAAAAAATCAAAAATTTTGACCGATTTATTTAAAAGTTATGATTTTTCTAGCAAGGTACTACTTTTTGTTAAAAAATCACTGAAAAATAAGGTACTTTTTTAAAAAAATTCTCATAAATTGAGTTTTAAAGGGAAAATTAAAAAAATTATGTCAAAAAATAGAGGACACTTCAAGCTATTTAAAAATATTAAATTTTTAATTTTTCCATCAAAATTCGCTTTTTAATGATTTTTTAAAAAATCTTCTACCCTGCCCCTTAGCAGGGTAGAAGAAAAGAAGAGGAAAACTACAGTATACTTTTCCTCTTTCTTTTCTTCCCTGTTTTTTCGGCGCAGCCATTTCTCTCTTCTTTTTAAATTATAGGGGAAAAGTTGGGCGCTGGTTGGTCACCTAACCAGCAACCACGCTCTTATGATACCGGCCCTGGTGGTTCTATTAGAATAAATACGGTAGTTTATAATTCAAAAAATGACGAATAAATGGTTATTTTTTTGTTTTTATCTTAATTTTATGGCTGATACCTTTTTACCTGCCAATTTTGGTGCTTTATTTGGCAATTTGGTGCCTAGCTTACTTAGCAAGGTTTATAAACCTAAAATGACACGTTCTACTAATGAGGTAATTAGTAATAAAATAACTAAAGAGCTTTTTCGGTATATATTTACTCCCCCCCCCTCCTAGTTAATTTTTGGTAAATAAGTAAAAAATGCTCATTAAATTGTGGCACTATTTAAATTCTGAAGAGTTTTACTATTAAACATGTTTTTCAGAATAGAAATTAAGTCTTTACCGTAAAGTATCCAGAGCTTGGTTTATATTTTTAATCCATTCTCCTTAAAAATTTTTGATTAAAATAGATTTTTAAATTTAGAACCATCATCATCAGAAAGAGTATATAGTACGGGCATTTTACTAAAGATGTTCTTAGAAATAACAAGTTGTCGCTTTCGACGTGATTGTCCTCTGGAAGTTTCTTTACAACCTTAGGTGTAAAGTTGTATTAGCTATACATGCATGAAATGTTCGTTGGATGGAAGATGCGCATTGCATATCTTTCATAACATATATGCACATCTTCCATAATTCATTTAGGTATGATGTATTGAATAATACATTAAAAACCGTTCCTTAACCTATCCCTTGAAATTTCTGAAAATTATAGCCAATTTTAAAAATTTCAGAAAAACGGTTTTAACTTTGAGAAATTTCTAGGGATAGGGTAAGGAACGGCCCCAGACATGGGCGTAGGTCCGTAACATGGAGAAATGTTTTAAAACCATATTTTGTAAACCAAGAAAAAACCAATTGTTTTTTGATTGTACTCTTATGTTTATTTAACTTATAATGTCAAGCAGAACCAAATATTATGAGTAGAGATCGGCCGAAGAGGTCGGTCGATATTTTTCGATAGATATCAAAAAATATCGAAAAAGTAAAAATTTTCTCGGTCGATATTTTTCGATAAATATCGAAACAAAATATCGTATCGAGGTCCCAAATTAACTAAAATTTACATTCACGCTGATCTTCTATCCTAGAGGCTATATCCTCTGGGAACGTAGAAACATCACCAAAACCAAGAAAGTCAGTATCTTCACAGCCACGAACCAAACCATCAGCATCACGAGTTCCTAACATAGTGTCATCCTTTACACTTCGTTTACCTCTAGCTTCGGGAGGTACATTTAATTGTTCCTCAGTCTGAAATTTTATATCGACGTTATTAATTTTGTCTGTTAACTATGGATGATGGGCGAGGTTCTCTATCACAAGGGCACTTTTCACGTAATTTCATATATTCATTGAATGATTCATTCAGTTTTTTGTATTCCTCTAGTCCAAGTCGATCACATTGATTTGTTGGCCGTTTATACTAAAAAATTTAATAAGTTTTAAATCACATAGTATATCACTTATTTTGCTTGGACCAATCAAAATAATTGACGATTTAACAAGTTTCTAAAAAGCATGCCCAACCAGCGATAGTAGGAATAGGTGTATGTTACTTGTGCAGAACCCAGCGACCACTGACTCTCCGCAAACGCATGCCGATTGATTTTTAAAAATCCCGACAGCGCCGCATGCACTGTCGGGATTTGAGGGATAAACATGCTTAGATTTTTTAAATGAAGGAATTAGGCAGAGATGTCCAAGACTCTTGGTCTTGATTCCTTTGGTCCCATATGTATGGCATGCAAAACAACAAAAATTTGCCCTATGAGACCAAAAATTGTCTTTGGTCTTATTAATTTTTGGTCTTGAGCCTTGGGATCAAGTCTTGGTCTAGGAGAGTAGTCTTGTTTTTGGTCTCGAGTCCTGACAATTTTGTGTATTGGACATATCTAAAATTAGGGATACAAGAAGATTAAATCGATATCAATGGATCATGGGAATTAAAGCCTTCGGCGCCGCAGGCGAAAATTTTAAAAAATTTGGAATGCCAGGGGACAAGAGTTTTTTTTATTTTTTGCAAAGAAAAATAAATTTTAAGACACATCTCCCAATTTTGATTCGAACCCAACCCTCTATTAATAGAATAGGAACGAAGTCCTTCGGGTTGGGGAAAATCTGAAACTCAACTCTACTCGAAGCGAAATATTGGTCACCAAGGAAATAAACGGAATATTGATCACTGGAATTTTAGGCGCGGGGAATTGAGTTCGCCGGAGTGAATTTCAGGATTTATTCAAAAATAACATAAAATCAAACAAATTAACCCTATGGCGTCGGCAAGACGCTTGTGAAAAATCCCGCGCTTCGCGGCTTATTCCCCGTATTGTTTTTCGATTTTCAGGGGCTTATATCTCTGCGAGTACTTAGGCGAGAGGAATTGAATGGTATATACTTTAATTCGGTGGGCCTATACAATAGTGACACCAAAATTCTTAGCTAAGTGTTTTAAGAGACTGATGATTTTTTAAACTTCCCTTCTTGTCTACTTTGATAACAATTCCCAAGCAAAACAAGTCTTTAGAAACTCACGCAGCTAAGTTCCTTCTTAATTAGCTCACTATTTAGCTTCAAGTCTACAGTGCCCGTGCATACTTTTTTTGATACTGATAAAAATTCAATGTTTGTAGCCAACATTGGTTTTCCTTCCAAATTCATGTCAGGTCCTATCATTGTAATTGCACCACCCTTATGTTATAAGAATTTTTTAATGAAGCAACATTTCATCCCGCAAATTAATTCAACTAATTCAGAATGAAATTATAAACTAATGACTAAAAAAGTAAAACCGAAGACCTAATAAATAATTTACTTCAGTCAGCTCATTACGAATTTAATACCTTTTCCACAATTTCATTAATGTTTTTATGCTCAAGATTAGCAATAACAGAACTTCCATAATCATAAACATTTCCATTTATTTCATCAGTTAAAGTTGCAAAATTCTTTCCATTATTTCCCAATTGTATTGAAAATAATTTAATATAATTTTCTTCCCTATTTAACAAGTCAAGAAAGCGTTTTCCACTGTAATAAGTTCCAATTTTTCCAGTTAATTTAAATGTTTTGCCAAACTCAATTCTAGAAAATATACATATAATTCGAATTTGTTTAAGATTATCCTATAACGAATTTTGCCAAGATATTCGTTCTAAGTAGAGATCGGACCAAACAAATATTTGACGTCGGAAAATTAAATATTTGATTAAATATTTGTTTATGAGTTTTTGGACTTTGTCTGGGTAAATTATTCAACAATAAACTATTCTCAAATAAGTTACGTTTTTTCTGTAAAAGAGAAACCAACAACAACATTAACACCAAATTTAATCCAATACTCTGCTTCTAATCTTTCAAAGCCAATTCTTGTAGCATAAATTCGGAATTCAATTCCATGTTTTCCAAATTCATCCTCATCTTCATATGTTTTACAAGCTTTGGCATAATTGCTTTTTGGATTATTTTTTATCTGAAATATTAGTAAAAGATTATTGACACTAAACAAATCGCTGCATTTTACCTTATTTACTTATTGCATATATATAATATTATAACTTTATTGCCCTATTACTGTCGAGGTACTAGTGCCGAAAATACAAGACCCATCAGGTTTATTGTTTTAGTTAAAAATTTGTCAGTGAGTTGGTCAATACCGATAAATTCCGAAAAATACCGTCGGTATTACTCTATATTCATGACAGAAAAGTTATCTTTATTATCCTCAAATGTCTGAAGAAAATTTTTAATTTTAGTTTAGTTAGGACTAAAATACATACATGCTTGCCAAATTTTGTATAATAGCAAATTGTCAAATTGACTGAGTTCCAACTAAAATAATTTAAAAAATTATGCAAACAGATTTATCTTAAATGCTTGTTAAACTATTTAGTGTCCCACACTTATGAATAAAATTTAGGTACAATGCCGTTTAATTAAATTTTAGGTTCATTATTTATGTTACAACCTAAGTATGTATATAATTTTATTAATATGAAAAATTGAAGCTTGACCATTATGAGTCCATAACAATTTCTGGGGAAATAAAAAAATTTTTATAGGGAAATAAACATTATAGCGTGATCAGCACATTTTAATTACCCTATATATGATATTTTGTGCATTGATGTATGGGGGTGTGACAGAGTGGAAAGGTACAAGTGTAGAGCAGAACCGGGCAAATAACTATGCAAAAATTAATTCATTTTAGGACATACTCTCTCATTTCATTTAAGTTGCTAGATTGATATATGCATGTTTCTGATGCATCAATTCCGGATAATCTTTGCTCCCTTGCTTCCGCATTATTACAAGCAAGATTACTCAAAGATGACCAAAATTCAAAGCGATTTGTAACAAAATTTTGATTTGTAGTAAATACATCCTATGATAAAAATATTTTTTATTTAAGCTTCGATCGAAGCAAAAAAAAGCACTAGGAGCCGTTTAAATTTTCAAGTTAAATTCCTTACACAATGGCTAGTAGTATGAAATTTATATCCATCAAGTTTTAATGTTAACTGGCAAGATTTTGATGGAAATTCCATCTCATCATAAAGGCTACTAAAATAATTCCACAATTCCATATCTAATCCAAGAAGTGAAATTGCTTCATTCTTTAAGGAAAAAGAAAATATATTTTAGATATTTAAGATTATTAAGAAAATTTCTTTAAACATTTTGGTTTTAGAAATTTGATCAAATTTCTTAAGTGACAGAAGAATTCAGTCAGAAAATTTGACAACGTATAGGAAGGGGAGTTCGTCTCAGATTCACCAACATTCTCTGGGCAAGGACAAGATCCAACCCTAGTCCCTCTCTCATTGATATTTTTAAATATTTTAAAAATATGTATTTATGTTGAGAAAAGTGCCATCAAAATAAATTCCAAAAAGTTTAATACCCCTTCAGCAATCATTTGAAAACTATTTTCTTTGTGTCCATCTCTTTTGCTAAATAACAAATTAATTCTATATTTTGTACTCAATCCATAATCCAATTTTTTGCCGTTTATTCCAGTTAAAGTAGCAAAGAATGTGTCTTCTGTGCCAAGTTTAATTGTGAATACTGTAAAAGTTGCATTATCTTTTGATGGAGGCTCCATGAATCCGTTGGTTTTATTAATCAGTCCGGTGACGGTCACAGAGTTTTGAAAGGAGAAACTTAAAAATAATAAGTCTTTAATTAGGGTTCGGAGAGACATAAGAGACATATCACTTTTCTCTCGTTTATCCCTCTGCTGAACGGCGTATCGGTAAAACCCCAAACAATATGATTCATATTTGATCATCAAACTAACCCCTAACAGAAGACACTTACATAACCTCTTTTCTAAACTTGGCCGCCTAAAACAAAATTATTTTAATTATCACCTTTTATGCGTGAAAGAAAATCCAATTTTTGAATAAACATTATATTCAATTTTATATTCATTTTTATCATTGTCACGTTCGAAAGATTTCCTTCGAGCACAAACACGCATTTCTATTGCATGTTGTCTTGGCTTTTTACATTTCTTTCCGAATCCGTTTTCTTTATTTTTTAGCTGTTTTTAACAAATCTTTAATCAAAAAATTTCCAATAAAATACCTCAATACGTTCATCATCCCCTTCCAATTTAGAGTTATAGCAAATTATAAACGTTGACCACATTTCTCTTTAAAATTTAGCTGGATTAGCTACTAATTAAATTTAATGTTTTTTTACTCTTCGCATTCCTCATTATATTCACTATCAATTTCTTTACATTTTTTATCCAAATCTTTTTTGTTTATTTTTTCATATTTCCCTGGAAGACAGCCCAAATCATAAATGTTTGCCAACAATTCTAATTTGTGAGGACTGTAAGCTTTTGGTCGACGTTTATAGAAATCCTTAAAAAAAGAATAACTTTTAAATTCTTATTTTAAGTTTGTTACTATTTTTTGATTTCAACTACAATTTAAGAGAAGGGGAATTTTCAGCCAAAAATCTTCCCTTCCCTATTGTGTATCGTAATGGAGGTTACCCGAGTGCGACGCCCGCCTGATTTTAAGCCTTCGAGCCGAATTACGAAATTCGATCCGAAGAAAATTTCGAAAATTCGAGACCCCGAACCAACTTTATTTTGCCCTTCCCTTTAATGTAAATTTGGAATTTAACAAAAATAGAAAATATTTAATAAATATCTCCCTGTTAAATTTCATGTAATAAATATTTAATTAATTAATTACTCTCCACCACCTCATTTACAGGACATCTATTTATTAACTTCCAGAGAAATTTTCGATAAGCCGGTTTGGTCTCTAAGTTTTTACTAGACTGTTCCTCCAACATAATATCCAGTTTTAACGCCAAAATTCCAGGAAAATCATCAAGCAAGGGCCTTGGCTTTTTATTAGAATTAGTAAAGTTTTTGTCAACTTTACTGTCTGACAAAATCTTTCCTTAAAAACATTTTGTTTTTAGCTTAAATTAATTTTCAATACCTTTTAAAGAGTTATCCTTTCCTAACAAGAAATTGAAAAGTACCGATGGTGTGGTATCGTGTAAGAGAATTCGGTTACTTTAAATTAATTAAAAATTAAATTTGAATATAATTAAAATATGTATATATTAAAATTTGAAGAAAGGGGAGAGACTATTTAGTGATTTTATTTTTAGATAGGTGGGGCTTGGGAATGGAAAATTCCAATATTTTTTAAATTATGCCAGATATTCTTTTGTTTAAATAAAAGTATGTAGATTTATGTCTCTCCTAAATCCTATGCCCATAATTTAATCCATTTTGTAATAGTCCCCGCGCGTATTTTAATGGCATTTTTTAAAGAGATCGTAGTCCTCTCTCAATATTCCTCTCCAATATCTATTTTAATCAAATTCTAAAACAACATTTGATTTTAAAACCAACTCTTCAAGGAAGATATCAGCAAATATTTCCACGTCATTTTTTCCATCTTTAAATACAATAAAGCCGTGCCATTCAATTTTATCATTTCCGAGCTTAGCTTCCTTTTCCGAGTTCAGGCAAAGTTTGCTTTCACCTTTTTTCGTTAATTCAAAGGCCTTTGATGGTTTCCAATTTCCTTTAGAATTAGTAGAAAGCTGGCTGGGGTAGCAGAATAAAATTCTGAAATTTTATAAGTAATAATTACCTAATTAATCTTTGTCCCTATTCCAAAAAAATTGACTGACTTCAAATAACTTGATTATTTACCCGCTACAACCAGCTAAATCCTCAACCAGCATTTTATGATCATTAGTGTTCTTCTCCATAATTACTTCAACAGTACTTATGGGTTCGAACATTCTGTCGTTAATTGAACAATTTGTAAACAAAATATAAAAACAGAAAACCATTAAAATGGCTAATAATGCCTGTAAAGGCATTATAACCATTTTTAATGAAAATTCTGAAAATTTAATAATTTTATTTCCAAGAATTAATCCTCATTATAAATTTACCATGAGAACCGATAGGGAATATACCGTATTACCTCTAATAGAATGCCCGGGTTTTCTATTTTTCAAATACCTTCCAAAAAGGCATTCTATTCAGTTTTATTTAGAGATAGAAAAATTATAAAATCAAATTTAAAGTCGAATTTGAAGTGAATAATTAGAGTTCAAAAATTAGCTGTTTTAGAATAATTTAAAAATCAAAAATTCGAGAGTTAATAAAGATTTTAAGGTTTAAGCAAGTGGGTTATGGGGGATTAAGAGGCGCATTATATCGAATATTAAGAGTGATATCAGGGAGTAAGGGTTAAAATTTATTCATTTACTTTAAGTATAAAGCTGCTAATGAATAAATTTAAAAAATATTTTATCTAAAGCTAAGCTAAAATTAAAACTAAAAATGTGTTAACAGAAAATTTACTAGTAGTATGCACATAAATAAATTTATTTATAACATTAAAAAAAGGAAATCAACAAAAATATGATTCAACAGATAAACCATTAAATAGATTATAAATCTAAAAATTCATTACTTGGATGGAATTAATTAATTAAATTTTTTATAGTAGCTAAAAATGCCTTTAGTCACTATAACCATCTTAACGAAAATCTAAAAAATTTTTTTAATATTTAAACTTAAATCTAGTCATAAACACACTATAGGGGCTGACCACAGACGGATGTACATATTTTAAGAAATGATGATAATGATCTGGAAAATCTTAGATTATATATCAGTGCTGTAGGATGGCTATATAATCGTTTATGTGACACACACATTATCAAATGAAGTTGTAACCGAATATATAAATTAAAAAATTTAAAAAACTATTTAAAAATTTATTTATTAAAATTGTTTAAAAATATAAAGTAAAAATAATTATCTAGCAATAAAAAAATTAAAAATGATAGAAAATTGAAAAATTAAAAAAGGCAATCAACAGTGTGTGTGGTCAATCAACAAAGTGTTGATGACTAAATTTATAAATTCAAAAAAATATTTTATAACTAGATGGAGGATATAAATTTACAAATAAAGTAAAAATTAATTAATAGCTAGTTTTTTATTTTAAATTTTAGTAGTAAACTATTTAGTAGTATTTGATAATTAGATGGATAATCCAAACGTTTTTAATTTTTTAAATTTAATTTTCGAATTTTGTTTATAAAAATAAATAATTTTTTTGGATCAATTTTAAAACTTTCAGGCTAATTTTGTTTAAAAAATATTAGAGTATAACACAATCAAAAATAAAAATAAATTTACATATAAACAATTCAATTTAAACAAAAAGCCGGCAATTTTATATTAAATAAAATTGTTGATTTGATCAAACTAAAGTTAAATTTATTTATTAAATTCTTCTTAATTTCCTTTATTTAATCACCAGAGTAGACTAAATACTTGAGAATTTTCCCAATATCAATTGGTGAGCTAAAACTTTCCAACTGAAATTTACAATTTAAATCTATTAGAGTAAATTAAAAAGTTTCGTTCCAAATCGTTTCCAAAATTAGCTTCTACAAAACAACAAGTCAGAGCAACATATAATTATATGCCTTTACCTTCAAAATAAAATATTTATAATTCACTTTGAATTAAATATTTATAAATTTTTCCCCATTGGTAGGAATCGTTGACATTTAGTGATACATATTTCACTTTTTGAAAATGTAATAAAAAAAACTTTCTTGAAAATGGCTAATAATTAATAAAAAAAACTTTCAATTTTTGAGTTCTTGCATTTCTTGCGTTGATTTTTGGCTTGTGTTCTGTTATTTTTTAAAATTTTTAATAATTAAAATATATAGAATTTAAGAGAAAAATTTAATAATCAAAGTATTTATTTAAAACACAAAAAATTGGTTATTTTAATTGATAAATAGTAAATCAGAATCAAAACAAGTAAAATTTAAAAAATTAAATTCTCAATAAAATTCTTTAAGAATTAAATGTTCTGAAATGTTATATTTAAATGGTTTTAACACCAAATTATTTCCAAAATTTGCTTCAATTGAACAACTTTTCAGCCAAACATAAGGTTTATAAAAAGAGTCTAAATTTATTTTTACTAATGTAGCTTTACCTTTAAAAAACAATTTTATTCAAATAATTTTTAATTAAATATATACCAATTTGTTTTCCATTTTGAGTAAAGAAAACATAAGGAAATTTTTCATTTAATTTATTATTTGGAGGATAAACTAATCCACAACCATAAATATCATTATTATTGAAATCTGTCGAAAGTTTTTCACATTCATCGTCATAAATTGTATCATCATCTGCACAATACCAAATATAATTATATGTATTACAACCAATTTTAATCACAACTGCCTCCTTATAATTTTCAAATTTACATTTAACTTCAAAATAATGTAAAGAATAATTCAAGCAACGTTGTGGACTTTTAAATGAATTTTCTGCATAAACAATAACAAGTTGATCGTCATCTTAAAATATTTACACAAATTTAAAATTAAAAAATTTCAATTAATTTACCTCCCAACAAATATTTAATATTTTCATCATTGATAATATTTCCATATCCATTTCCTTTAATACAATTACCAATAGGTTTGCATGTAGTTATACAATTATGCTTACAACAAACAGTATCAATCTCACTCCATTTATTTTTAATGTTAACAAATATAACACAATTCAAATAAATAAATTTATTTAAATCACCAGTATTTTTGTCAATCAAAACATTTGCCTTTAATAAATAAAATAATATTTTTAATAAAAATCAGTGTAATTAGATTATATTGGACCCACTAAATAGATTTTGACATTGGAAATAAAATCAGTCTTCTCATTGCAGCTTTTCTACAAACATAAAAGAAACAGGAAATGGGATTTTTGTGAATATACAGTAGTGATGTTCGGGTATGCCGACCCCGACTCGGGAAAAGTTCCCGAGTTTTTGACCTCCCGACACCAACAACAAAAATGAGCTTGCTCCTTTCTATGGTTTTTGACACTCGAGCCGGAAAAATCTAATTATTTTTTGGGTGTGTCATAACGTAGTAGTATATCGGTATAATGCATCTCCGGGGGAAAACGTGGAGGGAGGGGGTGTTAATTTAGGGGGTGTTGCATAACGGAAAAGTATCGAAGGAAGCACAAATAATATACTAGTAGGATCTCGTATACTTACCTTTTTAATTTGTTCCTCCAAAGATTTAATATTCTCATATTTTTGTTTTAACGAATCATCGTTTCCATCTTTTAATTTTTTAGAATTTCCTTCAATTAATTGTAGTAATCTAAGTTTTAAATTTTTACTTTCATTTTCATGTTCAGTCTTGAGATTTTGAATTCCCTGAAAATATTTATTTTATTATATAATTTAACTAAAAGTTTAATGTCATTAGTTTAAAGAGAAGAGTCAGCGAATAGGCTCCTGTCCAGATTAAGTGTCTTTCCGCACCCTTGCGCATCCAATAAAGTTTACGCGACCAAACAAATCGTTTCGTTAAGTCAATTTTTGTGTTCAATCTATAGCAATAAGTACCCGAATTTGTATTAGAACAAAAGTTCGGTTAGTCGCGTGTGTACAATAACTCAGTGTGATTAGACATGCAGTACCGGGTACTTATAGCCATTAATTAGACCCATAAAAATTTGATTGGAAGCAGAAACGTTTTGTTGGACACATCAAAATTTGCTTGGATGAATGAGCTTTTCATTGGACGCAAAATCCGGGGTTCAAAATAGATAAATTCTAAGCTCAATTTTGGACGCAGCAATCGGTTACATACTGGCAGATCTCAAAAATAAAGAATAAGCTCTTTGGCTCATTTTTTCTAGGGACTAATGTTCTCCAAGATTTCTAAAATTTTTTAAAACGAAATTCAATCTCTAACGTTTATTCATATGAAGGTTTTGTTTGTAACAATTAATAAATTAATACATATAGAGGTATTTATTTAGGTTCCGTGACTTTTGCGCCGAGAACATTTGCGCCGCGACTTATGCGCCGCGACTTTTGCACCGCGACTTATGCGCCGAGCGACTTTTGCGCCGGGGGACTTTTGCGCCGCGACTTTTGCGCCGGGCGACGTTTGCGCCGCGACTTTTGCGCCGGACGACTTTTGCGCCGCCACTATCATTAATAATTATGAAAAACTACAGCCGGGCCTTACTATAGAAGATGTAGGATAGTTGGAGATCTTCGGATATCAAGATCCGGATCCGACCTAAAATTTTCGGTAATCGTGAAGAATTGGGGATACACTTTTAAAAACTTGAAAAATTATTATTTTTTTTCTGAAAATTACTATGCTGAAACGAATCCGTTAACAGATTTTTTCAAATATGACATTTTATCTATGATTTCATATCATGTACTTGATTTCCAGCTAAGATTCTGTTGGTCATAACTCTGTTCAGAATCATTCAATCAAGCTGATTTTGGTGTCATTCGACTCAGCTCGATGAGCTCTTTCGAATGAGCTATAAATTGTATAATCGAATTTTTTGACCCCAAAAATTTCCAAATCTGGGGGTCTGTAACTCGGCCAAATGAAGTCGGATTTCGTTGATTTTGGTGTTTTCCGATTCAGTTCGAGCTCTTTCGAAAGAGCTATAAATTTTATAATCGAATATTTTAACTCAAAATCGAAAAAGTTCTTGCATATTTAAAATCTATGGGTTTTCGATTTTTCGGGGGCCTATATCTCTGCGAGTTTTCGTCCCCGGCAAAAAGTTCTTGCATATTTAAAATCAGCATAGTCGATTACCTATATAAAATGATTTTCAGAAAAAAATAATGATTTTCAGGGTTTTTAAAAGTGTATCCCCAATTCTTCACGATTACCAAATTTTCGGCTATCCGGCCTTTCTCAGATCCGGATATCTGGACCCGACAACACACACTATAGTGCACCCTCTTCAGGCAGAAAATCATGTCTGAATAGGGGTAGCTGACCACATAACCTGATTTGAAAAAGTCAAGTTCTTTGAAGATGCCCCCTCTAGGGGGTCAGTTTATTTTTCACCTTCCTCTAGGGGGTCGGTTTATTAGAGGGGGCTATTGTACTTCCCGAAATATTGTGCTTCCTGAAATCCCTTCAGCTCCTGGATACCATTTTTTAAGGAGTAAACTATAATTAGGTCCGACTGTAGAAATATTATTTTTTTACAATTATGGCGGCGCAAATGTCGCGGCGCAAATGTTTCCAACGCAAAAATCGTGATACCTTTATTTACCTTTTTTATTTCATTCTCCAAAGAATAAATTTTCTCATCTTTTTCAGCATGTAATTTTTTATTGTCTTCGAATAATTGTTGAAAATTTTGTTTTAAATTTCTTATTTCTTTTTCATGTTGTTTTTGAAGCTTTAAATTGTTATTCTCCAGAGTTAAATCACTAATTTTCAATTTCAACTAAAAGATAAATTTATTAGATATAAATGAAGTCAGATTTGATTTGTAAGGTAGCTTCAAGCAGTAAAAATTGAATGATAAAAGGAAATTGTCGTAAAATTGAAACCGGTTTCTAGAAAATCAACAAAAAAATAATTTTTGGTGCTTTTCCGTTATCACTACGGACTTTTTTCCATTTTTCCCTTTTGGGGAGAAAAATATACATATACAGATTAAAGGTCAGCCATCCTTCGCCAATTTTGCCTAATCCCTGTCTTATTAAAACCAGCAAAGTTAAAAATAAAAGATTAATTTTCTTCTAACATTTGGATCAATGTTACCAAACTTATCTATTTAAGTCATTTATTGCCGTGTCAGGCTAAAACACGGAAACGACAATCGCAGAAACAATACAAAATGCGTTCACTGACCGTTTTTTGGTCGTTTCGTGTTCTAGTAAGTTAATGGAAGTCTTATTTCGGTTGATTTTGGGCCGAGAAAATTGCAAATTTATTTTTTTAATATTAGTAAACGTGAAAAAACTAGAAGAATGAATTTAGTCATGAATTTTGCCTAATCCCTGTTTTATTCAAACCAGATACATAGATCACTTCCTTATTTCTCCGCAAAAAGAAGTAAAAAAGTCAGCAAAAAGTCCGTAGGGATACCGAAAAAGTACCTAATTTTTAACCTCTAATTTCTCCAAACGTTGTTTTAAACTTTTAATTATATTTTGTGATGAGCAACAAGTACCACAAGTAGTAGACAGCCCAACAAAACTAGATGTTTCCAAACAACTGTTTTCTGTAAAATTTTCATAGTTTTCTACGAGTGTTTCATTTTCTAATTTATGTTTAATATTATTGGAATTTTTTGTAGAAAATGACCATTCTTCTAATTGTTTTGGCGTTCTCATCTCTATTTTTCTGAAAATTAATGAATGTACTTTATTATGTGCACCGGGATCGAAAATCGAAGTCTCTCGCGGTCTGAGTTCAAATATCTAAAAAAAATTTTGCCAAGGACGAAAATTTCTATGAAATCTCGAAAAACAAAAAAATTCTCGTATGAGAATCGATATCGATATCTAAAAATATCGATAACGGAAATTTTGATTGAGATCTCGTTTCGGTCCGATCTCTAGTTTTTAATATTAAAATACTCAAATTTGTTTAAATTTAGAAAACGAAGCATCTTAAAGCAAAAGTTGAAAAGATCGCGGAGAATATTAAGGGGATAAGAAGCAAAACTTCAAAAATTATCGATGTACGGACTTTCGTCTTCAAGACTTTTTGAAACTTTTCTCTCCAAATTATTCGGAATTTTCGTCTCCAGAGGAAAAATCGAATATAGCGCCTTTAAATCACCTGATATTCTCAAACGAAATTTAAATTTTATGGAAAAATGTAAATAAATAGAAAAATACTAAATTTATATACTTATGTATTTATATTTTAAGAGTTTTTTGCCCAAAGACTGCTTTGTTGTGTATTTGATGAGAAAAAGGAGAGGAAGAATTTTCTGAAGGAATATTTTAAATTAAAAAATGTTGAGAGACAATTAGGTGAAAAAATCTAGTGGAACTAGGGGTGAAAATAAATAGTGAAAACATTTTGCCTAAAATGTAAATAAAAATTAAATTTTTTTTATTTTTTTGGCATTTTTAAAAGGATTTATAAAATAGAAATTGGGAAACAAAGACCAAATAACAACGTCTAATCAAAATTCAGATAAGGGGTCAATCTGTATATCGAAGTCCTTTGTATCGTCACTAGCGATATTTTTTGTATCAATGACCCTATGTATCGAAAAGCATATGATCAACACCAAATTTTTAAATTTTACCAATTGATTAATTAACAGGGAGAGTGATCAGCTTTGGGAGAGTTTGGGGGAGTGAACAGGGAGAGTGATCAGCTTTGAAAGCTGATTTTTGGAATGAAAAATTAACTTTTATAAATGATCACAGGAATAGTATCAACTGATTAATAAAGGAGATAATCAATTGTACAATCGAGAGGGTAATAAAGAAGAATCAGCCGATTGCCTTATTTTCACTTTCTGGATCGATTTAAACAGATGAGGTGTCATTCGAAAGAGCTTTGAAAGCTGATTTTTGGGATGAAAAATTTACTTTTATAATGATAACTCAACCGACTCAGCTCAACAAGATGAGTCGGTTCGACAAAATAAGCCTCCCTACACCTTTTTCAATATTCAGGAGCTGTAGCTCGGATCCGAAATGTAGGATGAACTAGTTCGACACTAGTTCGACTCAGTTTTCAGAGCTCTTTCGAATGAACCTCATTTGTTCAAATCGATCCAGATACAAAAAACCTTGTATAAGTCATAATACAGCCGTTTAATTAAATTTTTAAAAAGGCAGCCTTACTGACGAAAAGGACTTCTGACGAAACTTATCTCTGACGAAACAACCCTCTGACGAAACTGTTCTCTGACGAAAAACGCCTCTGACGAAACTGATTCTGACGAAAATGTTAACTTCTAACGAGACTAACCTCTGACGAGATTACCGGATACGATTTTCACATAATAATATCTTCCGCCTCCAAAGGTTGCACGTTATGCAACCTTTGGGGAAGGGGGGTACTACCAGGGCTGTGCGTCATGGCGTTTGGCGTTTTGCGTTTTGGCGTTACTGTCGGTCATAAAAAAGTTCGCATTACGTAAAATTTTTTAGCCGTTCAAACGATATAAAACTTTAGGCATATATTTTTTAGAGTGCTTCCTAATATGTAGCTACCAAAATTTGAGAATTTTTTTTAAAATTAGAAAGAATTAAAATCTATATAAAGTCAGTCTAAGAAAATTAGTTAAAATGTCTAATAGAATTCATAAGTAATTATAGGTTTTGAAATATCGTATTTAAATGGTATTGTCTCCAAATTATTCCCAAAATTTGTTTCAACCGAACAATAACTCAATTGAACAAATGGTTTATATGAGTCATTCACTTCTATTTTTATACATTTACCTTTAAAAAATAAACTTTAAAAATTATTCTTATTTAATTTTACCAAAGTGTTCTCCATTTTTTGTGAAGAACATAAAAGGCTTTTCATAACTCATTTTTATTGTTGGAGGATAAATTAATCCACAACCAAAAATATAGTTATTTTTCAAAGAAAATATTGGAAGATGAATCTGGTCTATACAAGATAAATAAATTGAAGGAGCAGTTGTAGCACAATAACATAATTGTTCTGTGCGCATACTTTTAAGAACAATGTCTAGTTTAGTAGCCGTAGATAACTCTCCTTCAAGTTTACATTTAACTTCAAAATAATATAAAGAGTAATTTGAACGATTTCGTGGGCATTTGAAAGGATTTTCGGCATTAATATAAACATCTTTATTATAACCTAAAAAACTTTTGAAAATTAAAATGAATAATTTACAACCTCTCCTATTCAAACGTCTAATATATTTAATATTCTCATCATCAATTATATTAACATATCCATTTCCCTCAATACAATTACCAATAGGTTTGTTTGTGTTTATACAATTATTTTCACAACATTTTTCTTCACTATCAATTTCAGACAGTTTATTGTTAATTTTAATAAAATCCTTTAAAAATTATTTAATAATTTATTAAATTCTCATCTTTTATCTACTAACCACACAGGTATTTGATCTGATTAAATCATCAATTTTGTGATGTAATAGAGAATTCTCATCTTTTATCTATATAAATTGAAATTTTAAATTAATTTAAAACCTTTTTTATTATAATAAATTGTTAAGTATTTAAATTTCTTATTTCTTCCTTTAGCTAAAAAAAGTTGAAGCCATAATTTTGCCTCAACTCCTAAATAAAAACTAATTAGATACCTTTGTAATTTCTCCCTCCAAAAAATTAATTCTATTATCCTTTTCCTTTAAACTTTTATCATTATCAGCTTTTAATTTTGAAAATTTATCTTCAATTAATTTTTCAAAATATTTTTTAATTTCTGCAATTTCACTTTGATGATCAGAATTTATTTTTTGAATTTTCTAAAAATATTTAAAATAACTTCAAAAGAATAATCAAACTATATTTACATTCTCAAGCATAATATTCTTTTCTTCAATATTAAAAGTTTTATTAATTAAATTTATTTGATGATTGTTAAATTCTTTTTGAAGTCTTATAAAATCAGTTTTCTCTTTTTGAATCCGAATTAAATCAGAATTTGTTCCACTCATTTTAAAATTATTTTTTGAAGAGAGCCAAAATTTAAATTTTCAAAATTTATTTAATTTTAAATGAATGAATTTTATGTAAAAAATATTTTGTGAATTTCAGAAAATGAGGAATTTTAAAAACCTTTAAACCTTTAATAAAGTAATAAAAGTATAGACGGAGTATTAATTTTATAGAATATAATTTTTCTCAATTAAAATATAACTTTTATGGAGATTGTTTAAAAATAAATAAATGAATTGAAAAATATTGAATTTACCTAATACATACATATATGTGTATTTATTATTACATTAAATGGGTTGGTAATAATTCGTTTCCGGCCCCCCTTTTCTCCGTCCCAAGTTTTCAAAAAATAACCACTTTATTTTCTTTTCTTCCATCCCAATTGCCTCACTATATTTTTTCTACAGCCAAATAAAAAGGATTAATTTATTTAAAAAGATAAAAGTAGTGAGAAGAATCTTTCTTTGAAGTAAAATGGAACAACTGAAAAATTTTACACCTTTTGATTTATTTAAAGAATTACGTTTGAACGACGATTTGGATACATGGTACAATAAGCTTAAACTTCATGGAAAGGTATAAGACTTCTGCGCCTAGCAAATTTATGCTTGCGAAATGGTCAAATTTCCTGGATTTTTCAACAAAACATGATTTACAAATAAAAATTCTTTACACGGACTACCTTGACTTTTCCTAAATTACTTGCAGCATAAAGTTAATTTTTATTAAATTTAGATTTTAATTTTACAAAATGTCTGAAGGATCTACAAATTCTGATTTTGATTTAGTGGTAACAAAAATTAAGGTTAATTATTTAATTAAATATTTAAAGCGTTTTGTACAAATTAAAAATAAATGGTGTGAGATTAATGATTATTGTTGTGTTAATAAATGTTTAAATGAAATAAACACAAATAATATAAAATGTATTAAAGGAAATGGATTCGTTAAATTAATTGATGATGAGAATTGTAAATATCTTAATTGTTTAAAGGGGAAAGGTAAATAATTAGTTTTTATTAGAGTTGATCAAAACGAGACCGAAACCGATACCGAGATTCTCGGTCCATTTCTCGGCGAGAAACGATACTGACTCAAAGAAACAAAATTCTCAATATTGTCCAAGTTTTCGTCCATATTTTTTTTCGTATATCCGACCATAACAGAGAAAGCGAATTGTTTTCGAATAAGGTCTTCCAAAATTACAAATTTTCGCCTGCGGCGCTGAAAATTGGAAGAAATATTGTTGACTTGCACTTCTTCTGAAATCAATGGTTTGGTTAACCGAAATTTTTATTATAGCCATCCGCGGATATCCGCGGATGGATATGCCTCAAAAGTTGTACGGATATAAACGGATACGGATGTCGACCTCACGGATATACCTATTCGGATACGGACAAGGATGAAGGCTAACTGCTGATAGCCTTCATCCTTTGCTATGCCTCCAACTCACTCGACATCCGTCGACAATCCCATGGTATCTTTTTAAATTTAAGACTAAATAGTGAAAGTTCTTGAATAGTTGATAATTGAAAATTGTAATTGAAAAGTGAGAATTGAATAGTAAGACTAAAGTATAGTAAGACTAAGTATGAATAGTAAGACTAAATATGAGTTGTTTTTATTTTTAAGTTTTTGTAATGATTTGGACTTTGGCTAGCGGAACGGGCTCGCCCGAAGCCCCTTCCGATGAGGAAAATAATGAATAAATTATTTTCGCTGTTAAACCGCAAGATTTAAGGTATATACCTTTGGCCATATATTTACTTTTGCACTAGACTGTATGTATGTCAATATATTTTAGGTTTAATAAATATTTTTAGGTTTTAATAAATACGTTGAGGTTCATATTCAAAATAATTTTACTAAATGAAAAGATTGCATTAATTATTCTTTATTCTATTTCGAAATCAAAGCTAAACGGGAAGGAGATAATCCTGCTTACAACTGGATAACTATTGGTCTTGAAAATATCAATAAAGCTGTGATTAATTTGCTTCCAGTTTATGGAATAATTGAAAACGAAAGATGTGAAGTATTTAAACTAGAAGATTTTTGCTGGAATGATGAAGATATTTTCGGTTGTGGATTAGTTTATCCACCAACTGATAAATTATCTAAAAAGTTACCTTATATTTTCTTTACTCAAAATGGAAACCAAATTGGTTAGTAAAATTTTAGTCGAGAAGATATTAGTTATTTTTAAGGCAAAGCAGTATTATTGAAAGATAATTATGACACTTATGAGCAAGTTATTTGGATAAGATGTTGTTCTGTAGAAGCAAATTTTGGTAATAATTTGGAAACTAAGCCTTTTTGTTATGACATTACAAAACATTTTGTGATTAAAGAATTTTATGAAGACTCTGATGTTGATTGATTGGAAATGACGAGGAAAATCATTTATTGAATAAATTTGTTGTTTTTGAATAATTTTTTTATAAGAGTTTGCCGGATAAAGCATATACGTATTTTCTTTATATTATAAAAGCTATAGTAATAATGAAAAGTTTAGACCAATACGATTTTTGTTTAAATTAGAAAGATTTATAATTTTTAATAGAAAATGATATACCGTAAATTCTCTATTAGAATGGCCGTCTCTATTTGAATGGCCGTCTCTAATAGAATGGCCCCTTGGAGGATGATCGAAAAATAGAATGGCCGTCTCTATTTGAATGGCCTCTCTAATAGAATGGCCCCCCTTTTTATGATTGAATTTTTTCAAATATGAAAGGATAATTAATTTTAGGCGTTTCTTATAACTTTTTCTTACTATTCTATCAATTTTATTAGGGTTGAGTTCTTCAAATTATCTGGTTTGGGGTTTCAATTTTATTATGGTTGGCTTTTTTCGGACTTTTTATCGGGCCGGCCCGACCGTGTCTTTTTCGGCCTCGTTTTTATCGAGTCGGGCATAATAATGAATAAAATGCATTAAACTAAATTTATTTAATCATCATAATAGAAAGAGTTTAGCAAAGGTTTAGCCACCGGGCAGGATTCGAACCTGCGACCTCATGACAGTTATTACTAAGCGCTTTCGCTCACCATACATATACAGGGCTCACCGTCTACCACTGAGCTACCAGGGCATCGACTAATGCTTTCTCTTTTTCCTTTTTAGATCGTTTAACCCCCGCCTAAACGTTTTAAATCTCTTTGTGAATCATCCTTAAATAATCATCTTCAGTGCTTAATAGATTTATGTATATCAAACTCATATTTATTAAAACAAAAGCTTTTTTCTAAAAAGGAAACATATCGAACTTTAACCAAAATTTTCAAACCCTTATAACTTTTCGAAACGGGGTTCATGGCCAAAAAACTCGTATGACCCGACTAGAAAAAGTCAGGCCCGAAAGTAACTCAAAAGGCCCGACTTGATAAAAATAAGCCCGAAAAAATGCCTTGACCGTCGGTCGGCTCGAAAATTTTATAAAATTATAAACTTTTCTAGTGTAAAAAATTTTTAAATTACTATCGAAAAATAGAATGGCCGTCTCCATTTGAATGGCCGTCTCTAATAGAATGGCCCTTTGGAAGGTGATTGAAAAATAGAATGGCCGGCCATTCTATTAGAGAAAATACGGTATAAATACTGTCCTTTTAGATTTGACTTAAAACGTATCGGCATTGTACTTTTTGCAAAGTCACAAAATAAAGTTTGGTACATTTATTCAGAAATTGGACAATATTATAACCGTATATAACAGGGTAGCACCCCTAGCCTTTGGGTCGGGTGTCACAGAATTCGGACCTACAAGCTTTTCACCCTTTTTTCCAATTCAAATTTTTAATTAAATTTTTTCTTTCTTTAAATATTTTGATGATTATTTTATTTTCTCAATATGTATCCTCCTATATTTATTTTATGTTTTCTCAGGTTCTAAAAATCTGTTCCTTTTTCCACCTTTCTGTTATATTTTTGGTCGAAAAACCTCGTCTAAAAAACATTTTAATTTCTGTCTCTTGATATGTTTAAGGATTAAAACATTAATAGAATAGCCAAAATTATGATAAAAATACACTTATTTTATAAAACAAAAAATAATTTAACAAAAGAATACACAATATACTACTTGCAAATAAAAATGAAGGATTTAAACAATTTTTCAAAATTTATTCCCTCTTACATTCTTTCTATTGTTATTCTAATATAAACATTTGTAATTACAAATTTCACTTTTGGATTGTAAATATTGGCAATTTGATAGACTGAATCATTACAACTTTCAACAGTTTTTGCTAACTTTTTTAATTTAGATTTTGGGTAAAAAATGTGATATAAATTAATAACAGGCACCATTTTTGAACAGTCTTTAGATGTTGTTATATACTAAAATTTAAATTTATTTTTAATTTTAAAAATGTAATAGATAGTTTACTTCGATAATAAGATCACAAAGCTTTGTCAATCCAGGACATTCAAAATAAACTTTAGGAAATTTATTGCCTTCATTTGTTAAAATATTGAATAAAATATCCGCATATTGCTCTAAATTTTTGACATTAAACAAATCTAATTTAAGATTTGCTGAATTGGCCAAATGATTTAAAGTGAATTTCAAAAAATCATCAAATTTATTGTTTTTGAGTTGAACATTCGGCTCTTTTATGTTGAATTGAAGAGGAATTGTTTTGTCGTTATCAAATAATAAATTAATCATTTGTGGATTAAATATAATATATCGAAATCTTCCTTCTATAAAAGCACATTTAAAAAATTGTTCTAACCAAAATCGAATAATAATCATTTCTTCAATATTTTTTTGAATGTTTGGCAATTTTAAGTTAAAATTTGGCCTGAATAGACGAATGCTGAATTCTGTACATTCATTATAACGTTTAATATTGTGTAAAAACAAAGGAATTGATTTAGCTATCGCTGCTTCCCACTGAAAGATAAATGTAATTTAATTAATTTAAAATCAATTAAACACCTTTTCCAAAAGTTGATCATTCAAAATAAATTCAGAAGTTACAGATTCAGGTGCAATAATTCTAAAACCATATTTTTGGTCCTCGATCAAATTGTAATCTTTCTAAAATTAAATCGCGTTTACTTACAAAGAATAGATTTTGACAAAAGCCATTCGAAAGAGCTTAAACAACTTTAAACAGGGTTATGGTGCCTGATTTGTAACTTTATTACAATTTAACTCTTATTACAATCGTGTTTTTCATTGAGCATACTTGTTTTTTCGTTTGACTTTTGTCAAAATCTATTCCCGGCTGGTAAAATGTGCAGGAAAAACGAGCAAGTTAATAAGCATTTACTATGTAGAGTAAATCAAATTTCATTCGAGCCAATTCATTTTCATATTTATTAATTAAATTGAGCGAATAAAAGTTGATTTGTTTAAAAGAGAATAATTGGTTGAAATTAAGACATTTTAAAACATCAAATTGAACTTCAATTGGTAAAGAATAAAACATTTTTTTAATTATCTAAAAATGAAAAAAATTGAATTTATTTTATAAATCAGAATAAACGCAGGCTTATTGTAAAAAACAAAAAATAAAACAAAGAGAGTATTATGAGGAAATAATGAAAAATGTCGTCCACTGACGATAATAAATGTTTGGTAATATTGAAGAGTACAGACCCCATTTTTTCCTCCTTAATTTTCCCCATATATTTTTACAAAATGGTCAGACTTTTTCCTTTCTTCCATCCAATTTTCCTTTCTAATTTTTGCCTACAATCAAGCAAAAAGGATTATTTAATTTTATAAGTGAAAGTACATGCAAAAAACAAGTAAAAGGAGGCATTTTCTCAATTAAACGGGAAATAAACTATCAAAAATAATCCTTTTTGTTTGACTGTAGGCAAAATTAGAAAAGAAAATTGGGTCGAAGAAAGGAAAAAGTCTGACCAATTTGTAAAAATATATGGGGAAAATTAAGGAGGAAAAAATGGGGTCTGTACTCTTCAATATTACCAAATGTTTTAATACAATACTTGCTTTTATACATGACCACTTTACTTACAATTTTAGGAATAATTTTAACACTTTAGAGTTGGACACAAACGGATAACCGAACAGGAACCATTAACCGGCTGTTTTTAAGCAGTTAACCGGAAACGAAAACCTTTTATTTATATATTTAATAAGAAACTAATTAATCATGGAAGTGTGCGAACCCGCTACCCGATTTTAAGCGATTTTGTAGTCAGCGCTCCTATCCACTTAGCAAAATTTCAATTCCGCTATCTCCCTCTTTTGCCTACGCTAGTCCGCTGTGTGTCAATAAATAAGTGATTTTCCTGAAGGATATACTATTTTCCGAGCGTTTGCTTATTTGTTTTCTAAACGCATGTTTCTAATTTGGAATATATTTCTAATTAATTAATTTTTTAGTATTAATGATAACTTTTTTATCAGTAAATTGATAAA
Organism: Meloidogyne enterolobii; assembly: GCA_963681835.1. Classification (NCBI taxonomy): domain Eukaryota; kingdom Metazoa; phylum Nematoda; class Chromadorea; order Rhabditida; family Meloidogynidae; genus Meloidogyne; species Meloidogyne enterolobii. The sequence continues at coordinate 3,162,040 of CAVMJV010000014.1, read as the reverse complement.
AGCAATTAAAAAAATAAAATTAATCAAAAAAATTTTAATACATTTCTTTATGAACAGAATGTTTAGTAATATCATATTTAAACGGTTTTGACTCCAAATCATCTCCAAAATTTGTTTCAATAGAACAACAGTTGAGGTAAACACGTGGTTTGTATGAGTAGAAATTGTCTTCCAATAAAACACCTTTGCCTTTAAAAAAATAAAAATTTTTGTAAAAATTTTTCATTAAATAATTTTTTATGATTCCCTTATTTTCCCCTTTCCCCTAAAAATTATAAAATGGCCAAAGATAACTATTCCAATACTCTCAGGATTTATTCCCAGCTAGAAGTATGTACATATATTCAAATGGCTCAGTAGTTAATCCTTTAATTTAACTGCTCCGGCCTTTTTAATTAAATATTTACCAATCTGTTTCCCGTTTAATGTAAAAAACATATAGGGAAATTCTTCTTCCTCATCTAACTTAGTAGTTGGTGGATAAACCAATCCACAACCAAAAACATCGTTATTATTCAAAGCAAGTATTTGTTCAAGTTTAAAGGATTCTTTATTTTCATTAATAATTTCCGCTTCCTTCGTTTGAAATCTAATCCAATTAAAAGTACTTAAATTTTTAAGTCCGAAAACCATCCATTTCCCATCTTTATTTAAACTTCCTTCAAAAACTATACATTTAATTTCATAATAATATAACAAATAATTGAGACAATTTTTTGGTTTTTTGAATGGATTCTCTGCCGAAATTGAAACAAACTTATCATATCCTAAAAATGTTTGCAAAGAAATTAGAAGCCAAGAAATTAATAATCAAAAGAAATGGATTTAAAAATCCAAGTAATACTTGGCTTGATTCACTCTTTTTCCCTTTCCATTTTTCTTTTTCTCTTATTATGTCAAATAATGTCATTCAAAAGAGCTCTTCGAGTTGAGTCGAATGACATTAAAATCTGTGAAATCTGACTTAAATTAACAAAGTTATGACAATTTGTTTTAATCCCGTTCAGCTTAAAGCTTTTCCATCGAGGATTCGGCTTCCCAATTTTCTTCAGAAACATCAAATCTAACCGATTTTAGTAGCATTCAACCCAGTATGATGAGCTCTTTCAAATCATAATAAGTTGACCATAAATAAAAAGCTAGAGGGATAGGAAAAAAGGCGCGACAACTAAAGATAGTTCGTACTGACTCTCGAAGGAATTAATCGGTATTCGTATCGCATTCATATATTATACTGAATATAATTCTTAATATATAACTCGATATCTCTTAATCCACCCAAATTGCATGATTAAATATTAACCATTGATTTTTACCAGGTATCCGAAACCAACATATAGCGGCTCTGAAAATCCCCATTTTCAGAGACGGAACAATGATTTTGAAATGGAACTTGAGCTCAATTTAAAAAGGGCGGAGCAAAGCCTCACCAAAAAATGTAAATTATTTTCTTATTTTTTCCAATTTTCTTTTATCTACTCTAGATTTAAGATTTTCGAAGATTTTTTTCGATGCGAGACAGCTCTAATGACAACCAAAGTATTACCCAAATCCATTTTTTAAATAAAATTACCAATAGGTTTGTTTGTATTTAAACAATTATTGTCACAAAATTTGTATCCACTATTAATTTCTTTCCATCTATTTTCAATTTTGACAAAATACTTTTAAAAAATTATTTAATAATTTTATTTAAACATGAACTAACCACAGGTTTAAAAAAAGAATTGCGCACTTCAATAGTTAAATCACCAGATTTATTACATAAATTATTTCCCTTTGTATATACATAAAAATTAGATTAATTTATAAAAAATATTTTCCATTAAAAAATTTATTAAAATTCAATTATGTTAAATTAAAATTAATGTTGTAACACTAACGCTCAGAGGCGGGTATATAGGCGGATACGGATCCAAAAAAGCGGATATCGAGAAAATATTTTGTACTAATAAAAATCGGATTAGGTATCTAATATTTCACAAAACCCGCCAAACCTAGTAGCAGTATAAAACCTTTTAATTTGAAATGTTTTTTTGGAGAAAAGAATTTTTAATCATGTATTTAAAGTAGATTTTAAGTCGGTTTTTTAATTTATTAAAAATAATTTCCGGGCTCCAACAGGATTTACATCGATTCCAAACCAGAGTCCAAATTTTTTCGGGTTTGTAAAAAAATTTAGTCAAAATTACCGTAATTTAAATAACTTAATGAAATCAAATATTATTTAAGCAAATCCTTCATTAGATTATTGTTTTTTAATCATGTATTTACCTTTTTAGCTTTTACCTCCAAAATATTAATTTTCTCGTCTTTTTGATTATTTTTAGCTTGTAATTGCAAAATATTTTGTTCTAATGATTTAATTTTCTCTTCATATTCTAATTGTATAACTCTAATTTTATTTTCATTGTCAGAATTTATTTTTTGATTTTTCTAGAAATAGAAAAAATTAAAAAATTTAAGTAACAGAATAAACCCCATATCGACACACTATATCAATACCCTTGTATATCGAAATAGGAACCCTTATTCCAATAACTGGAAACGTTGTTCCAAAAACGGAGAAGATTGGCCTCCGTTTTAGGTACACAAGTTTCCCTCGATGGAACTGTTGTTGGATATTTCCTGATCTACGTGATCCAGACATATCCACCTTCGCCTACATTGTCATTTCTGCATAGGATAAAATGTTATTTTTGTGCTCATCGACTCGAGAAAAGCTTAGACAACCTTCTGACATAACAGGAACAAAGTTTCCCGTCATTGGAATAACGTTAACCGTTGTAGAAACAAACTTTCCCACTACTGAAAGTAGTGGGAAACTACACTACTGAAAGTAGTTCCCACTACTGAAAGTAGTAGTTAAATAACAAAGGTTTGCAGCTTCTCTTATCTTTCACTTTTTAAATCCGTTCAGTAAATTCCCAGTATTTAAAATATAGCGAATCGACATAAATAAAATAAAGGGTTTCGATATACGGGGTGTGACCCTAAATAAACAAATAAATAAACAAACTTTTTTAATTTCACTCAATTCATTTTCTAAAGACTGATTTTTCTTTTCAAGATTAACATTCTTTTTCTTCTCTTCAAAAAATTTTGTTTGAAGATTGTTAAAATTAGTTTGATGATTTATTAAATCATTGATTATTTTCCCAACCAAATCTGATGCTCCTTCTTCAGTCATTTTGTAACAAAATTTAAAAAGTACACTTTGGCAATTTAAATCGAAGAAAAGAAAAATATCGTTAAAATGAAAGAAACTTATTAAATAATCTTTTATTAAATAAAATTATTTTAATTTAAATGTTAAATTTACAAAAAAATCCTTTTTTTAACAAAATTTAAATTTTATGGTGTTAGAAAATTTAATCAAATAAAAAAATATATGTATAAATTAAGATATTTATATACTGAAGGATTTTTCGCCTTGAAAAATTTTTTTGAACAAATGTAGCATAAATGATGAGAAAAAGTGTAAGGGAATATTATAAATTTGAAATAAAAAAATGTTTTTAAGGCATCTATAATTAAAAAGTAAGAAAATTAAAAACTAAAATGACTAAATTGGTTTAATAATATTTGCCTAAAATGTAAATAATAGAATTAAAATTTTTCCCAAATTATTGGAAATAAAATATACTTTTTTCCCAATGTATTTTCCTTTATATTAGAGTTGCACCCCGACCCGGTTCCCGAAAGATTTTTTTAATTTTTTCCCAGCCCAACCCCCCCCCCCCGAAACAATTAGAAAACCCGTTACACGACACCGCCCCCGAGCGTTCATGGTGTAATCCTGGCTAAAAATAAGGAAATGAGAACAAATTTCTTTCTGTTCCAAAAGATTTAGGGCTTCACAGTAATTTTGAATTCTATAGACCCAATTTTCATTACTTTCCTAGCTTTTGAAAATTAATTAATACTTCTTAAATTACTTCAATGGATTTGCCAAAAAAGAATTCCTCGAACTTTTTAGAAACATTTAATTAATTATTTCTAAATTAATCTTTTTTAAAGATAATTGATGATTTTAATGACAATTAAAATATCAACTTCCATTTTTTCTTTTTGTTGTTTATATTCAACCAAAAACAACAATTTAGACGTTTATAATCAAAATCTTTTTTAATTGCCAACTTTGAATTTGATTGTTGGGAATCTTTTTGAATTTGCTTTGCTTAAAAGTTTTGATAGTCTTTTTGATGCAAAACAAATGTAATATTCTGAATGTTATTTTTGACAGCTCGAGTTTTGAAAACGAAAATTAATTAAATAAGAAATATAATTATCCCTCAAAACATTTTTATTTATTTTAAATTTAAAATATTCCCTCAACAAATAAAAATTAATCCTTTTCTACCTCTTTTTTCTCAAAGTATGTAAATTTACACTAAAACAGTTTTGGGCAAAAAATCCTTCAATATATAAATAGTAGAGATGTGCGAGACCGAAATTTTTCCAAGACTCAAGACTCAAGACCCAAGACAAAATTTTTTCCAAGACCAAGACTCAAGACCAAGACCAAAACTCCAAGACTCAAGACCAAAAATCAAGACCAAATTTTTAAATCCCATAGGTCAAATTTTTGGTTTATTTTTTGTTATTTTGATACGATCACAGTCAACTTCAGCACAATTATCTATAATTTCGAAAAATTTATGCGAAATTTAAAGAATTTCGGGGAATTTATTCGTGTGAAAATCAATAAAATAGGTTAATATTTCAGAGGGTTTGGGTGGATTAACGGGATATTAGTGATATCAAAAGATTAAGAGGGATAGCCTTGGGATTTAGCGCCGCAGGCGAAAATTTTGGGAATTATGAAAACAAAGAAGCCAAAAATCTTCCTTTTCCTGCGCCGCAGGCAAAAATTTTGAAAATTTTGGAAGGCCGTAGGCCAAAAAAATTCACATTTTCAGCGCCGCAGGCGAAAATTTTTTTGAATTTTGGAGCTCAAGAAGCCAGATTTCTTCCATTTTCTGCGCCGCAGGCGAAAATTTTGAGGATTTTGGATGGCCAAGCACTAGGTCCAAAAAGGCCAAAAAACCAAGACCAAAAAATAAAACCAAGACAAGACCAAGACAAACACCCCAAGACCAAGACCAAGACCAAGACCGAAAAAAAACCAAGAAAAGTCTTGGTTCCAAGACCAAGACCAAGAGTCTCGCACATCTCTAATAAATAGTACATATTTATTTTGGCTGTACTTTAGCCGGTGGCCCACTCAGAAACGGGTCAAATTATATACCATTCGATTCGTCTCGGCGAGCTGAGTCGAATGGTACCACTCATTTTTTGCGGAAATTCCTACGAGCCGAGATATAGGTACTTAAAAACCGAAAAACCATAGGGGGGACCAAGCACTTTTTTGTGGTGAAAAATTCGAATATGCAAATAATAGTTCATTCGAAAGAGCTCGTCGAGCTGAGTCGAATGACACCAAAATCAACGAAATCCGAGTTAATTTGACAAAGTTATGTGCATTTGTTTTAGCTCCTTACCTTTGGTCTACGTGCAGGTTTTTCTTGCTGGGGAGGAAGCCAGACATGCCGACCGCAGCTAAAATAGGCATAAGTTTATGTTACGAGCCCAGACCCAGCGCCCGTAGACTCCCCGCGAGGCGCGTGCCGCAAAACTCCGCGCGAAGCGCGGAGTTTTGCACAAGCGCCTCGCCGACGCCCCATAGGTTTATGTTGCTAGTTTTTTGTGTTGTAACTTTGTCTAAACTTGTTTAATCTCGATGATTTTGGTGTCATTCGACTCAGCTCGTCGAGCTCTTTCGAATGAGCTATTATATGGTTAAAAAATTTTTAATTCTAATAATCGCCCCTTTGGATCTTCGGTTTTTAGGGGTCTATATCTCGGTCCAATCAAGTCGGATTTCGTTAATTTTGGTGTCATTTGACTCAGCTCGAGGAGCTCTTTCGAATGAGCTATCAATCAAAAAATCGAATTTTTCACCCTAAAATTTAGCTTACTCCCCCCTATGGTTTTTCGATTTTCAGGGACCTATATCTCGGCTTGTAGGCATTTCCGATTTTCACCCTAAAATTTAGCTTACTCCCCCCTATGGTTTTTCGATTTTCAGGGACCTATATCTCGGCTTGTAGGCATTTCCGATTTTCACCCTAAAATTTAGCTTACTCCCCCCTATGGTTTTTCGATTTTCAGGGACCTATATCTCGGCTTGTAGGCATTTCCGATAAAAAAGAATGGTACCATTCGACTCAGCTCGCCGAGACGAATCGAATGGTATACATATCGAGGGGTTTCTGAGTGGGCCACCGGCTAAAGTATATCCTTTATTTTAATATTTTTTATTTAAATACTTTGTATAATTAAAAGTAAGTTTAAACCTCTCCATAAAACTTTTTGGTCATGAAAATTAATTATTTTTTAATAAATTAATTAACATTTAATATTTAAACTAATGACATTTTAAGTTAATCAACATTTTAATTAATTTATTCTATAAAATAAGCATTGCGTTTATTTTTTCAATTCGTTTTTAGAAAGATCTTTTTAAAATAATTTTTTAAGCTTATCATTCTTTTAAAAGACAAAAAATATTATTCACGTAAAATTCTCTTCAATTTAGATTTATTTTAACAAATTTAGAATATTTAAATTTCGTTTTTCAATTAAACTTAAAAATTTAAAATGTCTGAAGAGGGATTTTCAAATTCTGATTTGGAATTAAAAGTAAATTTTAAAAAAATAAAAAAATAAATTAATTATTTAAGCTATATGACCAAAGCAATGATTTAATTAATCTTCAAAGTAACTTTAATGATCTTCAAATAAAATTTACTGATGAGAAGGAAAAAAGTTTTAGTCTTGAAGAAAAAAATTTATTCCTTGAAAATGAATTGAAGGTAATGGATAAAGTTTGGGTATTTTCCTTAGATAATTTTAGAAAGTTCAAAATATAAATTTTGAGAATGTGAATAAAATTGAAGAAATGAATCTTAATTTTCAAAAATTAATTGAAGAAAATGGTGTTTGTTTGAAGCAAAAAAATAAAAAAATTAATTGTTTGGAAGGGGAAATGAAGAAGGTAATTAATTTAGTTTTTACTAAAAATTAATTTAAAATTAAACTAACAAGACTGAAGCTAATATTTAAATATAGTTTTAATTTTAAAGTTAATTAAAATTTCATTTATTTAATAAAGGTAAATGAATTACTTGAGAAAAAGAATGGGGATTTATGTAATTAGTTTGAATAATTTGATTTTTAAACGTGCGGTTAGTTTGTAATTAAATATAAAAATTAAATAATTTTTTTAAAGAATTTTGTTGGAATTAAAAATAAATGGAAAGAAATTGGAATTAAATGTTGTTTCAATTATTGTATAAATACAAATAAAGCTATTGGTAATTGTATTAAAGGATATGGATTTGGAAATATAATTAATGATGAAAATATTAAATATATTAATTGTTTGAAAAAGAAAGGAGGTAAATTACTTTTAAATTTTTTAAATTTTTACGAAATTAATTTTAGTCTTCAATAAAGTTATGAAAATTTATGCAGAAAATTCATTCAAAAAACCTAAAGATTGTCTCAATTATTCTTTATATTATTTTGAAATTAAATGTATATTTGAAGTGGATTTAAATGATTATAGATCGATGAGTATTGGTCTAAAAAATTGTACAAGTGATTGGATTAGATTTTCTGCCAAGTATGCTACAATATATAACGATAAAGATGAGGAATTTAAACTATCATCTTTTACTTGGAATGATAATGATATTTTTGGTTGTGGATTAGTTTATCCTCCAACTAATAAAATGAATTATAAATTTCCTTATGTATTCTTTACACAAAATGGACAACAAATTGGTAAATAATTTAAAAATTATTTAACAAGAATTTATTTTTTAAAGGTAAGGGTAATTTATTAAAGGAGAATACTGACTCATACAAACCATATGTTGCTTTGACTTGTTATTCAATTGAAGCAAATTTTGGAAATGATTTGGAAACCAAGCCGTTTATTTATGACATCTCAAAACATTTAATTCTTAAAGAATTTTATTGAAAATTTAAATTGTTTTTTTTTAATTTTACTCATTTTGATTCTTATATATTTTTTCAATGTATTGAAGATATGGATTTGATTAAAATAACCAATTTTTTAAGTTTTAAATAAATATTCTTTTTTTATTAAATTATTGCTCTATAAATTTCATATTATTAAAAATTTAAAAAAATAAACGAGGCCAAAAATCAACGCAAAAAGTAAAAATGGGAAAATTTTATTTCATAAATTATTAACCATTTACCAATTAAATACTAAAGTATTCCTAACTTTTAGCGATTCCTACTCAATTTTGGGATATAAGGGTTAATGATTGAACGAGGAAGAAAGTTTAACCATTATGTAACTAAAATCAACAATACTACGTAGTTTTAAAAGTAATTTGGCTGCACAAAATCCAGTGGTATTAGTAGAGCTCGAACTTTTCAATTTGTCGGGCCCGGTATCCGGGTTTTTTTTCTTCCAAGTTTTAGATCACAAATTAATATTGTGAAAATTCTGAAGTATTTATTATTCTCTGCCGATTAAATAAAGTAAATTAAGAATTTATAAGTAAATTTAACATTAGTCAACTCAGCTCGACTGGGGTGGACTCAATTAAAGAAAGGTCAAGCTTTATTGTGGTTAATTTCTCTTTATATAAAATGTTTTATTAAACAAAGACTCTGACCTACATATTTTTATATTAAAATGAGAATTTGAGGAAGTAGCAATTATATTTAATTCTTTTCGGCTTCAGTGCAGTAGCTAATACCGAGTTCTGGCTTTTATTCGGGTAATAGAACTCGCAGATGAGGGAGTATTCATCCAATGATTCCAAGATGAGGGTTCTGGGTAATGGAACACGCAGCTGCAAGTAGAATTTGTATTTTGTGTTAATCTTACCCACAGCTCTTTAAAAATTTTTTTTAAATCCGAATTCGACTTAAAAATTCGAACTTAAATATTTTTTTGATAGATTAGAATATGCTCTATTTTTTGATACGATTTTTAAGCATTTTTGTTTTTTAATAAATTTACTGTAATCTCTCAATTAAAGTGCCCATTTTTGATAGAAAAAGAGGAGTGCCGGAATTTTCGTCTCTGGAAATTTCGTCTCCAAGACTTTTCGGAACTTTCGTCTCCAACATTTTCGGAATTTTCGTCTCCAGCGGAATATTCGTCTCCAAGGAAATAAACGGAATATTCGTCTCCACAATTTTCGTCTCCGCTAGGAATTTTCGTCTCCAGAGGAAAATTTACCCGTTGACGGAACAGCCTCCCCCGCTGACGGAACAACATCCCCCGTCGACGGGGAAGTTGTTCCGTCGACGGGGGATAGTCCTCGTCAACAGGGGATAGTGTTCCATCAACGGGGGAAGTTGTTCCGTCGACGAGGGATAGTCCTCGTCAACGGGGGATAGTCAGCGGGGGAAGTTGTTCCGTCGACGGGGGATAGTCAGCGGGGGAAGTTGTTCCGTCGACGGGTAAATTTTCCTCTGGAGACGAAAATTCCTAGCGGAGACGAAAATTGTGGAGACGAATATTCCGTTTATTTCCTTGGAGACGAATATTCCGCCGGAGATGAAAATTCCGAAAATGTTGGAGACGAAAGTTCCGAAAAGTCTTGGAGACGAAAAAATTCCGTACACCGAAAAAGAGACGCTTTGTCTCCAATACGGATTTTTTATTTGTTATTTCTTGATTAGTTCAATATCATCTTTTAGATTTTATTAGAGTTCAGCGGTATCGGGATTTAGAGAAAAACCCGGGATCGGGATTTAGGGATAGTCATCCCGATCCCGATCCCGACACGGGATCGGGATTAGCCGAAATCGGGATCGGGATTTAGACTGGAGATCCCGATCCCGAATCGGGACCGGGATTGAAAAATCGGGATCGGGATTTACTAAAAATTTTTTTAAAAATTTTTATTTTCTTCACATACGACTCAGTATAATTCTAAAATTGCCGCTGCGGTGCTGAAATATAGAGTTTAAGTCTCATAAACACATAATTTACTTTCCGGTTGGGGATTATGGGGAGATAAGGGGATTAAGGGAGATAATGTAGGGGATTAGAGGAGATAAGGTAATGCGGGGGGATAAATGGGATTGGGCTTCTATTTTAAGCGCCGTAGGCTAAAATTTTGAAAAATTTGGAAGGCCAAGGTGCCAGATTTCCTCCCTTTTAAGCGTCGCAGGCAACATTTTTTAATTTTGGAAGGCCAAGGGCATTCATTTAGCAATATCTCTTAAGCCCTCGATTTCTCTTCAAATCTAACTCAATCCCTGTAAATCCACCGATACTCCTCTCAATCCCTCTTGATCCCTCGATATCACACCAAATCACTCAATATTTCATTAAAGTTGTAAAGACAGCTTTGTTCATTTTTGCGGCGCCGCAGACGAAAATTTTGAGATTTTGGATGTCAACATGCCAAATTTTTTCCATTTTCTGCGCCGCAGGCGAAAATTTTTCTTACTTTCATGCCTCCCCTCTTTTGTTAACTTTATTTCACAGACTTCTAGTCAATTTATAAAGTCGGGATTTGCATCGGGATCTGATGCACATCCCGATCCCGGATCCCGGCTCGGGATTGAGAATGACCGGGATCGGGATATTTATTTCGGGACCGGGATCAGAAAAATCGGGATCGGGATTCGAAAAACCCGGGATAATCCCGCCCGATCCCGACCGGGATCCCGATTCCGCTGAACTCTAGATTTTATAACTCCTAGAGCATTTTATACCGCCCCAGAAGATTAAAAAGGAATATGAGAACACCAAAGCAATTAGAAGAATGGTCATTTTCTACAAACAATTCTGATAATATTAAAGATGAAACACTTGTAGAAGAAGAAAATTTCAAGCAAAAGGATTATAATTTGGAAACATCAAGTATTGATGGATTGTCAAATTTTTGTGGTTCTTGTTGCTCATCAAAAAATATAAGTAAAAGTTTAAAACAACGTATGGAGAAATTAAAGGTAAAATTTTTTTTTGCTGAGATGCTGATTTCACTAATACGACACTTAATTTATCATCCAGTTTTTTATGCACGAAGTTGTCGTATAGTGAGATTCGAATTAATTTAAAAATAAATTTAGTATATTTAAGTTGGAATCGGAAATTAGTAATTTAAAACTTCAAAAGGCAAGTTTTTTCTTTTGAATTCTTGTCTAAGAGAATTTATAATTAATTTTAGGAAATCCGACAAATAAATTCAGAACATGAAAATGAAATTAGAAATTTAAAACAGAATTTTCAACAATTAATTGAAGAAAAAATAAAACAATTAAAAGAAGAAAATGATAGAAAATTAATTCTTTAGAAGAACAAATTAAAAAGGCAAACAATTACATAACTAGATTAGTATTCTTAATATAATTTATCATTTTGTTTTTTAGGAAAAGGAAAACAATGAAAAAAAATTTGCCGAGTATAGTATAGATAAGAATGAAATTGAAATTTTAAAGAAGAAAATGAATGAGGTTGTAAGGAATTTTATAATTATTTAAAATTGAAAATTTTTTTAAGAATTTTTATTAAAAAATGCTAAATATATATAGGGAGATTATACTAACCTTTGAAATTAAATTTCACAATATATGCATATCAGTGATAAGGAAAAAAGCAGGGTATAATGAAAAAAGAGTGTAGGATTTCTGATAGAATTTTCGAAAATTTCTTGGATCAGGCGTAATCTTCTCTTATGATGTATGATGGAAATTATTAATTTGAAATTATTTAGCAAATATCAGATAAAGTTAGCAAATTTAAATAAATTTTCAAAAGATTAAAATTTATTTTAAAACTTATTTGACCCTCGACCTCGATACTCGCTTTTTCAGTCTCGGTGATCCTCGGTCTCGTTTTTTTCGAAAAACCTCGACCTAGCGAAACCCTAATATGTATGTAATATAAATTAGGTGTTTGGAAATATTTTTAATTAAAATTTAATTTATAAAAAAGGCAAATGATTTATTTGAGCAAAAATTTGGTGATTTAATAAAATTAAATAACTTCAATTGTGTGGTTAGCTTATCGAATTGTATATTATTTACTAAAATTAAAAATAAATGGAGTGAATTTGAAAGTACATATAATTAAATGTTGTGACAATAATTGTATAAATACAAACAAGCCTAATTGTATTAAAGGACATGGATATGTAAAATTGATCAACGATGAAAATATTAAATACATAGAGGAGAAAGGAGGTAAATTACTGAAATTTTTGAATTTTAATTTTTGTTAATACATAAATTGGTGGGTCGCGATTCCGATTTCCGACGTTTTTTTCATTCAATTTCCGAAAAAAATTTTGATTTCCGAGTTCCGACTTTTGAGCCAGTTCTGATTTCCGACACCTCTAACTGTTCCGACCCAACTCTGATACATACATATTTATACATAATATACATATTTTATTTTTAGGTCGTAATATATTTGTTTATGTTTATGCAGAAACTCCATTCAAAAAACTACAAAATTTTTTAAATTATTCTTTATATTACTTTGAAATTAAATTTAAATTTGAAGGAAAGTTAAATATTTGTGTAAATGGGATGAGTTTTGGGCTTAAAAATTGTAATACAAATAAATACATTAGTTATGCTGCAAAGGAAGCTATAATCAAAAACGAAAATGAATTATTTAAACTTTCAACAATTTTCAGTAATAATGATATTTTTGGTTGCGGATTAGTTTATCCACCAACTAATAAATTAAAAGAAATATTTCCCTATGTTTTCTTTACACATAATGGAAAACAAAATAGTAAATATTTAAAAAAATATCTACTATCTAAAATATTTTTAAAGGTAAAGGGATAAAAATAAAGGATAATTCAGACCCATATCGACCGTTTGTTGATATGATGCTTTGTTCTGTTGAAGCAAATTTTGGAAATGATTTGGAGGCAAAACCATTCAAATATGACATTTCAAAACATTTAGTTAATGAATTTTATTAAAGAAATTTTTTTGATATACTATTTTGTTTTAATTGTTTAAATTTTTTCGATTTAGTTCTTTTGCTTTTTTAAATCTGAACTTGTCTAATCTAGACTCTCATTTTTTGTCCACAAAGTTTGTTTTTAAAATTTGATTCTTTTAATTTTAATATTAATTAATAACTTTGAGAGTGGATTGGCGAGAATGAAATTTAATAAAATAAAAATAGTAAATAGATATTATGTATTTTTAAATTAAATTTAAGTAACTTTTAGATTTAAAAATAATTTTAATCTATAAAATGTAAGTTTAAAAAAGATAATATTCCAAACTAGGGTTGTTCACGGTCGGTTTATTTATTTATTTATTTATTTATTTATTTATCAGCAAACCACAGGTATTTTAAAATACATTAAAGTGGTGCGTAAAAAATATATACAAAGCAAAAAATATGTGAAGCAACATGTAAAGCAACAACAAAAAAAACATGAAAAAAAAATATATATAAATAGTAAACAAACACTCGAAAACCACGCACGCTAGGGTTTAATGTCCTTAGTATTTTATAGAATACTGTTTAATGAGACTTCTAAATTTTTTCGGATCATTTATTTTAAATGGCTCATTTGGAAGATTATTCCAGTTATTCACCACTCTGTGAAAGAAATTATTTTTTGTTTTATTTGTATATTTTTTTGTCCTAAGAAGTAGAGGCCTGCGAAGGGATCTATTTGATAAATTAAAATATTTTTGTGAATTAAGGGATGTAAAACCTTTTATAATTTTAAAGGCGGTGGACAGATCGGCAACCTTTCTTCTATCTAATAACTTTTCGAGTTTACAAGTATTTAATCTTTCTTCATATGGGACCTTGATTAAACCACATTTTTTGTAAATATTTTTAGTGAATAGTTTTTGGATTTTTTCAATTTTCTCTATTTGATATTTCATCTGTGGATTCCATACTTCAGTTGCGTATTCTAGTTGGGGTCTTATATATGTCTTATATATATTAACGAGGAGATTTAAATTTCTAGATTTAATGATTCTTATTATTTGGGAGCTTTTTAAATATGCGTTTTTTATGATCATATTTATATGATTGTTAAATGATATTTTTGAATCAATTAATATTCCAAGATCACGAATACATTCTGTTAACCGAACCGGAACCGTTAACCGGTGTTTTTTTCGAATTAACCGGAACCGAAAACCGGGGGTCGAAAACCGGCGATAATCGAAAACCGGTGACCAAAACCGCCCGGTTTCGGCAAATTTTTTAAATATATGATGAGAAAGAAAATGAAAACGCGTATTTTTACCTACTTTTTTCCAAAATTCACAACATTTTCGCCTGCGGCGCTGAAAAAGGAAGAAACCCGGCTTTCTGGCCTTCCAAAATTCTCAAAATTTTTGCCTGCGGCGCAAAAAATGAATATTTTTCACTTTAATATTCTGTGGGGCGAGGTTCAAATCCTTGATCGGACGTAAAATCTTTCGACGACGCCTCTTAATCACAATATTCATCAATCCCTTGATAACTTCTCATCCTCTTAATCCCCCGATCATCGATATTAATCCACCCACCGATCCCTCTACTCTCCTAATATTCAAAATCAGCCAACTATACCCTTTAATTCCTCGAATTGTTTAAATTTGTAAATTATTCAGCTACTAGTGTATCGAATATTTTTTTAAAAGCGGTAGAATGTGACAACATCTTAATGGGATATTCTGGATGAAAATTTGTTCAAAAACCGGTCCCGGTTAACTAAAAACCGGGGGTAAATCAAAAACCGGAACCGAAAACCGGGGGTCGAAAACCGGCGATAACCGAAAACCGAGGGTACCGGTTAATAACCGGTCGCCAACAACCCTAGTTCAAATATTAAAAAAATAAATTTAAAAATCTAAAATGAAAATCAAAGTTTAAACAGATTCATTTTTGAGAAGAAAAATTTTTTAAGCCTCATTTCCAGCCCTGGACTCGAACACACTCCTATGAAAATATCGAGCCAGTCGCCTTACCCATTCAACCACCGATCAACATAATGAAAAATGGAAGAAATTATAACTAGAGACCGGATTTTTATGCAAATGCATATTTTTTTGCAAACTTGGCATGATGTATAAAGCACAAAAAACACTGTTTCCGCATGTTTTGAAAACTCTAGAGGGGGTTTCTATTTGCATATAATGCATATTTTTGCATATTCCGGACTTTGCTGCATAATGCATATTTTACTGCATATTTTGAGGTTTTTGGGGAAAATAACTCGAAAATTGCCCATAATCCTGCCAAAAATTGAAAATTTAGTAAAAAATTAGGAAAAAATTTGTAAAAATTGCAAATTTTGTAAAAAAAATTTTTTGTTTTTGGGCGAGACCCAAAAATGTCCCGTACCCAAAATGTCTCACGCCCAAAACGTCCCATCCCAAAATGCCCCACCACCAAAACGTCTTATCTCAAAATGTCCAATGGATTAAATATACTCAATTTGTCGAATTATACATCTAAAATGAGTAATCTTAATAAAAATAGGTGTTTTAATGTTTTTGATTCAAAAAAAAATAAAAATTCTAGGTAAAAATTGTATTTTTGCTGCATAATTTCGTGAATATTTTGGTTTATTTGCATATTTTTGTGCATATTTTGTCAATTTTTTATGCATATTATAGTGCATATTTTGCATTTTTTAATGCATAAATATCCGGTCTCTCATTATAACTATTTCTTTTTCTTTTCCTTCTTTCTCTTTCTATAAGTTAATCGGGTAAGGCTAAATTTTCGGGTAGAAACTTCGGATTTTAACTAAATTCGGGTCACGGGTTTCGGGTTGGAAAAAATATCGGGTTTCGGGTTGGAAAAAATATCGGGTTTCGGGTTGGAAAATTTTCTTTTCGGGTATCGGGCGGCAACCCTGATGTGGAGTAAAAAATCTTCGAAGTCGAAAATCGAAAGAAATAAAAAATTTGAAAATTATTTTATGAAACGACCTATTTGATAAATTTTAAGAGCGATAATTTAATAAAAAAGATTTATTTAAAAATTGGTTATTTTAATTGATAAAAAGTAAAAAATCAAAAAGAAAACTTAAAAAACAAATTAAACTTTCAATAAAATTCTTTATGAATTTCATGTTTTGAAATGTCATAATTAAATGGCTTAGAATCCAAATCATTTCCAAAATTAGCTTCAATTGAGCAACTTTCCAGCCGAACATATGGTTTGTATGATTTGAAATTCTCCTTCAATAATACAGCCTTACCTTTAATAAACAAATTTTACAAAATTAGTTTTAATGAATATTTACCAATCTGTTTTCCATTTTTTATAAAGAAGACATAAGGATATTCATCCAATTTATTAGCTGGAGGACAAACTAATCCACAGCCAAAAATATCGTTGCTATTCCAAGAAGTGTTGTCAAGTTTAAATGATTCATTTTTCTCGTTAAAAACTCTTTCATACTTAGCAGAAAATCGAATACTTTTATTTGTACTGGAATTTTTAAGTCCAATACTCATATATTTTCCATCATTATTTAACTCTCCTTCAAATTTGCATTTAATTTCGAAATAATATAGTAAAGAATTTTTAAAACAATTCTGAGGTTTTTTGAATGTTTTTTCTGCATAAACATAAGCACTGACATTTTTCCCTAAAAATATTTACAAAAGAAATAAAATTTAAAAAAATAATTTACCATCTTTACCCTCTAAGCAATTAATATATTCAATATTTTCATCGTCAATTATATTTACAAATCCATTTCCTGTGACACAATTACCAACAGGTTTGTTTGTATTTATACATTTATTGTCACAACATTTACTGTATTCAATCTCTTTCCATTTATTTCTAATTCCAACAAAATTCTTTTTAAAAAATTAATTTTAATAAGTTAATTATATGTATAATATAAACTAACCACAGCAACTTGCATTGTTTTTTGATGTGTTTTAATGTTTGAACTTCCAACACCATCATTTGTTATAATCCATTTTTGTGGGTCATTTGGATCTTGTTTGAAAGACAAATCTCCTTTAAATTTTTTTAGAAAATTCATCCACAAAGAAAAAACCTAAAGTAATTATTTGCTGAGGCTTTGAAACCGGAGTGAATAGTTCTTGAGTTTGTTGTGGCTCTGCTTTGACTGTTGTCTTTTCTGGTTCTTTTTTCTGTAATAAACGATTTTAAATTTATCTTTTAAAATTAGAATTTTGGTAGTTAGAAATCTATTTTTGAAAAAAATATTCTTGAACTTTATAAAAAAAATTTTGTAAATTGTCGTGTAAAAGTACGGGGCTCCGATCCGTATTTATTTTAATAGTACACATAAAATTAATTTGAAAGTGAAAATGTACATCTTTGTAGCTACGCAACTTAAAATTGACTTATCAAGAACATAATAAATAACAATCCATTCATAAGCTATAGGGTCTTGGACTCTGTTGAGGTGTACCCAAATTAATTAATATTTATATTCACCTTTAAAATCTCTTCTTTCAAAAAATTAATTTTTTCGTCTTTTCGAACATTTTCTTCAATTAATTTTTGAAAATTTTGTTCAATTTCTTTAAATTTGCTTTCATTATCAAAATTTATTTTTTCAATTTTCTAAAATTTATTTTTAGAAAATTATTTAAAAAATCCAAACTTTATTCATTTCCTTCAATTCATTTTCAAGAAAAACAGATTTCTTTTCTAATTTGACAGCCTTTTCCTTCTCTTCAACCAAATTTTTTTCAAGTTTTTCAAAATTAATTTGAAGTATTTCCAAATCATCTTTCTCATTTTCAACCAAAAGCCAATCAGAATTTGATGATAATTCTTTTTCAGTCATTTCGTTTTTGAATTTAAAGAAATAAATTCTGTTAAATATTTATTCTTAAATTAAAGACAAATATGAGCAAATATAAATAAATTTAAGATTTTTTGAAAAATTTAAAAAGTAATGTTACTTTTCATTTATCGCGGCGCAAAGTCCTCCCATTTATGACCTTTCCTCCTCTACTTATGCTTGAAGTAAATAGTATATTTAAAATATATTTATATTTTTATTTACGCTTTTTTACCTAAAGCATATATTTAAAAATAAAATGTTTTATTAAACAAAGATACTTTGACCTATATATTAATCATATGTACATATAATGTTTGGAACTTTCAATTTATAGTAAAGCAATAGACAAATGTCATCATGGGAAATAATATTTTCAAGTCAGAAAGGGAGGAGAGAAAAATATTTAATAAAACTTTTTCTCCGTTTATTGCGGCTCTTTCTATGCTGAAATTTGAAAAATAAATACATGTTAATTAAACTTGAATATTCCGATAAAAAACTGTTCCTTTTTAAATGAAAATCATTAAAAGCTTTTTGATTTTAAATTTTTTTATTAATGTTGTTTTATCTCTATTATTTTCTTTTATTTGATGAATTTTTTATTTAATTTTTTAGAATTTATAATGGTTTATTACAAATTTGGACGTTGTACTGTTTGCCAATTTCGTTTGCGTTCTGACAATGTTTATACTTTAAAAAATTGTAATCACACATTCCATCACGATTGTGTTACTCGCTGGATTAATGAAGTAGTGAGAAAATTTAATTTTAAATTCTATTTTTACATTTTTAGTCACAAGATTGTCCTCGTTGCCGAGTTGCTGCTACTTTGACTGATATTAAACAACTTTTTGTCGAAGAGGCAAGTGATGGTTCTGACGATTCTGGTGATGAGTAGGGGTGCCAATTATATGGAAATCCATATTTTTTTCCTGAATTCCTATGACTGTGAAATGCACAAAAAACATGTTTTTGGCATGTTTTAGGGTTTCTAGAATGGTCTTTAAAATCCATATTTTCCATATTTTTCCATATTTTGGATTTATGCCCATATTTTCCATATTTTGTCCATATTTAGCCTTTATATCCATATTTTATATCAATATTTCTACTTTTTTGAATATTTTGGTCCATATTTGGTCAATTTTTGGAAAATTTTAAAAATTTTGGAAATTTTTGGTCAAAAAATTTTTTCAAAAATTTTTCGGAAAAATTTATTTTCAAAAAAAATTATAACAGAAATTTTAAATCCATTAAATCTTTTAAAATGCTCTTAAAATGCAAATTTACAGGCAAAATTATCGTTTTCTACTTAAAATACTGATTTTTAAAATATCTTTTCACTATTTTTTGATCCATATTTCTGAATTTTATATCCATATTTAGTGTTTATTTCCATATATCCATATTTTAGGATTTTATATCCATATTTTATGGCCATATTTTTCGATTTTATATCCATATAATTGGCACCCCTAGTGATGAGCTTACTGAAAGTTCGAGCAAAATCTCTACTCAAACTGTGGGAATTTTAAAATAAAATTAAGGGATACTTCATCCAATAGATTAAATTTTTTATGATAAACATTTCATTCGGGACCTATAACTAGTTGATCTTGTGTTTGAAAATAAAATCTTAGGTGGAAAAGTGTCGAGCTATACGTACAAACAATTTAAAAAAAATATTCAAAAAATTAATTTATTTTATATATAGAAGACAAATGATTTTTTTCACAAAAAAAGTAGTGATTTAGCAATTGTTAAATTAACTGATAGTATGTCTTGTAAATATGCGGTTAGTTAGTTTCTAATTAAATTTAATAATAATTTCTAAAGAATTTTGTTGAAATTAAAAATAAATGGACTAAAATTTATGGTAAATGTTGTGACAATAAATGTATAAATACAACCAAACCTAATGGTAATTGTATTAAAGGAAATGGATATGGAAATATAATTAATGATGAAAATATTAAATATTTTGTTCGTTTGGAGGGGAAAGGAGGTAATTTTTAAATATTCAAATTTTAATTCTCGTTTAAAATTTTTAGATGGGAATACTCATTTTCAAATTTATGCAGAAAATTCATTTAACAAACCACAAAATTGTGTCAATTATACAGTATATTATTTTGAAATTAAATGTAAATTTGAAAGAGAGGCGAAGAATTGTACATATTGGATGCATATTGGCCTTAAAAATTTAAAATCTAAAAGTAATATTAATTATTTCGTAAATTTGGATACAATTTATTCCCCTAATAAACATCAAGTGCTTAATCTTTCAACAACTTTCAATAATAACGATATTTTTGGTTGTGGATTAGTTTATCCTCCAACTAATAAATTAGAGAAAAAAGAAGAATTTCCTTATGTTTTCTTCACTCATAATGGAAAACAACTTGGTAAATATTTAATAATAAAAATTATTTTTAAAAATTTCTTTAAGGAAAGGGTACATTATTGAAGGACAATTTCGACTCATTTAACCCATTCGTTGATCTGTTATGTTGTTCTGCTGAAACGAATTTTGGAAATGATTTGGAGTTGAAACCATTTATTCATGACATTTCAAAACATTTGGTTCTTCAAGAATTTTACTGAAATTTTTTTGATTAATTTTGTTAAATTACTTTTTTAATTCGAATAACAGTTTTTTAAATACCGCAGATGCTCGAATAATTACCCTCTCTCAAATAATTATCCCCTCCTTTTCTTCCTTTAATTCTAGAAATATTGAAAAAATTATTGTCAATTTTAATTATTGAAACATTATAAGAATCCATATGAAAAAATAAATGGATTTCTTCCTCGATTTATTGAGACCGAATTAGCTCACCGAATTTAGCACATCCTGTATACCCCGAATTTAGCACACCCTCTCGATTAATTACCTCCTCCACGAGAGGTCGAAACAATAATTATGTTGTGTACTCGAAATTATAATTTAAATTAATATTTATTTAACTTTGACCTTTTCCAAATATTCAAATATATTTCTTTCCTTAAACCATTTTTCCCATTTTTATCATTTCTTTCTTTATGTTTGATTGGAATTCCCCTTTATAATATTCAAAAATCCCTTTTTACCTAACCGCCATTTCTCCTCATATATTTAAATAACTGTCAATCATACTTATATTTCCAATTCCTATTCCCGCCTCGTTTGTCTGTATATAAGCATTTAGCTTATCCTTATTTTTCACCTTTAATAACCTATACCTTCACCCTATATTTAATTGCCCTTATTTAAATTAAATAAACTTTTATAAATAAAAGACTTAATTGATATAAGACTCAATTGAATATTGAGAGAAAGTAAATAAAACATAAATCCCCGGACACTTCAAATTACCCAGGGTATTTTTTCGAGCATATACGGTAGTGCTATTGAATTTGTCAAATGAAAACTTTTTTTTGGTTTTTATTATTTATGTATGAATAACCTCTAAATCCCGCGATAAAAAACAATAATTTTTCGTGAACATTTTAATTAAAAATGTTCTCTCTCTTTTTCTCTTAAATATTACGGGTGAAATTAATGAAGAAAACATTCCCAGTATCAGAGATAAGCTGAATTTTTACTTCCAATTTTTCTAGAGATGTCCAAAACCAAAAATTTTCTAAGATTCGAGACAGATTGGATCTTTGCAGCCAAGACTTAAGCATAATACCAAGAAGACAAAACTCAAGAAAATATCTCGAGTTAAGAACGAGTTAAGAAATCTTGTACGTCTCCAGTGTTTTACTTCTGGTTTATTTTAAAACTGTGGGTAAAACTAAGAAATATTTTAAGTTCAAAAATCAATAATACAAAAAGAATTTTTTTCTAAAAAAGCTTTAACGTCAAAGCTATAACTTTCAAAACTCCTTTAAATTAACGATAAAAATATATATTTTCGTTTAATTTATTTTTTGTATTTAATTAGCTGGTTTAAATACATTTTTGGTAATATTCAATTTCGTACACCATTTCCCCTTTTCCATCCTCCCTTCTTCAACTTCACACTATTTCCTCATGACATTAAATCAGTCAATAAAATAATTAAATTTTTATTCAGAACGTTCACAAGGCTAATCCGCCGAAAATTCAGAAAGAAAAATTAGAAATGTGAGAAATATACGGCGCAGTCCAAAGGGCGCGCTGTAAGTTGCATGTCGTTATGTTAATAAAAATTTTGTTAACTACCTATGTAGCCCCAATACCTAGTTTTTCCCGACAAAACAAATTTTTGAAAACATAATCCGAAACCAGACAAAATTATTTCTATACCTATGTAACTGATATAGAGGATAAATTCAATAAATCGGGGTCTACATGTTTAAACTCCATAATGAAAACAACATTTCCTTTTGACTCACAAACTTTGCATTTTTTATGAAGTTTCTTTGCATTTTTGAATGTTTTTCTATTTTTTCTAATATTTTAAGTATTTTACTTAACAAAAAGAAAAACAGTTCTATTAACATTTAAAAATAATTTACGCTAAATACATTTACAGGGTGCGGCAAATTCGCGCCACTTTTTCTTTTTGTCATAACTTTCTTCAAAATTAATGAAAATTGATAATTTTTTTTTGTTTTATTCCGAACACTTTAGGAAACTTGAAGATACCAAATTTTAAAAATTTGGTTCACTGTTGGCAAAGATAATCGAGTTCGAACGTCTGGAAAATTTAAAAACATTTTTTATGCCAAAGTTTAATTGATCATAACTTCGTTCATAATCGTTCAATACCAATGATTTTGGTACTAAACGACTCAACTCTTTCAGGAGTATCGAAATAGCTTATAATCTCATTTTTGAAAATTTTACACAAAAATTTTATTTTTATCAAAATTATTTTAATTTATCATTCAGAGGACCGTATCTCATTCAATTTTTGTCATAGCCCCCTGATTTTTATGTCATCGAATCAGAATGAAGAGCTGATTCGAATGATATAAGTATTTCCAATATTAAAATCTCAGCCTTGAATCTAGGCCAATTTTTATCCAAAAAATTCTGCTCAAAATTTGAGGGAAGTTTACTCAGAGTAAACTTAAAATTAAAAAGCAATTTTGGTATCAGCAAGTTTCCTAAAGTGTTGGTAATAAAAAAAAAAGAATTATCAATTTTCATTAATTTTGAAGAAAGTTATGACTAAAGCTGTGATAGTTAGGCATGTAAAATCAGTGAAATAGGCGCCTAAAATAGGCACCAAAAAGCCAAAAAAGGCACAAAAATAGGCAGGTAAATAAAGTTATCTGGCTTATAAAATTAAGATAAAAGCAAAAAATAACCATTTATTCGTCATTTTTTAAATTATAAACTATTTATTACAATATTTTGCCGTTTATTCAACATTTTGAAACATTTTTTGAGCAAAAATGAAGTAGTTTTCAAAAAAAAATGTCGATAACTGACAAAAAGTAAATCTCGTCCAACCCACAAAACGACCCACGACAAAATGTCCCACACCAAAACGTCTAATCTCAAAATGTCCAACAGAGTAAAAATACTCAATTTGTTGTACTATACATTAAAAATGGGAGTTGGCACTGATTTTTTTTAATCCGGGACTGATTTTTTTAGATTTTTCACTGATTTTTAGGCAAAATTTAGAAAAAATCGCTAAAAAAGGCAAAAATAGTACCGAAAATTACAAAATAGGCAAAAAGGCTCAAAAAGTCCGAAATAGGCAGAAATAGGCAAATTAAAAGTCATGCTAGACGCTTCGGACCAAGCTAAAAACACGTTTTTTGAACGTATTACATCATCCCAAGCTTGCAGAAAAAATAGGCATTTGCCTATAAATCACAGCCTTAGTTATGACAAAAAGAAAAAGTGGCGCGAATTTGCCGCACCCTGTATAATTTTCTATATATTTCATAAATCCTCCTTAAAACCTCCTCACCAAATCTCCCTTCATTTCCAAATAAATTAACGAAAATAGAACCGCCTTTTTTAATTTAAAATATTTTTCTGTGTGGAATGCAGGCATGACGCTAGACGAAATGCCTGATGTTGGCAAATACCCATTTTTAGATTAATGTTAATAAAAATTAATTTTTCTTTTTCATTTAAATTTTTGTGTGTTTAATTAGCTGTTTTCAATAAATTTAAGTTTTTTAAATAAAATTTTATTTATGAAATAAAATATTCATTCATAGAAAAATGAGAGAGAAGTTTAGAAGTTAACTAAATTGATTAAATCTAATCATACAAGTTAAGTTTAATACATATCACTTAACTTTCTGCTATTTGATTTTTGTTTAGAAAATTTATTTTTTATTCAGCTGATAATTTTTAAAACCAAAACGAATATTAAATACGTTCCAATACGTCAAAATAATCCATATAATTTTTTTAATTTTAGTATTCTAACAATTTTGCCAAAAAAATTTTTCATAGTTATAATACATATTTCTGTAATATTATTTAGTTTAAAGCTAATAGTAGAGCCGTGCTTATTTTTTGTAAAGTAAAATAAAAATTATTTTTGCCTGAAAAAAATTCTATAGACGATATTATTTAATAAAACAGTTTATTTAAATTTTTAAAAATATCCTTAAAAGCTTGATAATAAGCATTTATCAAATTTATTTTAAAAAGAAAAAATACCAATTTATTTTAAAAATGCAAAGAAATTTTATTAAACAATGCAAAGTTTGTGGGACAAAAGAAAATGTTAGTTTTCATTATGGAGTTTGTACATGTATGGCTTGTGGGTCTTTTTTTAGGTATTATTTAATAAAATTTAATTTTAAAAAAATTTGGTAAAATTGCGTCATAACTCCCATACTCCGATTTGGACAAATAATATTTCATTTAAAAATAATATTTCATTTCATTTAAAAATAACCTATGGGTGGGAGAGTTCCAATTCCGGAACTGAAACTGTGGAACCGACAAAGGTCTGAAACCGGTTCCAAAAATACTCCCATAATGATGGGCTGAAAAAGAGATGAGCAAAATTTGGTAGTCGTGAAAAGAAAAGGAAGACAAAATTAAGACAGACAAAAAAGATTTTCTTTCCTTGACTGGATAGTGTGTGTGTGATTGAAATCTGTATTCTTTCCCCAAATCGGTGTATGTATGGGAGATATGACGGAATTTTTCCAAAAATTTATTTTCAAAAGGCGTTATCTTGAAAACGAAAATCAATGGAAATATAATTTATGTAAATGTTCAGAAAAAAATACAAACGAAAAATCTCAACGAAATTGGGCAAAATGTAAAAAATGTAGACTTGAAAAATGTTTTTCTGTTGGAATGAAAAAACTGGGTTTGTCAAAATTAGGGTAAAAATTATTCCCCTTGAACCCCTAGCTGATCGGTTTGCGTTAACCAATCTCTTATATCCGCCGATATCCCTCCAAATTACTGATAAATTAATGACATAATCAATGTTATACCCAAAAATTCCCATTAACTCTGCAAATCTCCAATACTCTCTTAATCACTTCTAATCCTTTTATATCACCTCACGGGGATTAAACTGAGGTATAAACAAGGGACCGGAAATACGGTATCCAATATTTAAAAATAATTATTAATAAAAAAGTATTTTAGATGTTGGATATTTACGTCATGATATATGCCGGGAAGCATGGAACCCCAAAAAAATAAAATTAATGTAAATTTATCAATTTTATACAAGAATTGGAAAACACAGTTACTGCAGTCTAGGGTTGAAAAAAATCTTTGAAAATAGAATATTGAAGAAGTTCAAATTATCAAAATCAAAAGAAAAAGCCATATATCTTTAGCTAATTTCAAAATTTTCCATAACTCCATCAATACTCGAAAAAACAAAACATAATAACTAAACAAGAATTAAAATTCTTTCTATTTATAAGATACTAAATTCCTCAACTGTTGACATAACCATCAAAGAGCAGAACCTGGTAAACTCAATTTTACCAATTATCGAAGCCCAAAAACGTATTATGCATGCATTTAATGATTTGGATGATATATTCCTTAATGGCCCGATTTTGTTCGAAGAAATAATTTTGTCTAATTTTAATATTTTTCGTTTAGTTGATTGTTTTTCGGTAAATTTTAATTCAATTTTTATTAAGGATTAATTATGTTTTAAAGCCAAATCCAAGTCCAATACCTCTTGATGAATTAAATAGTTGGGAATCTTCATTACAACGTGAAGGATTATTTAATAGGAGATTTCAAAAATGCATGTTAGTTGACAGACTCTTGTGTTTTGGTATAGCTAATTCTATGCCTGTTTTTGAAAAATTGACTTTATCTGATAAGGTTTTATATAAATTTATTTTTGACTCTAGTTAGGATAGAACCGGATTTTTATAGTAATCCGTTTGATGAATAGTTTTAAAAATTGTTTTATTATAATAGATTGCACATCTAAGGCATATTTGTCAATTGTTTCGTACAAACACCTACGTAGGTTTTTTTTACAAACACCTACGTAGCTTGGGAATTAGGCTCTGAAACTTGGAAACGTAAAGATAATATTATGCCTGCTCTTGGTTTTAAGAAGAATCTTGCATTCTTAAATGATGATAAGTAAATATTTTTCTAATGATTTTACTAAAAATTTCAAAAAAAAATTAGCTCTTGACTTTCGATTTTTAGAATAATTAAATGGTTAGATCTTATATTTACAAAATCTGTTGCCCATTTTAAACGTGCTTCATTAACAAAAGTTGAATTTGCTTTGTTAATAGCTATTATCTATTCGAAATCAGGTAGACACTTTAATTTAAACTCTTACGGCCCGACTAGATAAAAACAATATGTCTAAAAATGTCTAGGAATAATCCGCCCGACTCGAATAAGACTCGACCTCCCCCCCTCCCTCCCGAAATTTGCCTTCCAAATTTCAAAATTTTCACCTGCAGCACGGATAAGTGGATACGGATATCGACCTCACGCATATGTATATCCGGATACGGATACCAAAATCCGTGTCCATTACCAAGCCTGAAACAAACTTTAATTTTTTAACAAAAGGTGCTGAAGGCTTGTCTGTTGAAGGAAAAGAATTACTTTATAACGAATCTATTAAATACACAAATATTTTACTTCGATATAATCAACGAAGATTAGGTTTAATTGAAGGCGCTCAGAGATTGACTGAATGTAGTCGACTAATTAATCTAAGTATTGAAAATGAATATAATTTTCGGTCAATGGTCCTTCATGAAATTAAATATTTTTCAATAAGTACTAATTACTCAAAATGTTCAAACTTTACGACAAAATTTTTGGAAAGAAGTGATTAAAAATGACAATTTTTATAAAAATGTATATTTATAAAAATGTATATATATTTATAAAATGTATATACCATAGTCATAATTAAAGAAATTTAAAGGATTTTTCCTCAAATAAAGACAAAAAACAAATTAAATTTCAATAAAATTCTTTAAGAATTTCATGTTTTGAAATATCGTATTCAAATGGTTTAAGTTCCAAATCATCTCCAAAATTCGCTTCAACAGAACAACACTCTAGCCAAACATGTGGTTTGTATGAGTTTGAATTATCCTTCAATAATATAGCTTTCCCTATTAAAGAATAATTTTTATGACTTTTTTTAATTAAATATTTACCAATTTGTTTTCCATTTTGAGTAAAGAATATATAAAGAAATTCAGTTGACATATTAGTTGGAGGATAAACTAATCCACAACCAAAAATATCATTATTATTCCAAGAAATATTATCAAGTTTGAATTCTTCATCTTCCTCGTTATAAATTATAGAAGTTCTAGCAGATAAGTTAATATATTCATATGTATTACAATTTCTTAGCCCAATTCCCATCCATTTTCCCCACTCATCTAACTCTCCTCCTTCAAATATACATTTAATTTCAAAATAATATAATGAATAATTAAAAGAATTTTGTGGTTTTGTAAGCGAATTTTCTGCATAAACTATAACATAATTATTATAACCTGAAAATATTTTTAAAAAATTAAAAATTTCACTTTGTTAGTAATCTACTTCCTTTCCCTTCCAAATATTTAATATTTTCATCAAATAAATTTACAAATCCATATCCTTTAGCGCATTTACCAATAGGATTGTTTGTATTTATACAATTATTCTCGCAGCGGCTATCACCAATTTCACTCCATTTATTTTTAATTTTAACAAAATTCTTTAAAAAAGGGATTTGACTAACAAATATGGTACACAAACACAACACCAAACCATAGGTCCTAACGCAGAGTTGGGTACTTATGAACATAGATTTGGGGAGAAAAAACAGACCTCGTAAGTACTTATCAAATATTTAGGTTAAGTCTTCCTCCTTTACATCCCTTTTAGTATGTAAGTATATTCCCTTTTTGTGCGTGTGGAATGGTGATATGTTCTAGATCATTTTGAAAAGTTAAAGATCAACCTTTTTAATTTCTTTCTCCAAAAATATAATTTCCTCATCTTTTTGCTTTAAATAATGCGTCATTTTTTTAATATTATTTTCATCATCAACAATAATTTTCTCAATTTTCTAAAATTTTTTAAAAAATTATTTAAAAAATCTCCAAACTTTATTCATTTCATTCAATTCTTCTTCCAAAGAATTAATTTTCGCATCTTTTTGCTCTAAATTTTGTTTTATTTGTTCAATCACGTTTTCATTGTCACAAGTTACCTAAAAATAAAATCATAAGAATGAAATCACCAAATAATGTACGGGAGCAGGCCAAGTTAACTCAAATACACTTAATCTTTACAAAAAATCATAATTCTTCTATATCCGTCCATTGGAAATAAACAGTTTTCTCATGAAAGTCCGGGAGTTGAATTTCATCCTATGATATAGCCTTAAAACAAAATACTGACGCATTTTCCGGACGCGCCGTCTCAGAACAAAAAATTTTTTTAACGGTTCTACTTGATCAGTCATTTTAAAAACTGAATTTTTATTAATAACTTAATTAATCATTTACCTTTATAACTTCTTCTTCCAAGAAATTAATTTTCTCATCCTTTTGCTTTAAGTAAATATCATTTTCAGCTTTTAATTGCTTATAATTTTCTTCAATTGATCGTTGAAAATATTGTTTTAAATTTTTAATTTCATTTTCATGTTCAGAATTTATTTTTTGTATTTCCTAAAAATAATACATAATTAAAAAATCTCTAATATGTAGACAAAAACGAAACAAGAAAATACTTGCCTCTTTATGTTTAAAATTACTGATTTCCAAAGATTGCTCATTAATTTTCAATTTCAACTGAAGTATAAATATATTTTTAGCTTAGTCATATCAAATAGTACGACACTTAATCTGGAAATAACAGGAAAGAAGGTGAAAATAACAAATCGACCTCGAAGAGCTTTTCGAAAGCTTTATCAAGAAAAAAAGCTCGCTCAAATTAGTTAGTAAAACAGGCAAGGGTGGGTTGATGTCCGCCAAAGTATTACCCAGGCTTTAGTAATTTAATAAAAGTAATTTTAACCTCCAATTCTCTCAATTGATGTTTTAAACTTTCAATTACATTTTTAGTTGAACAACAAGCATTTGACAATCCTTCTTCAGTCATTTCTTGGATCTTTAATTAAAATACTTTAAAAAACAGAATAACCTAAATTAATTAAATTTAAAACAAAAAATTCAAAATTTGTTAAAAATTTATTTTGAATTGAGGTAATCTTCTACTCGAATATTTAAATAAATTTTAATTTCCTTCGAAAAAATGAAAAACTAATTCTTCAAATTATAATCAAATTAAATTTTTTTAAATAAAATATTAATTTGTGGGAAAACTATTATAAATGAATTGAATTTACATAGTAATATTAAAAAATATATTTATATACTAATGAGTTTTTGCCCAGAAATTGATTTGTTGTGAATAATAATTGCCCTCTCTCAATTTGTTGAGAAAAGGAGGCGAAATGATTAATTAATTATTTTTGAGGGAATATTTTAAATATATTTTCATAAAGAATGTTTGTAAAGGTAAATGTGAATTTCACAGAAGGCTAATTTAGTTTACTCTATTGCCTAAAAGTTTATTTCTTTTAAATTACTCCTTTTTTAAAAATTAAACGGAGATTACCTCCGAAAAATACACCCATTTCACCCAAAATTTTATTTAGTTAATATGTACATGTTTAAAAAAGCTTTGAAATACGCTAGTAGAGTTACATGTATGTATTATTTTACATCAGTTTCTGACAGTATTTTGATTAAAAGTTGTTATTTTGTATCAATTTCCTTATCTTTAAATCATACATTTTATCAAAATTTTATCTGCCAATCTCTTCTCGGGACCGGGATTGGCCTAAATCGGTATCGCAATTGAGAATAATCCAATAAACTAGTTTAGCCTTATGTGAAATTTTTATTTACAAGATATAAAAATTTATATAAAATTTTGTGAATTTTATATTTAATAAAAATTATTCAAAATCCAACTGATTCAATTTATTTTTTATTAACCCTATGAAAAGAATTAACATAAAAATTTCAAGAAAAAGTTTTTATTAACTTTCAGAAAATTAATTTATAAAATATGAAAACACCAAAACAATTAGAAGAATGGTCATTTTCTACAAAAAATTCTGATACATAAAATTAAAAATAAAATTGAAGATGAGACACTTGAAGAAAAAAATTTTGCAGGAAAAAGTAGTAATTTGGAAACATCAAGTATTGAAACTACTTGTGATTCTTGTCGTTCATCACAAAATATAATTAAAAGTTTAAAACAACGTTTGGAGAAATTGGAGGTAAGAAATTTATTTTCTGGCTGATTTCTAGAAAGGGTTTCAATTATACGACACTTTTCTTTTACTATCCATTTTTCTGCATGAAGGTGTACAAATGAGATTCGACTATTTCAATAAAAATAAATTCATTTTTAGTTGAAATTGAAAATTAATGATTTAACTTTGGAAAATAACAATTTTAAACTTCAAAAGGAACATGAAAATGCAATTAAAAATTTAAAACAAAATTTTAAAGAATTAGTTGAAGAAAATAAAAAATTAAAAGCTGAAAATGTTGATAAAATTAACTCTTTGGAGGAAGAAATTAAAAAGGCAAGTAAATACCGTAAATCTTCTAAAATAGCCACCCTCCTCCTTCTAAAATAGCCTCACCTTTGGATGACGTTCGCAAATGTATCTCTCGGGGAATATTTTAGAGGATTTAAAGTATACCTATCTATTAATGGACTCTACAAATAAGTTGCATTTCTTAGTATGACTTATCTATAACAATTGAATATTTTAATTCTTGAAAGTTTTAATCTGTAATTGGATCTACAGAGCAGTGTTTATATGTTTATGCATATATTTTTTATATATTTATAATACTCGTACTTTGGTACAAGTCGAGTAAAATTTAATACACAGTTAAAGAACTCGTAGAATTGTGTCGAATGACACCAGAATAGTTTTGTTGACTTACTGAATTTAAATTATTTTTAGGAAATTCAAGAACTCAAGACTGAACATGAACGTGAAATTAAAAATTTAAAACAAAATTTCCAAAAATTAATTGAAGAAAACATTAAACAATTAAAAGCTGAAAAACACGACATTTCTTTAAAACAAAAAAATGTGAGAAATAATTCTTTGGAGAAAGAAATTAAAAATGTAATTAAATTACTGTTTATTTAAAAGTTACCTTCTCTAATATAAAATATATTGCCTATTAATAAATGCTCCCCTTAATTATTATTAATATTTTTAAAGGATTTTGCTAAAATTAAAAATAAATGGAGTGAAATTGAAAGCGAATACAACTTTTGTGACAATAAATGTGTAAATTCAAGCAACTCTATTAAAAGGAATGGATCTGTAAATTTAATTGATGATGAAAATATTAATTATTTGGAGGGGAAAGGAGGTAAATTATTGAAATTTTTGATATTTTTTCTAAAAATATTTTCAGGTTCTAATAAATGTGTTTTTGTTTATTCAGAAAATTTATTTAAGAAATTACAAAATTATCCCAAATATTATTTATATTATTTTGAAATTAAATGTAAATTTGAAGGAGGGCCAAATAGAGTTGGGAATTTGGATATTGGTCTTAGAAATATGAATACAAATGATTGTAATTTTTATTCAACAAAGCATAGCAGAATTAGAACCGAGAAAATTGGAATATTTCAACTTCCAACACGTTTTAATAATAACGATACTTTTGGTTGTGGATTAGTTTATCCTCCATCGAATAAAATGAGTGAAGAATTTCCCTATATTTTCTTTACACAAAATGGAAAACAAATTGGTAATTATATTTAATTGGAAATTATTTTACAAACAAATATAAAATAATTGTTTTTTAAAGGTGAAGGCTTATTAGAAGATGACAATTCTGATTTATATAAACCATATGTTGATCATATATATCTGTCTCTTGAAACAAACTTTGGTTGTGATTTGAAGACTAAACCTTTTAAATATGACATTTCGAAGCATTTAATTCTTAAAAAATTTTATAAATAAATTCTTTTATTATTTTTTTTATTTTACGCATAAATTTATAATTACCGAAGTTAAACTTTCAGATTATAAATAAATTATTTTGTTCTGAATTTTAAATGAATATAAATTTTCGGATAAACCGAGTTGAACACATTTCTTCACAATTCTGACAATATTTGGCTTTTTCAGATTTTTTTAACTTATCTTGGCAGTTAACAACCCTAAATTAAAAATCTATTTCTTAAATTTTCGGACCCAAAAAATACAGAATCATTCTTTTATTTAAATTTTAGGCAAAGATTAAACCAATTTAGTTATTTTATTTTTTAATTTTTTTACTTTTTAATCCTAGGTGCCTTATAAACGTTTTTATTTTAAATTTAAAATATTCCCTCAACAAATAAACTTTTTTCTTAACATATACATATGTGCATTATGTATATTCATAAAACAAAATTTTTCCAGGCAAAAAATCCTTAAATATATAAATATATGTATTAATTTATAAATATTTTCTTACTTTGATGACTTTTTTTAACTTTATAAAATTTAAATTTTTTAAATAAAAGTTAATTTATTTTTGTGAATTTAATATTGTATACTAAAATATTGCATTATTTTAATTTATTTAGATCTTATCAACTTAGAAAATTCCAAAAGATGACCCAAGAAGGATCATCAAAGCCTGATTTAATGAAAGTTGAAAAACAAAGCAATGATTTGATTAAAACTAAAACTAATTTTGTCTTTCAAAAAAATTTTGAAATGAAAGAAAAAACTGTTAATCTTAAAAGGAAAAATAATTTTCAAGAAAATGAATTGAAGGAAACGGACAAAGTTTGGATTTTTAAAAATATTTTTAAAAAATAATTTTAGAAAATTCCAAAATTAAATTGTGAATATGAAAATAAAATTCAACATATAAATTCTCAACATAAAAATGAAATTGAAGAAATGAATCAAAAATTTATAAAATTACTTGAAGAAAAAACTAAATTAAAGGTTGAAAATGAGCAAAAAGATGAAAAAATTATTTCCTTGGAAAACGAAATTAAAAAGGTAAAAATAAAAATATTTATTTGAAAATAAGGCTTGTGGGCAGGCCAAATTACCCATCCCAGGCTGACCGCAATTGCGGATTGTGGTCAGTCTACTCTATTAAAGGAGGCCTTCTAGTCGGGCCAGATTTTTCTAAATATTTTTTCGAGGCCCATTTTTATCGGTCGGGCCTTTACGAGTCTTTTCGGCCCAAATATCCTATGGCCGACTCGATCTTTCGGTCCGAGTCGGTCCATTTTGGCAACCCTAATTATAAGACATAAAAAGAGAAAATGAAAGAATAGAAAAAAATGGTTTTTGGTTACTAAAATTTTCAATCAAAAATCAATTTTAAAATTTAATTTATAAAAAAAGACGAATGAATTATTTAACAAGAAGAAGAATGATTTAACAATTAAATTGAAGAATATGCATTATAAATATGTGGTTAGTTTATAATTGAAATTTAAAACCTCCTTAACTCCTATACAAAATTTTTTACAATTATGAGACCGATCGTATTTTATAAAAAATTCTAAGGGCTTTCGAATTGGCCTTTATCAACAATTTAAAACTAAGGTGGCAAAAATAATCATTTACGCCCAGTTTTTACGTTGATTTTCAGGGTATTAAGTCCCTATCATTTTGTTTGACTGTATCTCAAACTTGACAAAATATTTTTGAATTTTTATATTAATTTTCTTTAAGAATCTAAAAAAGGTTTCCTACAAATTTGGTTGTTGTATTATTTGCCAATCTCAATTAGATCATGAAAATGTTTATATGTTGAAAAATTGTAATCATGCATATCATCACTATTGTATTTTTCGTTGGATTAATGAAGGGGTGAGGAAATTTATTTAAATTTTATACCGAATAAATAATGTTATTTGTCAGTTTTTTATGCATTTTGAATTGTTTTCTTGATATTTCCTTTATTTTTGTCACATCCGCGATTCAATTCAATATTTATTTTTTTCCCAACTTTTATTTTTAACATTTTTAGTCGAAAAATTGTCCTTGTTGCCGAGTTCCAGCTACTTTAAATGATATTAAACAATTTTTTGTCGAAAAAGCAAGTGACAGTTCTGACGAGTTTGATGATGAGTTTACTGAAAGTTCAAGTAATATGACTAAAGCCGTGAGTAATTTAATGATAAAATTGGGGGCTGATCCTTATAACTACATAAGTATTCTATAATCTGAAATAAATGTCTTCCTTTTCCCTTTTCAAATTTCCCTTTTCACAATGTTCTAATTCTGTTTTTGTTCAAAAATTGCCACTTGTAAAGAAGGGCCTTTTTGCCTTGTGCCTTTTTCGTTAAATATGTAAAAAATGGTCAGTCTATCAAAGTGTATTTATAAAGCTCGTCGAACTGAGTCGAATGAACCAAAATCAAAAATTCCGGCTTGATTTGACCTAGATACAGACACCTGAAAATTGAAAAATCATAGGGTGATTTTTTGGAATAAAAAGAAGTTCATGAAAATGATAGCTTATTCGAAATAGCTCATTGAGCTGAGTCGAATGATACCTTCTTTACAAGTGTCCAAAAATTTTATTTTCACTCCGAAACGTAAATATTCTTTTTGTTAAATTAACTTTAACAAAAAGATTTATCAAGAAAACCCTCAATATCTATAAATCAATGATATTTTGGATATTGTGTTATTTTATCGTGAGAACAAAGTATCTTTGGTACTCGCTTAATTTCGGTAGTTCTGAGAAGACCCGTAGAATTCTTGCCATTAGCAGGTCTGAAATATATACTTTTCGGATCAGCATATCCGGACCGCTATCCAAAGCTAAATATGTACCTTTAATGGAATATTTGAAATAAATAAAAAACTAATTGCATACTTTAATTGATTTATTTAACAAAAAAGATTGGCGAGTTAACTGAGGCAGATAGTATGGACTGTATTTATGCGGTTAGTTTATAATTAGAAGTTTCCGGATCTAGTATATTGATCTAAAAATAATTTTTTGAAGGATTTTGTTGAAGTTAAAAATAAATGGAAAGAAATTAATAGTAGATACAGTAAATGTTGTTCTAATAAATGTATAACTAAAAACAAACCTATTGGTAAATGTATTGAAGGAAATGGATTTGTGAATATTTTTAGGGGTGAAAATATTAAATATTTGGTGGGGAAAAGAGGTAAATTCAGAAATTTTATTTTATTTTAAATATTTTTAGGTTTTAATAAATATGTCGTAGTTTCTGCAGAAAATTCATTCAACAAACCACAAAATTGTCTAAATTACTCTTTATATTATTTTGAAGTTAAATGTAAATTTGAAGGAGAGTTAGATAATGTTAAATGGATGAATATTGGTCTTAAAAATTTAAGTACAAACAAACATATTATTTATTCTGCAAATCATGCTACATTTTATAATGAGAAAAAAGTTCAATTTCAACTTCCAAAACTTCATTTCAATAATAATAATATTTATGGCTGTGGATTAGTTTATCCACCAACTGATAAATTAAAGGAAGAATTTCCTTATGTCTTTTTCACTCAAAATGGAAAACAAATTGGTTAATATTTAATTAAAAATTAGGTACTTATCCGTTATCTCCTTGCATTTTCTTTTGCCCTTATTACTAGTAACGGCGAATATTCTTACATGGCGATAAGTACCCAATTTCAGGATTAATCGTCTGTATTGTGCGTGTGTACCACAACAAGTTAGCGACCTTAAATCCTAGAGCAACTTAAATCTTAGCTTAATTCTTAGCGCCTTTAACAATTTTTTATATGATTTAGAAAGGAGAATATACATATACATCGATCTACGGACTTTTTGCGAACATTTTATATTTCTGCGGATTTTTTTCGCTTGATGAAAATAAATATTGCCTTTTTCTTCACAAAGAGGAAAAATATCTGCAAAAAGTCCGTAGGGATAACGGAAAATTACTAAAAAACTTATTTTTTAAGGTAAAGGTATATTGTTAAAGGAGAGTTTTGACTCATTTAAACCAAACGTTGATTTGGATTGTTGTTCTGTTGAAACAAATTTTGGAAATAATTTGGAGTTGATACCATTTGAATATGACATTTCAAAACATTTGATTCTTAAAGAATTTTATTGAAATTTTTTATTCACATTTTATCAATTAAATTTATAATTTTTAAATATATTTTTCTGATAAACTTGAAGAATTTTTTGGTTCCATCTTTTAAATTTTGTTTTATTTTATTTAATTCTGTAATTACTTACATTAAAAAAGAAAAAAATAAAAGATCTGTATTTTCTTAGAATGTAAAGTTGAAAAAGAAATAGATAAAGATATGACCTTTCTCTTTTTTTATTTAAATTTTTTGGCAAAAGAAGAGAGAATGATGGGGAGGAGCTTAATTTTTATTGTTCCATTCACCATTTAAAATTATCTTTATTTAAATTACTTTCATTTTTTATTATTCTTCATTTTCCAAGTCGAGTAAAAAAGAACAAGGATTTTTTTCATTATATCCATTGTCCCATTCAACGAATTTAACAACAAAATTTTTAAGATTAAATTCTCCCTGTAAATTTCCATTATTGGAAATTTAAACTTCTACCTTTTATTTTGGAAATTTTTAATTAAAATTTAGCTATATTCTCATTAAATCAAAAAATATTTATTTCAATTTAATCCAAGTTTAAGTGATGGGTTTTTTCCGATTTGGTAAATGTACTATTTGCCTTTCTACTTTGCGTTCTGACAACGTTTATACTTTGAAAAATTGTAATCACACATTCCACCACGAATGTGTTACTCGTTGGATTTCTGAAGGGGTGAGGAAATGATTATTTTTTAATTTTAATAGAGGGGGTTACTAGCGAGATCCGACCCTACTATTTGTCTTGAGTCTTTCGACTTTTAAATAATTAATTACATAAAATATTCAAGATTCATTAAAGAAATTTTTCAACTTTTATTTTTTAAAATTTTAGTCAAAAACTTGTCCTACCTGCAGAGTCTCTGCTATTTTATCAGATATTAAGCAACTTTATCGAAGAAGGAAGTGATAGTTTTGATGATTCTGGGGATGAATTAGTTCAAAGTTCAAGTAATAAACAAACTCTGGCTGTAAGTTCTAATAAAATTATGGTTAATTTACCCAAAACTTCAAATTTTGCGAATTTGAGTTAGACATCAGGGATGTCACGGGTTACCCGAAACCCGAGACCCGAAACCCGGCCTTTTTTTCGACCCGATACCCGAAACCCGATCCGAGAAATTTTCTAAAACCCGACCCGAAACCCGACCCGAGAATTTTTATTTTTCAAAACCCGATCCGAAACCCGACCCGAGTTTTCTCAAAATTTTCGCCCTCGTCGGAGAAAAAGGGAAGATTTTTAGCTTAATGATCTTCCAAAATTCTGAAAATTTTCGCCTGCGGCGCTGAAAAAGGAAGAAATCTGGCTTCGGACCTTCCAGAATTCTCAAAATTTTTGCCTGCGGCGCTGGGAAGGGAAGATACCCGGACTTTTTTTCGACCCGAAACCCGATCCGAAGAAAATTTTGAAAACCCGATCCGAAACCCGACCCGACTTTTTGCTCAACCCGATACCCGAAACCCGATCCGAGAAAAATTTTGGAAACCCGACCCGAAACCCGACCCGACATTTTTCTCAACCCGTGACATCCCTGTTAGACATATTAATTTCTCAAAACTTTTTTTAATAGTTTTGAGACTTCATCTTAAAACATTTTTTTCTTGAAATGAATTAAAAGAAATTAATTTAGAGTTTTTCTTGAATATTTTAGTAATTTTAGAAAATTCAAAAAATAAATCTTGGCCATAAGAAAGAAATTGAAGAAATGAAGCAACAATTTAAACAATTAATTGAAGAAAAATTTCAACAATTAAAAGAAGAAAATGATGTCTGTTTAAAGGAAAGAGATGAGAAAATTAAATTTTTAGAGGAAGAAATTAAAAAAGTAAATAAAAGTAATTTTTTTTAATTTCCATTTTTTAAGGAAAAAAATGAAAAGAAATTAGCTGAGATTAAAAATAATAATGAAATTGAATTTTTAAGGAATAAAATGGATGAGGTCGGTGAGATTTGTATAATTAATTAAAATTTTAATTGTTAAGTAAAAATATTTAAATAATTTGAAAATTATCTTTTAATTTGATAAAATATGTAGATGAACGATTTATTTAACAAAAGGATGAATTTACTTAAATTAAGTAATTTGAGTTATAATAAATGTGTGGTTAGTCGTTATTAAATAAAAAATTACTTACAAAAAATTTTTTAGAATTTTGTTAAAACTAAAAATAAATGGAATGAAATTTTTCTTTCATGTTGTGAGAATAAATGTATAAATACAGACAATCCTGTTGGTAATTGTATTAAAGGAAATGGATTTGGAAATATAATTAATGATGAAAATATTAAATATATTAATTGTTTGGAGTGGAGAGGAGGTAAATTATTAACAATTTTATTTTTTTGTAAATATGTATTTTTAGGTCGTGATAAATATGTTCGTGTCTATACAGAAAATGCATTCAAAAAACCTTTGTATTGTTTCTATCAGTGCTGGGTATGGCTCCGGGAGCTAGCTCCGGAGCCCGGCTCCGGAGCCGGCTCCGGCGGAGCCGGAGCCGGAGCTAAGATTTTGGAAACCCCGGAGCCGGAGCCAAGGTTTTCCAATTCCCCACGGCTCCGGCTATACACCCCTAAAGATGGGTTAGAGAAAAAGAAGTAAGCAAAGATGGTAGGCGGGAAAAGAAAAGGAAGAGAAAATTGAGACGGGTAAAAAAGATTTTATTTCCCTTCCTCTGCAAAGTGGGTGTGGTTGAATGGATAGTGAGTTAGGTTCCGAGTTTTATCCATCATAGGTTCGAAAAATATCACAACTAATAATTAAATAGTTGTTTTTCTTTGAAAAATAAATTATAATAAGCAATTTTTATTAAATAAAGCTGGATAAATTTTTCAAAGTGATTAATTTCAGTCTCATTTTTTCAAAATTTTTAAAAATTTTCACCTGCAGCGCAAAAAAAGAAGATTTTTGGCTTAAGGATCGTCCAAAATTTTAAAAATTTTCGCCTGCGGCGTTGAAAAGGTGAATTTTTTGGCCTACGACATTCGAAAATTCTCTAAATTTTCGCCTGCGGCGCGAAAAGGAAGATTTTTGGCTTAAGATCTTCCAAATTTTTCAAAATTTGCGCCTGCGGCGCAAAAAAGGAAGATTCTTGGACCCAATCCCGCTTAATCCATTGATAACCCTCTTAATCCTCTGATATCACACGATATCCCCCTTTATCTACCCAAATTCCCCATTTAAAAATAATTCATTGATTTTCCAGCCGGAGCCCGGAGCCATCATGGAGCGGCTCCGAAAATCGCCGGCTCCGGAGCCGGAGCTGGAGCCGGAGCCAAGATTTTAGAAGGCCGGAGCCCGGAGCCGGAGCCAAGATTTTGAAACCCCGGAGCCCGGAGCCGGAGCCGGAGCCAAGAATTTGAAACCCCGGAGCCCGGAGCCGGAGCCGGAGCCAACAAATGGCAAATACCCAGCACTGGTTTCTATTATTCCTTATATTATTTTGAAATTAAATGTAAATTTGAAAGTGAGTTAAATAGTGGCAAAAATTGGATGGCTATAGGTCTTAAAAATTTGAGTACAAATAAATGTATTAGATATTATGCAAAGGAAGCTACAATTAATAATGAGAAATCAGAATTTATTAAACTAACACGTTGGAAGGATAACGATATTTTTGGGTGTGGATTAGTTTATCCACCAACTAATAAATTAAATGAAGAATTTCCTTATGTGTTCTTTACACAAAATGGGAAACAAATTGGTAAATATTTAATTAATAATTATTTTACTAAAAAATTATTTTTGAGGTAGAGGTGTTTTATTAAAGGACAATTCTGATGAATATAAACCAGAAGTTTTTCTTAAATGTTGTTCTGTAGAAACAAATTTTGGAATAATTTGGAGACCAAACCTTTTAAATATGATATTTCAAAACATGTAATTATTAAGGAATTTTATTGAAATTTTTTTGATAAATTTTTCGTCTATTTAATTTTGTCTTCCAAAGAATTTTATTTCTTCGATGATTTTCATCAATTAATTGATTAATATTTTATCTTGTTCTTTAAATTTATTTTCATTATCAAAATTGATTTTTTAATTTTCTAAAATCATTTTAAAAAATCTATTTAAATCCAAAGTACCGTATTTTCTCTAATAGAATGACAGTCATTATATTTTTCATATACCCCAAAAAAGTGTCATTCAATTAGAGATGTCATTCAAATGGAGACTGTCATTCTAATTTTCATAGATCAGAAATTGTGATTGGGATTATTGAGTTTGCTATGGGTGATAGGGAAAATTGGCAATTACACCAACATTAAATTCGATATTTTAGAATTTTAAAGCTCGGTGCAATACAATCAAAATTCCTGCACAGTTGGGTCATTATTGCTTATCAAATCGTGGAATTTGGGTGTGATATACTGGGATCAAGAGATATTTGGAAGGATATTGATGGATTTGGAGGGTTATCGAGAGTTTGGGAGGTGATCACCGCATAATTATTTTATTTTAAGCCCACAATATTTTCGCCAAATATTTTTAATTTCAATATATCCCTCATTATCCTCTCAAATCCCTTTATATCCCTCTTGAAACCAATTTTTCGACACTAGACTTGCTTAAAGATATATAATTATCATACTAAAAAGGAATATTAAACTAGCTAATAAAAAAGAATAAAGAAATAAGGATTAGGTAATTAATAGTTAAAAAAGGCCATTCAATTAGAGATGTCATTCAATTGGAGACTGTCATTTTATTTTTCATATACCCCAAAAAAGTGTCATTGAATTAGAGATGTCATTCTATTAGAGATGTCATTCTATTAGAGAAAATACGGTATCCATTTCCTTCAATTTATTATGAACAAAAAAAGGAATGGCTATAACCAGGGCATGTCAAAATATGCACGGAAAATCCATTAATATGCGCATATATAATATATATGCGCATATTAATGGATTTTCCGTGCATATTTTGACAAAAACACCATCCCCCAAAACACCAATGGACCCATCCCCCAAAAACACCAATGTGAACGAAGTCAGTCAACTTAACCACTCCACCATCAACCAACAAAAGCAAAGTGTCAGATTATGAATATGTATTTCTTTTCCCTTTCCTTTAAAAATTTCTATGTCAAAATATCTAAAGAATAAAAAAATACTAAATGAAAAAGGCGAAACAAATTTTGCATTCGGACCAAAAAGCGAAATGCGAAACGCGAAACTTTTCGCGCCAAAAAATGCGAGAATGCGAAAGATGCGAAACGCGAAATTGCGAAATGAGCCCAGCCCTGATATATATGCACCGAAAAAGCCCAAAATATGCAGTTATTTACATATACATAAATTTTAAAAATAGGACGAGGGTTGGAAAATAGTACTCCCCCCTCAATTAGTACTCCTCTTTGATAATACTCCCCCCTAGACCTAAATGATAAAACCCCCCTTTATTTATTTTTATAACTCTTTTTTTAAATTTCCTTTTAAAAAATCTTTTATTTAAAATTTTTTATTATCAAACATTTAGGGTCCCTTCTTAAAACGTTTTAGGCTAAAAATATTTAAAAAATGTTAATATACACTACTGGGATCTGGATTGAATTTTGCAAATTGGTCGAGATCCTGAACACGTTCAACCATAAATTTAAATAAAGAATAGACTGTAAATTTCATTTACTTTATTTTAATTTTGTTATTAAAAGTTTGCTTGAATAATCTTTTGTATTATTTAACGATTATTTTCATTTTATTATTCATAGGTTTAACTTTAGTATTTTAATTAAATCTGAGCGCTGATATTCTTCGGAATCATCGATCTTCTTCTAATAATTACAGGCGGTTGTTGGACAGGCGTTTGTTGCTTGGCTATATTTGTTGGAGATTTCTGACCAAATATATATGTGTAATAAATACTACAAATTGAAGCATCCTAAAATATAATATTTTAAGTAAGATTGGTTTTACTTAATATTAAGTTTCTTAATTTATTAAAAACTAAGAAAACTCTCTAATAAAAAATAAGATAATATAAATAACTATTTTATTTAATGTAATAGAAAAGGGAAAAATATTAAATATAATTAATTAAATAACTTACTACAGTACATAAAGTAATTGCCATTTCATTAGCTATAGACACAGAAGGT
This sequence comes from Meloidogyne enterolobii, assembly GCA_963681835.1. Lineage (NCBI taxonomy): Eukaryota > Metazoa > Nematoda > Chromadorea > Rhabditida > Meloidogynidae > Meloidogyne > Meloidogyne enterolobii. The sequence goes on along the minus strand of CAVMJV010000014.1, from coordinate 3,119,529 downwards.
GTGATTGGAACCTGAAAATTCTTTAAAAATAAAATAATTTTTAAATAAATTATATTATTAATGGATACAAAAACTTAAAAGATTTAAAAATATTGAAAAAGCTCCAGGCATAACTTCAAAAAGAATTTCCATGTAAATTGCAAATTTGACCATACGATTTTTCTAAAAATAATGAATTACTTTATTAAAAAATACTTTTCAACCAAAATCATAGCTGCGCTTTGTGATTGACTTGCAAAATGTTTTAAAGACCAAAAGAAAAAAATGCAACAAATAAGATTTGCAAATCCAAACATATTTTTAATAAAAAGTTGAAATCTATTTTCATAAACAGTCATTAAGCAATCTACATAACGACAAGTCTGTGTAGCTGCTTTAAAAATTAAATTTAAAGTTTCTATTAAATTATGATACTTATATAGACTTTATCCAATTTGTTCAAATGATAGTTTATTCGAAAGTGCTTTTCGAGCTTAGTCTAATGAGACTAAAATAATTTAATAAATTCAACACTATTATATATAATGGAATCTGGGTCATTAGTAGAGACCGGACGGTACCGTACTAATGCCGTATTTTTGGGTATTTATCGGTGTTCCGTATCGGTAGTACGGCACGGAATACGGTACGGCAAAATTTTGAAGTTGATCGGTATTTTTCGGTATCGGTATTTTCGGTATTTCACTACAAAATATCGTTCAGTAGGAAATTCCGGTCTCTAGTGATTAGATTGTTGTCTAGTTATCCCTTTGGGAGAGCTTTAATCGTTAATAATTTAGCTTGAATTCAACCAAATTAAGTTATTTTTTCACATTCGACTCAACTGGAAGAGTTCATTTGTATATAATTCAAATAATTTTTTAAAAATTATTAAGAAATAGGGTACAATCTATACATAGTGTAGGATCAATATTTCTTTTAAAATAAAATTAGTTCATAGTATAATTTAAGTAATAATATTCTTAAATATATTTTATAGCTTAAATCACATTTAAAATTTTAATTACTTCTATTTAATGGAAGTTCATTCAAATAAAGTATTAAACTTATTAAGTAGCAAAGTATCAAGCAACAAGGTCCCATCCATTTAAATAGTGTTTCAAAGTATTTATTAAAATTTATAGCGGTAGACCAAAGAATCAAACAACGATCCAACATAAGAATAAAGGTTGCAATTGGGGCACATGCAAAATAATTTAATTGCCATATTCCTGTCCAAAATAGCACAATTTGTTCTTCAGGTGAGTGCAAATCAGAGGTACGTATTGTTTCATCAAGGGATTTCCAACGAATAAATTCACAAATTGGATAGGCCAAACAAGTAAAAGTGCAGAACAAATGAAACAAAAAATATGTCCACATTGATAAATTCAATTTAATAGCAAAAGTTTTACTGAAAACAAAGTTAAGCTCTATTCAAGTACATGAGACCAAAGAACCTTTATGCACAAGTCCTATGAAATCTGGTCATAGATACGGCTAATCAGTTTTTGCGTGTGATATTCAATGCCGATGTTAGAAAATAATTTAAGAAATCGAAACTATTATTTATTCATAAAAAATTTATTGGACGCATAAAAATTCCATGGGACTTATAAAAGTTCATTAGAAAACTTGATTAGGCCCAAATTTTTTTTAAATATTTTTTAAAGAAAGTTTTAATAAATATTTTCCAATTTTAATTTAAAAAACCACAACAATACATATGTATGTAAATATTATTTACCATTTAACTAAGAAAATAAGTTTTGATAGTAAAACAAGTATAATCAACTGAGCTATAATTAATGGTATCATAACAATAAATACATAAATTAATTCAAATGGTTTATTACTGATTATCAAAAGATATCTAACTGCTAATACTAGGACTAGTTGTGGTGTTATTTGATAAAATTAAATTAAACGATGAATTGGACATTTTTATATTTCTAATTTTAAATATAATATTTAATATTAAAATTATTGAAAGTGTTTGAGAATAAAAAATTTATAAAATTTGAAAATTATAAAATATTAAATATTTAGCTTTACAAATTTTTTAATTATAAAATTAAAATTTTGAATTTTTAAAAGAAGTAAAATAATTGGTGCGTAAAAATTATTTTTCTATTTTTAGTAATTATTAAGTATATTATGTTTAAGATACTGTAATAATAACACAGATATTTTCAAATTTAATCATTCATTCATAACCAATTAAAAAATTTATTTAATGACTTCTTTTTGTGTTTAATACAGGGCTCGCATCGACAAAACTTTTTTCACAAACTGTCCAAAAAATTCCAAAATTAAGAACCGAAATCCCTTTATTTTTAACAGTATTTTGAACGGTTAAAGAAGAATTTGTATAAGTAACCTCCTCATAAGCAGAAAATTCTTTGTGAATTGACGCTGAAGTTGAAGCAGTTAACTTTTTTGGTGATAAATTAACTTCTTTTAATTTTGATTGATTTTTTGCTATAATTATTGTTGTATCGGAAATAATATTTTGTGGTGTATCGACAGAAGAAATTACTTCATTTCATTGGAATAAAGTTAAATCAACATCCAAATCATTTTTAAAGTGTTTTTGTGTTAAAGATCTATGAAAAAATTTAAAAAATATAAATTTAAGAAAAATACTTAAAAAGTTCATGGTATTTAGAAGAACTCAGCTGACAATTTTCTTCAAAAATTTGAACAATTTTGTCAAAATTTTCTCGATTTTGCTTTGATCCCAAATAAGCTGCCCACATCAAATAAAAATCTGGAACATTTTTGAAATATCCAAGACGATGAACCTCTTCTAAAACGCCCTCCATACCAATATCAACGCTGTATTTTCCCTAAAATTAATTTAATTTTTTTATAATTCATCAATGAATGAACCAACAAAAGGACTTAAATAATCACACGTCTCTCCCAAGTAATTTTTGCGAACAAAATTTGCGGATCAATTTGTGTACCTAATTTACAAATCCATGTATGTCCTTACAGTTTAAATAATTCCGTGTAGCCAGTGTATAAAGCAGGATGTATTGAATAAAAATCGATTTTGGGATGTAATGTACCGGTGGTAAAAGTTCGGGACGATACATATGTCATTAGCTTCGTCTCGTCGACCTGCGTCGACGATACCATTCAAATGATCGTGGACCGAGGTATAGGTCTCAGAAAATTGAAAAACAATAGGGGATTAAGTTGAATTTTGGGATAAAAAATTCGAATCTGCACATACCATACTAGCTCATTTGAAAGATCCTGAAGAACTGAGGTGGCATGATTTGCTTGTCACGTCCCACAAGCTTTTACCTATGGCACACTACATTATCGAGATTCTGGTACTACTATATCCTCAAGTGTTTCTCGTTGCAAAAACCCTAACTTTGTTCGCAAAATTTGTTCTCAAAAAATTAATTTGAAAAATTTTTTATTTACCATAAGATACCAAAAATCAAGCATTCGGGGATCACTTTTATAGTTTTTCCGAATAAAATGTTTTAAGGACGAAATAACCAGAGATCTAATTGTTTTCCATTTTTCTGGACCATCCTTCATACAATCTTCAAGAGAATTTACTTGCCTAAAAAATTAAAGTTTTTAAATAAAATTTAAATTAAAAAACCTTCGCATAAAATCAAAACGTTTTTCGTCATTCTCAATTGTCTTTGCCATTCTTAAAATTTGAAATCAAAATATTTTTAATATTTGTTAAGGATTTACTTTATTATGGCGTAACTAAACGAGTCATTTTTTGCATTTGTCATTTTCTTAACTTTTTAAAATTTTGCCTAAAATCTGTATAATGAAAATTAAATTAAATCAAGGGGAAAATTAAATTAATTAAAAAAAATATTTTTTTAATTATTTCACTCAAAAACAAAATAAAACTCGAAACAAACAAGTTTAATTAATTCGGCTTGGATTTCCTAAGTTTTATTAACTAATTTCCTAAAAATAATTTTGAGTAAACAAGTTTAAGTTTGCACTTAAAAGTTTTATAAAGTAAATTAATTTCAGTATAGTAAATAAGGGATTAGCATTAATATTATTAAAAATTAAAAAATTAAAAGTAAATAAATTTAGATACATATTGAGAATAAATATTCATTAGAAAGATACGTCAAAAAATTAAATAAACATAGTAAAACTGTTTACATTTAAAAAAATGTCTAAAAAAATAAATAGAAGAAAAGTGCAAAAAATAAGAGAAAAAAATGAAAAATTAAAAAATGATTTTTAACCAATTAATTGACAAAAAATCTTAACTGAGAATTTTATAGAAACTAACAAAAAAAGCAAAAAACTAACAAATATAAAGAAAAAGAAAATATAAATTAGGCGTCAACTAAGTGAAAATACAAGCCTTTTTTGAATTATATTTTGACGCCTATAAACTGAATACAAGCAAAATCAAAGGGTCATCAAAAATAATTTGGTGTTGAACAAAAAATATGTAGAGTTTTCATTCCAGACAGGGTGTGACCTTTTCCAAACACAAAAATAGGGGGAAAATGAGGTCGCTTCTTTTTTGATTAAATTTTTAGGGGTGTTATTTTTTAATAAATTGTTACCGTATTTCTTGTGTGTTGTTATTAAAGATTTTTATAAAAATGAATTTATTAAAGGTTTTGAATTTTTTGTTTATTTTCACATTTTTGTATTAAATCGATCTATACCATATTTTACAAGTTACTTATTTAATTTTATCACTAAATCTCTATACAAATCTAAATTATATTTTCTATTGCAGACCTAATTATTGAGGGAAATATTAAAATACCTACCTAATTTATTCTAAGGAAAATTAAATAAAAAAATTTTTACATTATTAAACACTAAAAAACTAAATAATAATTAAATAGAATATATTCTGAAATTTTTAATTTAAGAATTTATCTTGATTGCTGATGTACTGTATTTACATGATTTTCCTGTTCCTTCTACTGTTGGAACAAAACTGGCTAATGGAGAAAGTGTCGAGACTGATTGATTTGTTGCTGCATAGTCCTTTAATTTTTAATTCATTTTTAATTCATTCTAAAATAAGCCCCCCGCGAGGTCGATCGAAAAAATAAGCCCCCTCTAAAATAAGCCCCCTCCTAAAATAAGCCCCCTCCTAAAATAAGCCTCCTCCCCTATAAAATTTTTAATTGTTGATTAATTGTTGTGTCCCCCTAGTTGAGTCTCCATGGTGGGATATAGAAGGATTAGAAGTGATTAAGAGGGTATTTGGAAGATTAATGATATATAAAGGGATCAATGTACATAGATATCGAGGGATTTGAGGTGATTAATAGCGATATCGGAGGATTTGTAGGTTTAATGGGATATATATGGATAGTGAAAATTAAAAGAGATTAGGACGGATATCGGGGGGAGTAAAAGGGATTTCTGTAGATTAAGAGATTAATAAATTTCGGTGATTAACAAGGATTTCAAGGATTAATGTGAGTTCATTGGATTAAGATTGTTTGAACGGATATCCGGGGATTTTGTTGGATATTAGAGATATTCGCTTTTGTAGAAATGTTGTAGGTTTAAGTGGAGTCATGGGTCTCGAAAGATAAGGACGATATCTGGCAAATTCTTCGCTATATCTTCTAAATCCTATTAAATCCATTAATAACCCTTTTAATTTCTGAAAATGCTTTTTAATCTTTATCCCCCAACATCTCTTAATCTTCCAAAATCCCTTGATATCCCTACCAATTCCCAAAACACAAAATGCTCACTCTAAATGTCTCAATATTCAGTTTAATCTTCCGATATCTCCAACTTAAAGGCATACCTAAGCTGAAGGATCAATTGACAGAGTAATTGATGAGTTTTTGGACAAGGATTTTTCTTGAAGAGACTTAGTATGGGATGAATTTTATTGAATTTTAGAAAAAATTTTACTAAATGTTTGGTAATAAATTTTAGTTTTTCACTACTCAAATTCACTACTCAATTTCACTACTCAATTTTTCACTACTCAAATTTCTTTACTCAAAATGGAAACCAAATTGGTTAGTAAAATTTTAGTTTAGAAGATTTTAGTTATATTTTTAAGGTAAAGCAGTATTATTGAAAGATAATTATGACTCTTATCAGCAAGTTGTTTGGTTAAGATGTTGTTCTGTAGAAGCAAATTTTGGAAATAATTTGGAAACAAAGCCTTTTTGTTATAACATTACAAAACATTTTGTAATTAAAGAATTTTATGAGGACTCTGATGTTGATTGATTGGAAATGACGAGAAAAATCATTTTTTTTAATAAATTTGTTGTTTTTGAATAATTCGTTTTATAAGAGTTTACCGGATAAAACATTCAACATTTCATTTTTACTCATCAGTTCATCAGAGAAAACCCAAAAAAAGTTGCCTTTTTTCAAAAATACAAGTTTTTGTACACTCGGTTCCAAAAGTATACCCAATTTTTTTCTAAATCTCCAGCTAATTCAATTTTTAAATAGGCTATGATTAATTTGAAATATTTTTTAGACCCATTCTAAAGATCTGATAATGTAATTTTATGCGCTATGAAAATATACGAATAGAAATTAGGGGATATTTGACTTTACACAAAATTAATGCGTTCCAAAAGTATATAGCCACCTTAGTTTTATAGGTTTTCAATAGTGTGAAAAATTCTCAAAAATTTTTGAGAACATATCTATCAATATACATAAGAAATACAAAAGAAATGAAGTTCTGATGTACTCCCATCATCGAGATCTTGAAACCCGAAAATCAGCGGAAAACCAAGGTAGAAGTCTTTAAAAAATATTTTCGACACCTTACAGGTAGAATAAAAATTTCTTTTTGGTTTTATTTGAAAGCCCGTGAAATTTGCTACAAGATAGTGTTCATCTCATAATCCAGAAAAAATCAATCTATGAGAAATAGTGAGTTTAGTTTATAAGTTACATTTTTATCGCTTTTTTGGGGTGTGTGTCGTATCTATATTGATAGATATGTTCAGACAAATTTTTGTGGATTTTTACCACTATTGAAAACCTATAAAACTAAGGTGGCTATATACTTTTGGAACGCATTAATTTTGTGTAAAGTCAAATATCCCCTAATTTCTAATCGTATATTTTCATAGCGCATAAAATTACATTATCAGATCTTTAGAATGGGTCTAAAAAATATTTCAAATTAATCATAACCTATTTAAAAATTGAATTAGCTGGAGATTTAGAAAAAAAATTGGGTGGCTATATACTTTTGGAACGGAGTGTATTTTACCTCTAACTCCTTCAACTTAATCCTAAGATTCTGATTTTTCGCCAGAAAATAAGCAACTTTCTTAGGATCATAAAATATAAAATTTGAAGTCTGAGTACACTTAATTGAAGTTTATTATTTAATCCGTTTGGCACAAGGGGCTCATCTATGTCTCAACATAAGTATAAGAATAAGATAAAAAGGATTTAGGTAGAATAATGAAATTAAGGAGTTTTAAGGTAGATATAGAGGCATTCCCTCTATAATACTCGTGTTTTAATCAAAATAAATAATAAACGCAGCATGTTTATTTTAACTAAAATTTCATTAAAATTGCTTCTCGTTAAACGCACAATAACTGTGTTATATTTTATTGAAAGTGGATTGGGCAAGCTAATACTTGGGAAATTCATTGTGAAAGAAGACTACTACAGAGCTGGAATTACCGTGGCTGTTGGGAACTACAACGCAAAACTGCATGTCAGGCTAACATGCGAGGTGTAACTTAATTTTGATGATGTAGGGCTTGTGTCCTAAACAAAAGTACCGGACAATTGCTGGGATCATTTTTGGGCGAGATATGGACCTATAGAGGGGCTTACTACAACCAAAATTTCAATAAAACTGTTACAATAAGTTTGCTAAAAGATACACTTTTCTTTAATTAAAAATAATTCATATTTTGTTTAACATTAGCTAACTATTGTGCTTATCTTATAGTTAGAGCTTTTTATTATTTTACAAAAATTAGTAAATCCTTCTTAATAAAAACATTCAGCACAGCCTGGATTTGCTGATGACATTGAAGAAGAAGCTGGACATCTTGAGAAACGTGGATGTTTACATTGTTGCGTGCGAATGTTGTATTTGTAGCATCTTGCTCATTTAACACGAAATTGTCTTGATTTAAGATAAATTTATAATATCGATATTAGATATCTTCGAGAATTACTGAGGTACTTTCTTAACAAAATAAAAAAAATTTTATTCTACATATTTATAAAACAAAATAATGCAGACTTGTGCATGGATACGGATTTTGCTATCCGTATCCGGATATATCCGTGGGGTCAATATCCGTATCCGTTTGTATCCGTCCGACTTTTGAGTCATATCGATCCGCGGATATCCGCGGATATATTCGTTTTTTCTCAAAATGGTCAACTTTACTAAAATTTTCATAATGGTCAGGTTCATTTAAATTTAAAAAAGGTTATAAAAATGGGTTGAAAACTGTATTGTAATAAACGGAACACACTCAGACACAGTAATCATTCAGTAAGAAAGTGTGGGAGCGGGCGCCGCAGGCGAAAATTTTAAGAATTTTGGAAGGCCAAGAAGCCAGATTTTTTCGATTTCCAGCGCCGCAGGCGAAAATTTTGAGAATTTTGAAGATCATGAAGCAAAAAATCTTTTATTTTTAGCGCCGCAGGCGAAATTTTTGAGAATTTTAGAAAGCCGTAGGCCAAAAAAATTCACTTTTTTACCCAATCCCCTCAACAAATTTATCCCTATTCCCCATTTCGAGGGGGGGGGGGCTTCTGAAAATTTTAAAAATTTTCGTTTGGTCAGCTAAAATTGAATTTTTTGGCTTAAAACCTTCCAAAATTCTAAAAAATATGCCATGAGTAGGGCACTCTGAGCCTTAGAGTTTGGGAACGTCGGGGATCAGGGTTTGCCGGGGAGGGCAATTCGTGGTCCGGGGTCGTGGTTGACTTTTGGGTCGGGGGTTGGGGTCATGTGCGTGACTCAATTATCTCCTGCCGTTGGGAATATAATTATTTTCTCTTGGCAAAATGTATTTTTCAAATTTAATCAGTGATGTTTAATTGCAGAAATTGGGGACGGATATCCGCGGATTTGGAGCATCATATCCGTATCCATCCGTATCCGTCCGATTTTTAAAAAAACACTATCCATATCCGTCCGTATCCGCGGATATCCGCGGGTATCCGCGGATATTATCCGTATCCGTGCACAAGCCTGAAATAATGTTTAGAATTTAAAAAATTAAAATAGATGATTTTAACTGATAAAAATTACTTGAAAACAAAATTAATCAGAAAAAAATTTTCAATAAAATTCTTTAAGAATTGAATGTTTTAAAATGTCATATTTAAACGGTTTTAACTCCAAATTGCTTCCAAAATTTGTTTCAACAGAACAACATTTCAGTTGAACAAATAGTTTATATGAATCAAAATTGTCCTTTAATAATATACCCTTACCTTAATAAAGGAATTTTTATAAAAATATTTTAATTAAATTGTTACCAATTTGTTTTCCATTTTGTGTAAAGAAAACGTAAGGAAATTCTTCGGCTAATTTATTAGTTGAAGGATAAACTAATCCACAACCAAAAATATCACTATTATTCCAAGAAAGATTTGGAAGTTTAAAAGCTTCATGATTCTTGTTATTCTCGTTATAAATTGTAGGAGGCATAGCATAATAAAAAATTCTTTTATCTGAAATACTATTTCTGAGACCAATATAAATAGTTTTCTCATCTTTATTTAAATTTCCTTCAAATATACATTTAACTTCAAAATAATAGAAATAATTGGAACAATTTTGTAGTTTTTTAAATGCATTTTCTGCATAAACAGAACCAATTTCATTACGTCCTATAAATATTTACATCAAACTAAAGTCAAAAAGTAAACAATTTACTATGAAAAGCACGCTTGTAATAAATATATTTAATATTTTCATCATTAATTAAATTAACATATCCATTTCCATTAATGCATTTACCAGTTGGTTCGAATGTATTTATACACAAATTGTCAAAACATTTCCAATGATTGGCAATATGACTCCATTTATTTTTAATTTCAACAAAATTCTTTAAAAATTATTGAAAAATTTTATTTTAATTTAGTATAAACTAACACATATTTACAAGATATATCGTTGAATTTTATTTTTAAATCGCTACTCATTTGGTCACATAAATGATTTGTCTTCTATATAAATTAAATTTTAATTTGTTAAATATTTTTATTAATTAAAAGCATTTTTTATAAGGAAAAGGAAGATGCATAAAATTAGAATTATAAAATAATTACATACTTCCCTATTCAATTGTATTGTAAAATTACCAAAATAGGTCCGAATTGTGGGCCATAGTCAACCAAACGCATCATGTAAAATACGTCGGTTGTGTACTTTAATGAGTCAGTGAACACTCGATCAGTTATGTATATGGTAATTCTTGAATTCGTACCCACTTTTTCTGACCAGTTTTTTCGTTTTTCCTTCCCTTTCTCCCTTATTTTTCATTTGGCAAGTCTAAGTTTTTGAGCCTAAGTTTTTTTCGAGCCTGAATAATCTAAAGATTTTGAGTCACACTCAAAAGAACTCAAAAAGTAAAATTATAACACCTATAATAATTTTTAGTAATTTTAGAGGATATGCTCCACAATTATATTAATACATATGTATATAATTTTCATTAATAAAACTTTCACCTCAAGATTTGGAACATTAACTTTATGGGTTTTCAAATCATTAATTATAACATTGATTTGATTCTTTTGCATTATAGGCTGTATCTAATTTTTTGATTGATAGGTTTTAATTTTTAATTTTAAAAAAATTTAAAAAAGCTTAACACCATTTATTCCACCTTGTAAGATTATAAAAAATTGTAAATGTTTCACTACAAAAATTTCCTAAATTCACTTTTGGCATTTTTCCAAATTAAAAGAAATTTAATTCTAATAGACAAAAATGATTGAGAAAAATTGAGAATATGCCGAAATTTAAGGAATTTGGCACTTTTCCCTTGATTTTAGCATTAACTTACACTTGGATTTTTTGTCGTAATATTACATAACTTTGAGTTAACTCATCACCAGAATCATCAGAACTATCTGCTTCTTCGACAAAAAGTTGTTTAATATCATCCAAAGTAGCAGGATCTCGGCAACGAGGACAATTTTGGAACTAAAAATGTTAAAAATAGAATTTAAAATTTCCTTTACTCCTTCAGAAATCCAACGAGCAACACATTCGTGATGGAATGTGTGATTACAATTTTTTAAAGTATAAACATTGTCAGGACGTAAACGAAATTGGCAAACAGTACAACGGCCAAATTTGTAATAAACCATTTTTATATTCTAAAAAATTAAATTAAAAATTCCAAGAATAACAGAATATGATAGTGGAATTAGGAAAAAACTAAAAAATAAAACATTGATAAAGAATACGAATAATCGAAAAGTTTTAATAGAACTTTCTTTTAAAAGGGAGAATTTTTCATTGAAATATTCAAGCGTAACCAAATAATTATTTATTTTTCAAATATCAGCAGGAAAAACCTCAACAAACGGAGAAAAAGTTTTTTTAAATATTTGCTCACTCTTCTCTTTTTCACTTAAATAATTACATATTATTTTTCATCATGACATTTGTCTAAGTTTTACTATAAATTCAAAGTACCAAGCATTATATCATTAATATATAGGTCAAAGTATCTTTGTTTAATAAAACACTTTATTTTTAAATATATGCTTTAGGTAAAAAAGCGTAATAATTAAATACTGCCAAAATAACCCCAAGCTGTTGAAAATGCATATTTTTCTCTTTGGACGAAGTTTTGGTCATACGAAGAAGTTTTGGTCGGCCGAAGTTTTAGTAGGACGAAATTTTGTCCGACAGAGTTTTGTCGGTCGAAGTCGTGTCCGTTCGAAGTTCTGCCCTCACACGCCTTATAAGAGAGGGAAGAAGAGAAGTAGATTGATTAACCGGGAGAGTGATCAGCCGGGAGATTGATCAACAGTGAATTTTATTCGGATTTATTACCCATCAAAACAATTTAACATTTTTTATTTTTTTATATATGTATTCCCTCAACAAATAAATTAATAATCAGTATTTTTCCTCTCTCCTTTTTCCCAACATATAAATATTCACAACAAAACAGTCTCTGAGCAAAATATTCTTCACTATATAAATATTTTTTAAATTCAATTACTTAGTTAACTCCATAAGGTAAATGTCCGGTTGGTGTCCTACATGTCCGCAAAGAGAATGCGCATTTTTCCTTCCTTTTCATGCATTTTTTTCTTCAAGGAGTGGCGCCCATTTTTCTCTTATGTATGGTAGGTTTTGGCACGTGGAAGGAAAGGAAAAATAATTAAAATTACTAAGTAGAAAACAAATGATAAATAAAGAAAATTTAGATAAAGAAACAAATTAGGTAATGAGTCAAAGATGAATTTCGAAAAAATTAGAATAAGAATTGGTTTTTAAGTTCTTGAAGAATTAAATCATGTTCACAGATCAGTTCTATTGTGTATATAGATGAGACATTTGCAGAAGCTGATTTGTCAAAATATCTTAAATTCCATTGGGTAATATCCCTACATTATAATCCCATTAAAGTTTGTTATCCCGCTGATATATTAAAAATATATTTGAGAAAGCTATCACAAAAATCCTTAATGATTATTTTTTTCTTTTCTTCATGAATTTCTGGATTCCATTTTTCGACGATTAAGAACTCGATATTGAATCAAAAGGGTTAAATCAGTTGGATATGAACACCAAACAGTAAATCATCTCTGATCGTTTATACAATAAAATATAAATTTATACTTTATTAGTAATTAATTTTAATTATATTTCCTTTCTTTTCACGTGCCAAAAGGCATAAGAGAAAAAACCATACATAAGAGAAAAATGGGCGCCACTCCTTGAAGAAAAAAATGCGAGAAAAGGAAGGAAAAATGCGCATTCTCTTTGCGGACATGTAGGACACCAACCGGACATTTACCACTCCATAAATTTTTGAGATGCTCATTTTATAGGCGACTTGAATTTTTAAATTTATTTTTAAATCGAATTAAATTAGATTATAATTTTTTCCAATAATTTAAAATTTACGTAAATTAAAAAAATATTGGTACTTTATGGATATGTCACCCCCCCCTCCTATTTTGAGTCTCAGAGTTTTCCTTATACGTAGAAAATGGTCAGAGATTGTTTTCTTCTCCATGTCAATCATTTTTTTTCTTCAAGCAAAATAAGTGAAATGTGGAAATTAAATGAGTGAAATTAATCAAAAATATGTGAAAAGGCAAAATAAACAAGCAAAATACTTGAAGAGGAAAAAAATGATTGACATGGAGAAGAAAATAATCTCTGACCATTTTCTACGTATAAGGAAAACTCTGAGACTCAAAATAGGAGGGGGTGACATATCCATAAAGTACCAAAATATTTATTTTAATAAAATTTTTAAATAAAATTCATTTTTTTTCTTTTAAATAATTTAATTAAAAACATTCAATAAAATGGCTGAAGAAGAAGGATTATCAACAAGTTCTGATTGGATTTTGGTTGAAAAAGAGGGAAATGATTTTAAAAAATTTGAAACTAATTTTGAAAATCTTCAAAAAGAATTTGTTGAAGAGAAGGAAAAGACTGTTAATCTTAAAAGAAAAAATGATTTTCTTGAAGATGAATTGAAGGAAATGGATAAAGTTTGGATGTTTTTTGTAGAATATTTTTTAAAAATTAATGTTTAGAAAATTCAAAAAATAGATTCTGATCACAAAAACGAAATCGAAGAAATGAAGGAGAAGTTTCAAAAATTAAGTGATAAATTTCAACAATTAAAAGATGAAAATGATCAAAAAGACGAAAAAATTAATTCTTTGGGAGAAGAAATAAATAAGGTAAATCTTGTAGGCGTAGAGTGAGTCTTGTAGGCGTAGAGTGAGTTTGAATTAAAAATTTCCCTTCCATTTACAGTAATTCGCATATTATTTATAAATGTCTGACCTATTAGTTGTATAGGTGCTACATTATCTGTAGCAGCCAGTTTGACCAATTTTCCATCTTCACTTTCCTTTTTTATGCGAAATTCAGTGAACAGATATACTTTTGATAGGTCTATGTAATTTTGACTACTATGAATCTTAAAATGAATGGGTGTATCAGTAACAGGATTACTTGGTAAGATTTCAAAGACTTTGGATGAAGAAATACTTACATTTGTTGGTGGTACTTGGAAAAAATCAAGGGCATTTGTAATAGAATTTATACTATCGCGATCAATTTTATGAAAACTCATGTTTAATAAAAACCAAAAGCGTCAGATTTTAATCGTTTTCTTTTAATAACTGTTTGATGACTGGGGGTTGGTTTCCTTTTTATACCTCTTCCAGATCCAAATTGTTTAGGTAAGCCTCCTTTCTCAAGCACGACATCTATCCCCTTCTTCCCTTCACTGACTAGGGCTTCTTTTATAGGTTCCCCTTGAATGACCCTTCCCAGTGCACGTTGACCTGTGTTTAGTGCCTCTTCTGAAACAGTGGTACCTACACGTCGCATAATTGGTAGGAAAAATCTCCAAAGTCCTCTCATAATATCCCCAATGCCTGCACCCCTTTGACCATAACCTCTCTGAAAGGGAGCTGCACCTTTAAAATAGTCATCAGTAATTCCTCCTCCTTTCATTGGAAGAATAAAATCGTCATAACTCACAGTACTTGTATCAAATAAAATGTGCACCATTTTTAATTTGTAAATGAAAATCAGAAATTTATCACCTTCTTAAATATTAGGACCAGGAGCACTGTACCGAATTCAAATGGTACAGGTCGACCGTTATCCATTGTTCTCAGTTCAATCTCAATCTCATTAACTTCTTTTGGTAAAACTCGGGCATAAATTGGTGAATCATATATTTTCTCATAATATTGTCCTGGGGTGGCTCCTGCTACAGAAACAACTCTTAGGAGTGAACTAAGTGAATTCCCTATTATCATACTTTCAGTAAGTCCTTTGGAATATACAGCGAAACTTGAGAAACCTCCTCGTAAATCACACCCGTACTTGGCAATTTCATTGTTTAATACCATATTTGGATTTTGGAACCCTAATACATAGCCTAATTGATTGGAAAAGGAAACATATTTTATGCTTGGGTGAGTGAAAGTGACTTTGAAACGTTCAAAGTCACTATGATAGAATAATTCTATCGAATCTATAATTTGCTTTTGTGTAGTTGAGTCTACTTTGTTTACTTTACCATATTTCTTTACAAGTATAGGCATATTTGGTAGATAATTTATCCTTGCTTGAGGGGTTATCTTCTGTCCAAGATTTGCAAGTACATGGGTAAGTACTCGTTCATATTCTTCAGTCCATAAAGGGTCATTAAATGTAGCTTCAGGTTTTGGGAGTTGTGGAAGTGTAGGTGAACTGGGTAAGGATTGTCTTTCAGATGAGGATGAAGGAGATGGGTTTCTTAAATCTTCCTCTTGTGTTAGAGAAAGAGAAGTGGGTAAAGAAGGTTGTATTGTCTTTGGTTGTGGAGTGGGTTTTGGTGTTTGAGGAGTTAGTTCTTTTGATGGTTGAGGAGAGGGTTTCGGAGGTTGTGGTGTTGTAGGCTTTGGAGGTTGTGGAGTGGGTTTTGGAGGTTGAGGAGCAGGTTTTGGTGGTTGAGTAGCGGGTTTTGGTGGTTGAGGAGAGGGTTTCGGTGGTTGAGGAGAGGGTTTTGGTGGTTGAGGAGAGGGTTTTGGTGGTTGAGGAGAGGGTTTCGGTGGTTGAGGAGAGGGTTTTGGTGGTTGAGGAGAGGGTTTTGGTGGTTGAGGAGCGGGCAAGTTTAGGAGATTATTTTGGCAAGTTTAGGAGATGACCTACGGGATTCTATTTCCCTTTCTGCAGAGGATGAAGGGGATTGTTCTCTAAGTTCTCCTTCTTCCTCTTCGGCCGATGATGAAGGAGATGGCATCCTAAGTTCTCCTTCAGGGGATACACTACGTTTTGGTCTGCGGACACTTGGAGGTTTGACTAGTGTCTCGGGTTTTTCCAAGGATGATCCTTCTATAGCTCCTACTTGGTGTTCTAAAGTAGATAATAAAAATTGATGTAAATCTTCTACAGTGGTGTGTGAACCTTTGGGAACGGGTACACGAATAATACTAGCCCTTCCATCAGTTTTGGTAAAATGGATGTCAATCCATTGCTCATCAAGGGTACCAATAGTTGAGGGCCATGAATATGGATAACTTATACTATGCAAACCACATACCCAGTCTCCAGAAAAATAAAGAGGTCTAGGTAGATGGACGCGAAATTTATTTGGTCGATTATCTGGATAATCGGAAACATTACTAGGAAGAAAAACAAAGAAAGTATTTGACATTTTTATCAAAAATGAAATAATGAACAATTAAATGAGCTTTTATACTAGTTGGGTCTCATGGATCCATTCTCTTTCGGGATAACCTATAAATTTTACTAAAAGATCGTAAGTCCCATCCGGTCTCTTTTTCTTTCTTACAACCTTTTCTATTCTATATTCAGTATCAGCATCCTTACGAACTCGAGCTAATTCCTCTCCGTAAAATGATCCTTTGAACTTTTCACCTTTATCATCTTGGACTTTGTAACGTATTGGATGAACATGTCCTTTAACCTTTTCTACTTGGAGTATTTCATCACCCCAGTTTGAAATATAACCCTTCTCGAACACTCCCTTTCCAAGACTCATTCGAACATAATCTCCTTTTTTAAGTTTTGGGGTTGTCTTTTTATCTGAAAAAACATCTCCATATACCTTCTTCCATACCTCTTGAGCATTGTCAAAATTAACATCAATAGGTCTCATTCCATGCACCCTACTTTTTGCTTTATTTATTCCTTCTAAAATTTCTGGGAGGACTTGAATCCAGTCTAAGGTCTTATTTTGGGCAAAATAACGGTAAATACGTTGTTTAATATGTCTAATAGCCCTTTCAGCTAGTGCTGCTTTTACTGTGGAGTGAGTTGGTTCCATCTTGTGAATTTCCTCATTTTGAAAAAATTCGTTCATTTGAGAATTTTTAAATTCTTTTCCCTTATCCGAAAATATACGGTGTGGTTTCATAGGCATTTGTTTCATTAACTCAGTGAACGCGGTTACCATATTCTCTGCAGTTTTTGATTTTACAGGCACCCCAAATATTCTCTTAGATAAAACATCAATTCCCAAAAGCAAATATTTATTCCCTTTGTTATGTCTTGCGATTGCTTGAAAATCAGCCAAATCTACTTGGACGTCTGTCATAAAGCCTGCGGGTATTGTCAAGGCTCTGTTAAAATGAATACGTCTCGGTCGCATTAACGTATAAGTCCTGTGCCCTTCTAAATAATCTTGCACAACGTTTTTAGGTATATGTTTGAGTACTTTTCTAGCCTCCTTCCATAGTCTATCCACACCTGAAAAGGCAGCTGGAGACTCTGGATTATTGTACAAATCTTGTAAAAGTTTAGTATAATCACCCATTTTTACCACAATGAAGGTTTAAATGATTTGTTATTTGCTTTGCGCTTTGCTTTTATAAGCCTCTGCATCCATTCTTTGCTTGCTCTTGCGGATTGTTTTTTCGTAACGGGTTTGACTCTCTTTAACGTTAAGAAGGGGCTTTCGTCTGGACCTTGCCACTTTCGTTTTAACTTTTGACGCCTTCGAATGTCATCCTCTTGTCTAGCCTTTAACATTGCTGATTGGTCTAGGGGGATTTTTAGTTTTCGTATACCACTTCTTTTTAATTCCCTTTCCTTTTTCCCTTTCCTAATATTTTCTAGCCTTTGATCCTCTCTTATTTTTCGTAGACTTTCCTTTTTCTGTTCTAACTCATCAATCCTTTTCCTTTTATCTTCCTCAATATTAATATATTGTAACCTTTTTGTTCCTTGTGGTGGTGGTGGTACAAATGTAACCTCCTTATGGTATTGTGGAGTATAAGGAATTTTTTGTTCTCTGATAGCCTTCTTCCTTTCTAAATATTGTCTCTTCTTTTCCTTCTTTCTATAGTCATCAAAACCATCATCACTTTCTTTTTTAATTGGTTTGATTTCGTAATCTATCAAAGGTCTTCTTTTATTGCTACCTATCTCCTCTTCACCTCTTTTTCTTTTCGGGGGTTTATAATAGGTAGTAGATTTTTTCGGTTTTAATGTAATTATAGGTTTAATGTCTGGCAGGATAGGCGGTATAATGTTATAAGATGGTGTCTCTTTTGGATACGAACTAAAGGACATATCATCACTCATCCATATATTATCGTCGTCTTCCCCAATATTTGAAGCCGGAAGGGAGGCTGTAGTATTCATAATTGCACCCTTTGGACTAGCAACCATCTCCACCTTAACCGGTCTATTTTGCTGCTCGTTTCTTAATTGCAAATATCGCCTAAGCTCCTGATTATAGTGTACATTTTTTGCACTAGGTGTCTCCCTTTTCAATTTTGTTTTCTCTAAACCTTGACGAATAAAATCCAAGTATGGTTCCCCTGTATCTTGGGTTGTCAAACCTTTGTAAATTTCTTCAGGAACTAGAATAAATTTATTAGCCATAATTTTAATTTTAAATTAAGATGTGCCTGGGGCTTTTATAGTCAGCATCCTAGCCATTTCAATGAGAACGGGTGTTAAGAGGGCTGCAAAGACTCCCACTCCATCACCTTTTTGATTAATAACATGTCTGGCTCCCCTTTCGCTCCTAACCCTACTCAAACTTCGTACAAATTCTGCATGGGGTAATAATCTTTTCTTTTGCCGAGTTGTAAGTTTGAACCTCTCTTTTACTATATTCAAACAAATTTCAGCTAATGCTAAAAGTTGTTCACTATTTGACAATTTTAAGAGTCTTTTCCTTTTTCTTCTAGATTTGGTCTTTGACAATAAATGTAAAAATTTTATATTTTCAGAAATTAATTGATTAACCATTTTTTGGAAAGAAAATTATCTTTTCATCATCTTCCTTAAATATGTTGGTCCTAAGACGCAGGGTAGGATCTGAGGAAGCATGCATATCGATGAGCAAGTAACCATAAGGTTGCTTGGTTGCTTGCCGATATGAGTCTAGAAAATAGTCCAACTGTTTTGGAAATAGGTGCACCCCTATGTTTCTGATGGAAAGCATTGAATTGGGTGCTCTCATTAACATGAGGTACTGAGAATTTTGTCGTGCTACTTTAATTTTCTTATCGAATAAATTTTGTGTAACAAAAATTATAGAAAAATTTTGATGATGAGATTTCTTGGTAAACAATTCAGATAGATATTTTTCATCAATAGAAAGATTCAAATCATCGAGAATTAGTAAAAGAGGCTTGGGATATTTTTTGATTAAATCCTCAGGGGGAACCCCAGAAAATACATCAACTCCAGATTTTTGTAAGAGTGGTACAATATTGTTCATTTCTCCAAAGCAGTAAAGTATAGACTTTGGTTTAGTGTAAATTAATTCTTGAGCTTCAGATATTAGTCTTAGTAGGAGGGTACTTTTACCACTTGAACTAGGACCAGATATAATCATCCCAAAAGGTAATTTAAATTTTAAATCTTTATCCGAGAAAGCTAATGAATTCATAATAAATATTTATGGATATACGAAATTTTCACTTAAATATCATTTTAATCGGTTGGAATGCCTGTAACCGATGCATCTAGACTCTGGAAGAAATCATCCAATTCATCCATTGTTGGAAGGTTATCCAAGGGTTGGGGTGTCTGTGTCACTTCTTCGGGTATTTCGGGCGGACTATGTGGTTCAGCTGGTTCAGTTTTGGGGCAAGGAATGTGAGTAGTATCGTTGTACGGTACATTAAAGACTCGTCCTTTGTTCTTTACTTTGAAGAAACAATGACCTGGTAAATCGTATAATGAATCGAAGGGAACAAATCGACTTCCTTCAAAGCGGGTGCAATAGACTACAACCCCTTCCTTTACTATGATAAAATCCAATTCGACTTCAGTGCTCTTGCACTTACGACATTTCCCTCCTTGGTCGTAAGGAAGAAAACGGGGGTTTGTATAGCGGACACTGGAAATTGTAATCCCTGTAGCTGAGATGTTAAACTCAACTTCAGGGCCCGTAGAATAAATTCGGGGTAAGGGTTATTCAACCCCTACCTTGGGGTTAAATAACCCGTAACCCGTAGAATAAATTCAAACCCCTAGCTTCGGGTTAAATGACCGGGTCAGATAACCCGGTTATCTGACCCGCGTAACATTACCGGTAGAATAAATTAATTACCCGGGTTAAATAACCCGCAGGTAAGGGGCAAATTGCAACCCTACTAGGGGGCAGGGTAACATGCGAATTATGCATAATTTCCAAAAAATTAAAACATTTATTAAATTGCAAAATTTTTAAAAATTTTAATTTCTTATCAAAACGCATAAAAAAATTTTTAACAAAAATTTTTTAATTTTTTTAACAAAAATTTTTTAGCAAAAACTCTTACAAAAATTTTTGAAGCAAAATTTATTCAACAATTAAAAATTTTATAAATTTTTTAAACTTTTTCATTTGACTATATCTCTTTTTAATAATAACAATTATTGCGTAAACAATTATTGCGAAATGGATATGGCAATGAAATATAAAGGGTCAAATAACCCAGTAACTCAACTAGTTAAATAACCTTTAGCTCGGTGTTAAATAACCCTTAACTCGGGGTTGAATTTATTCTACCGATTTTAACCCGTAGCTAAGGGTTATTTGCCCCTGGGTTGTTTAACCGGGTTATTTAACCGGGTTATCCAACCCCGAATTTATTCTACGGGCCCAGGTAATATTTTTGGGAATTTTATATCGGACATTTTGAAAAAATGAAAGATTTTTCAATAAATCGTCCCTTTTTATACCCCAGATAAACGAAGAATCAAATTGACAAATGATACAAATACATTTCACCAAAATACATTTCGGTCAAATGTGCAACGCCCCAAAATGGTATACTATAAATATCTCCCCAGATGTCGAACATAAAAAATGTGATGAGGTGTACACTAGTCTACATTAAATTATAGTTAACTACTGTATACAAAACTGTGCGTGCGGCGCTGAAAAAGGAAGACATCTGGATCATTGGCTTACAAAATTTTGACTGAGCTGGTGAAAAAAGTGGCACCCATTTTTGAGTGCACCCACAAATACATGAGCACCCACTACAGGGCGACTAACTACTGAACTACTAACAACTTTACTCCAAAGACTAACTACTGTAGCTCGCTAACTACTAAATTTGATTTTGATTTAGTAAATATTTTGAAATGTTATAAAAATTTCAAAACCTTGGATCGGTACCAAATATACCCACTAAATACCAAAAATGAAAAATATCAAATAGTAATTCCCCTCCGAATATCCCAACATCCCATACCCTCCAAACAATTAAAAATAAATTTAAATTAGAAGATGTTAATTGAAGTGATAAAATATAAATAAAAATCTATTATAGAATAAATAATAGATAAATCATTAAAAACATATATAAGACTAGTAATTTTTTGAAACCCTCCCCAAACCCCAGACTTTTTTTTTCTCAACCCGTCCCTCCAAATAATATAAATAAATAGAATAAATAATTTAAAAAATAAAACAATTATAGGACCCGTTAAAATTTGAGGACCCTACCCAAAACCAGACTTTTTTCTCAACCACGGGTAAAAAAATATTTAAATAATAAATTATTAAAAATTGTTTAAAAATTAAATAAAATTTTAATTTTTCAAAATCCCAAACCAAACCCACCCAAACCCCTTTTTTCTCAACCCTTCAAAAAATACAAATAAATTCTTTAAAATAAATATTTAAAAATAAATTTAAAATTATTAAAAAATATACAAAAAAATAATAGAATTTGCCTATTATATAAAAATAGGCATAGAATGAAATGAAAAAGGAAAGAGTATCAGACAACTATGTTGTCGGTGAAACGCGAAAAATAAAAGAGAAAAATAAAAGGATTAGATTTATGGGAAAATTGGAGGCAAAAAGAAAAATTTGCATGTTGAGAGTAAATGTCTCAATAAGATTTGTTTAAAGAAAAGGCAAGTATTTTTGTCGGTAAAGAAAAGGGCTCAATAGCGCGAAAACAAAAAAGGGGAATAATATTTAATAATAAAAGAAGGGAAGTCCCAAAAGCTTTGGATGGACAAAAGAAAGAGCCTTATAGGTTTAGGTTTGAGGAAAACAAAAGAAGAGGTTTTGGTTGGAAGGTTGGATGGGGGAAGCAAAAGCTTTTGGTTAGTGGGGTTGGTGAGGGAAACCTTTTATTAGAGAGGGGAAGCAACAGCTTCTAAACCTTTCAGTTGGTGGGGAAGGGGCCGGGAGGGAACCGGTTTCACACCTTTTAATTTTGATTAATTAACTGACAGCCCCTTCTGCCCCCACGACACGGGGGTGGGACTAACTACTGAAAACAAATTGGTAAATATTTACTAAAAATTATTTTAGAAAATAAATTATTTTTTAAAGGTAAAGGTATTTTATTAAAAGACAATTTCGAGTCATATAAACTGTTTGTTGCATTAGAAGGTTGTTCTGTTGAAGCGAATTTTGGAAATGATTTGGAGATTAAACCATTTAAATATGATATTTCGAATCATTTAATTGTGACAGAATTTTATTAAAATTTTGTTTTTTATCTGCTTTTTATGAATTTTAAATATTTTTTTCGTTTGATAAATTTTTCCTTATTTGAACGATATTTTTTTGAATAATATTTTTTTACAACAAGCTTTATTATCTGTAAAATAAATTTCTATTTTTTGGTCCAAAAATTTTCTATTTTTTTTTGTACCAATCGACTTGGCTCGTTGAGAAGCTTCGAAATAGACAATAATTAGATTTTTAAAATTTTCGCCTAAAAAGTTTGAATTTAACATCTATATTCTTTTTTCTTTAAAAATCCATATTTCAGTCATGAACAATTTTGACGTTATTCGAATAAGTTATTCGAATAGAACGTCTACCCGGTTCGAAAACTGCAACCCTAATTCGAATCACATTCGAATGATATAAACTTTGCATATTTCAAAAATTTGCCTTTAGCCCAGACCAACTTTCATCAAAAAAATCTTGCTCGAACTTCGAAGTAAGAATAATAAGTCAAATTAAAAAATTTAAAAACAATTTTGGTATAGAATTTTTTTAGTGCTAGGAATAAAACAATAAAAGAATTATCAATCTTCATTTATGTACATCTGAAAAAGTTATGACAAAAACAATAGGGGCAGAAAATTTGATTAATAAAGAATTACTAAAAATTTAAAAAATTGATTATTTTACTGTTAAGAAATATACATAAATCAAATGAGTAAAATCAAAACAAATTAAATTCTCAATAAAATTCTTTGAGAACAAAATGTTTTGAAATTTCATACTTAAATGGTTTAGTTTGTAAATCATTTCCAAAATTAGCCTCAATGGAACAATTTTCAAGCCAAACATGTGGTTTGTATGAGTCGAAATTCTCCTTTAATAATATAGCCATACCTTAAAGAATAATCTTTTGTTAATAATTTTTAATTAAATATTTACCAATTTGTTCTCCATTCTGTGTGAAGAAAACATAAGGAAATTCATTTATTTTATTAGTTGGGGGATATACTAATCCGCAACCAAAAATATCTTTATTTTTCCAAGAAATATTGTCAAGTTCAAATTCCTCATTATTCTCGTCATAAATTGTAGCAAACTCAGCAGAAAATCTAATCCATTTACCTATATGTATTGCAAAATTATTGGGATGTACATTCTGTTTTTCCAAAATGTCCTTTAATATGCAGATCTAGATCAGGGATGCACGCAATTGAAAAAAATTTCCGCAAACGCAATCCGCAAGTAAAAAAACACTCAATTTTACTCAGTCCGCAATTGTGTGCATCTCTGATCTAGATAAACATAAAAGCCGATTTTTTTAATTTTTAAATGTCCTTTAGTTATCAAATATTGAATATAGATTTCATAACAATTTTAACCCAATCTAATTTTAGTATATAGAAACATCAAAAAATCTTTCTAAAATGGTGAAGGAAATTAGATGTTATAATGTAGCTGGAGATCTTATAATAAGTGAAAGAGCAGAAAATGTTAAGGAGGAAGTTAGATATAACAATTTAAAATCCAGAAAATATCAACTTTCAAATGAATACAATTCAGAAATGAAATTTTCCATTTCTAATAATGAAAGAGATGAGTTTTGGTCTGAATTTGAAGTTAAAAGAATTAATTGATAAATCCGGTTCCGGCTCCGGTTTACAAATTGGTTCCGGCCAAACCGGAACTTTTTTACACCCCTAAGGATTAGTTTTTTTTTAAAATATTAATAAAATACTCGTACTTTCATACTTGTAATAAAAAAAATCGAAAGAAATATGTTTATTTTCATTCAGTTCCCTTCTGCTGAGCCGGTGTTCGAGTGGTTAGGGTTTGGGCTTCACTCAAGGTGTTAATGATTTTAAGTTGGGTTCGCTTGCCAATCTTAGGACAATAAATATTCAAATTTTTCTTTTAAAAAATAACTCATTTTTATGAGTTTAACTTTGTTTTAAAAATTATTTTATTTTTACATGGAGTAATTACGGTTTTTTGGCCCTCTAAAATTCTTAAAATTTTTCGTATGACTAATAAATGATGAATTTTGCTGCTTACAGCCATCAGAAATTTTCAAAATTTTCGCCTGCGGCGCTGAAAAAGAAAGTTGAATGGTATAACGGATGACTTGGATGGATCAATGTGGATTTTGAGTTATATAGTGTGATATCAAGGGGCCTAATATCCTTCTTTACTTCCTTATCCCCATAAAACGTATATCGCTCCTTATTCCACTGATACCCCTTAAACCCATTACAATTCTGAATCCTTATATCGTGCGATATCAAACACTTGTACCACCAAATCCGTTCATACACCACTCTCTAACCCAAATATATCACTTATCGCCGACAAATTTTCGGTTCGGTTTTGGTTAATCAAAAGTCTCGGTTCGGTTCGGTTTCGGTTGGTGAACAGACAACCCTACTTAAACTACAAATTTTTTAAAATTTGCTAGCAAAAATTTTTTAAAAGTTCCGGTTCCGGTGAAACACTATTGTTTAAGCAAACTTTTTAAAAATTTAGGGACATCACTACGAAAATCCTAGTTTTCAACTTAAGAATTTAAATTATGAATATATGCATTTGCGTTCTCGACTCATGAAATCACAACTATCGCGTGCATTAACGTAAATGCAAATTCTTCGTTATATAGATATTTCTTTTATAAAATGCTTATTTACAAAATATTAAGATTAGACCAACCACATTAATATTTTCATAATTGATCCAAGCAAATTCATTGCGATCAACCCTAGACATTTCGTGCAAAAAACCTAATGCATGCATAATTTCGTGAATTATTGTTCCTTCCTATTTATTAAAAATAAAAGGCTCTATCTCAGGACATGCGTCCCATGAACTTTTATGCGTCCCATGAGAGTATATGCGTCCCATGAACTTTTATGCGTCCCATGAAAGTATATACGTCCCAAAAAAGATTGATTTTTTTGTAGATTGATTTGTAAAGATTAAAGATAATTTAGATAATGAATAGATAATAATTATAATAATTTAGATAATAAATATAATAATTATAAAGACAATTTTGTAAACATTTTTTAATTGTATTAATGAATGTAGCCTCCATTCGTTGTGTGTGAACTATTGGCTAATTCTTTTAAACCAGCTAATTCTTTTAAATTTAATCTAGACGTTTAATTTGAAATTTTAAAGAAAAATGATTGATTTACTAATTTAAAACAAAAAATACTTTATGATAAAGAGATATTCAAAAAATAAATACAACAAATAAGTGTATTTTATAAAAATTATTTTTCATTATTGAACTATCATACATAGTTTTACATAACATATTTAATGCCGTAAATGTTGAAATAATTATCCTCTCTAATAATTACTCACTATTTTTTCTACATTATCTTTAAAAATATTTTATTTGGGAAATACATTGTAAGAGAAGACCACTAAAGATCTGGAATTACCGTGGCTGTTGGGTTAAATAATTTTAAATAATTATTTAATCCGTTTGGCACAAGAAGGGGGGGGGGCATTTAAAATTATTCTTAACAAAATTTCACATCATATTGGGAGTATCGAAAGTATGCTTGGATAGATAAATACATTAAAAGTTGCTTGAATAAGTTGCTGGAATCCTTTAATTATTTTTTCCATCCAGCAATTTTTTTTAAATTTAATTTAGCGTTTCATTGCGATTTTAAAGAAAAATGATTGATTTACTAATTTAAAACAAAAAATACTTTATGATAAAGAGATATTTAAAAAATAAATAATTCAAATAAGTGTATTTTATTACAAAAATTATTTTTCATTATTGTACTATCATCGTTCTACATAAATGCTTAATACCGTAAATGTTGAAATAATTATCCTCTCTAATAATTACTCACTATTTTTTCTACACTATTTTTAAAAATATTTATTAAAAATGATTATCAATTTTAATAATAAAACAGTTTGAAGATCTATATAAAATAAATCAAGAGATCGAAATGATTTGTTGAAGATATCAGGGATTTTTTGGATTATAAAAGATATTGAGAGTTAAAAGGATTTAGTAGGTAGAAATAATGAAATTAATAAGTTTTAAAATAGATATTGAGGCATTCCCTCTATAATACTCGTGTTTTAATCAAAATAAATAATAAACGCAGCATTTTTATTTTAATTAAAATTACATTAAAATTGTTTCTCGTTAAATGCACAGTAACTGTGTTATATTTTATTGAAAGTGGATTGGGCAAGCTAATACTTGGGAAATTCATTGTGAACGAAGACCAATACAGAGCTGGAATTACCGTGGCTGTTGGGGACTACACCGCAAAATTGCATGTCAGGCTATCATGCGAGGTGTAACTTAATTTTGATTATGTAGGGCTAGTCCTAGACAAAAGGTAACGACACTTGCTGGGATCATTTTTGGGAGAGATATGCACCTATGTATACTACAGCTAAAATTTCCATAAAACCTTTCAATAAATTTGCTAAAAAATACACTTTTTATTTAATTAAAAATTCATATTTTATTTAACATTAGCTAACTATTATCTTATAGTTAGAGCTTTTATTATTTTACAAAAATTAAAAAATCCTTCTTAATAACAACAAGTAGCAATGTTTGGATTTTTTGATGACATTGAAGAAGAAGCTGGACATCTTGGGCAACGTGGATTTTTACATTTTTGCGTGCGAATGTTGTAGTTGTAGCATCTTTTTGCTCTTTTAACACGAAATTGTTTTGGCTTAAGATAAATTTATGATATCGATATTAGAACAGGCCCATATCTTCGGGAATTACTGAGGTACTTAGGGAGAGTACTTTTGTAATTTTTTGAAGTACCTAGTGAATGCCCTGAGGTAGCTTATATTATTTCCGTAAATTCATGGCCCCATATCTAATTATAAAATACCTGATCAAATTTACTAAGATATTTAGTAAAACTTTCCTTTTCTTACTAAGGCATTGCTCTTCCGGACTTTTTATCCACCGTTAGAATTTAAATAATAGGAAACTTTTGTCATTTTATATTTTATTAAACAATAATTGTCTTTATTTATTCAAATGCAGGCAAAAAATAACACGTCATACATATTAATAATCACGTCATTAAAGATGAACAAATAGTTTGACGTTGATCGTAATATTGTTATTGAATTGCTCTTAATATTCTGACTTTTTCATTTAAAATTTTTAATTTTTACATTAAATAAATAAATATTTTAATTTTTCATGGTTTTATTTTTATTTCCCAGAAATTTATTTTTTATGACATAATTATTTAGAAAATTTTAAAATTATTTTACAAACAATTTTTTAATCAGTCCGCTTTGGAGGAGCGTTGAAAAATAATACTCCCGGGAGTAGTTTATACGCTATACTATGTTGTCAAATTTCTGAATAATTGCACTAAGCTTATGATTTTGTAACTTTGCAAAAAGCACAATTTAATATGACTGTATTTATGTACATTATATATCAATTATCTATTAACAAGTAAAAACTTTCGAATTTAACAAAAATTTACTAAGTATTCAATAGTATAAGTTAATAAAATTAATGGGTATATATATATTATTGTCAGGAAATTAACTTGGAAATGTTCTAATTTAATCCATCTTTTGGATAACAATCCATAAGATTAACAAGAATCCATTCACCTTCCGGATTCTGCCAATACCAATTTGCATCCATGGAACCTTCCACTGTCTGAATTTTTAATTTAACAATCAAAGTTTACAATTGTCCTATTAAAAAGTTTACAATTTTCCTATTATTAACATAATATCTGCAACTTTTGTTTAAGAGACGGTATGGCACCTTAATTTTCTCAAGATTCGAATCCTTTATATTTTTCATTTGAAGATTTACATTTTAACATGTTCGGACCCATAGTGTAAAAAATGGTTATACAAGGAATTAGAATGAGGGTTCCTCGTTATATTACTTTCAGGGAAAGGAGATAAATAGATTTTGATTCCTTCAATTTAAATTCTCTAAATTATTTATGTAAATTATTACCTTGCAGTAAAAACATGTTGAATAAGAACAATCTGGATCTGGATCATTATCTTCTACGCAGTCATTTCGACGAAAGTATTTACCATTAATCTTAAATAAATGGTTGAACTAAACTAAACATAATTACAAACAATCATCGCATTCTTTCTATGGCATCGTAAGCAAAAGTTAGGTCCAAAGTATTGTTTAACAATCCACTTTCCATCCGGTCCTAATGCAAAATTTCCTTTTTCATCTAACACGTATAATTCTCCCCGAGTTTGCAAATTATTTGGATCCCAAATTGATTTACGCACTTCTTTGCAATTTGAAGATTCTTGTGAAGGTGCAAGTTCTAAAAAATAATTGAATATTTATTTATTGCTCTAGACTTTTAGTTCATTTAATCTATTAAATAGATCTATTTTTGTTGTATACGAAATTAATCAGACCAACAAATATCTTAAATAAATCAAATTTCTTAAGTCAGCTGCAGATATAGGTCCTGTATATGTTTATTATTTTTCATATTAAAAATATGGTGTTCGTTTCTCGAATTACACTTCTTTAAAATGGCATAATTTTTGGAGCATCATTTTGAATAAAAAAAAACGTAATTTAGTATTTTCCATGGAATAATTTACCTTTTTGATAACTAATGTCATATTCTCCCATATTTCCTCTTTTCATTATTAATACTTCAGTATCATCTTCAGAATTAATAGTTAGAAGTCTGTCAAATTTACAACAAATTCTCGCTCCTAAAAATATTTTTAAATTATTTTTAACCACTCAATCTCAAACCAGTTGCTGTTTTATCTTTGAGATATTTAATTTCTATGTAATCATTTTCACAACGAGTCGTACAATCAAAACCTTCCAATTTTTCAATTTTTATTGTTATACGTTTTGCTTCGATTTTTTTGATTTTATCAGCATTTTGTTGTAACTATAAATTATAAATTCAATTTTGTGTAAAATTAACTATATTTTTTAATTTTTCACCTGAATTGCGAAAAAGCATTTTCCCTTTCTAAATTCTGCAGAGATGTATTGTTTCTTAACTTTTGCTAATAATTTTATAATTTTGCAGTTTTCATCTGAACATTTTTAAAATTTCTCAAAAAATATGTATATAATTACATTTATATTCAGTACATTCATTTCCATCATATCCTGTAGGACATCGACAGTTACAATTATCTAATGGGTCTGGATACCCTCCATTCTTGCATATACCCTTATTTAATTCATATTCTTTTATGTCACATCCAAAATTTATAGATTCAGGTAATGTAGATGTATGTGGATAATCACGAGTGCCTAAATAAATATTATTAGATTCTTATTTACTTTGAGATACTATTAAATTTTAAGGTTGCCAAAACTTGTTGCTTTAAACTTTGATAGGATGGATGTTTTTAACATTTTTGAGGATTTGTTTAAATTAAAATTTATATTTATTTATTTATTTCTTACAATAAATTCTGTTGATAAGTTTTATATCCTTAAATGAAGGTTCAATTCGCTGTCCCATTGTATTTTGATAACCATGCTTCAATGCAACGATTACATATTTTCTAAACAACAAATTTAATTTACTTAAATTTATTTTTGTACTCTTGATCTATATTGAAACCAGAAATCGAATTGTAGTGCATGACTGATCCAAAATCATATGGCATTCCAAAATTTAATGTTTTGTGCCGATCATATTGTGCCCGATACTCCTTAAATTGAAAATTAAATTTAATTATTAATGCAGAAGTGGTAAAAAGGTCACATGCATTTCCGTTAAAGTTTTTTCTTGAGCTGTTAGAGCCGAAAGTTTATTTCCTGTCCTTAATCCCCTGCATATTGGTGCCTACGCTAATTAATATGTTATCAAATAAGAGGAAAATTACTTCTATTTAGCGACCCAGGCGAAAAAACCAAATAATTGAGTTATCAAGCACAACCCTTGTCTATAAAATTCCAAAAAGAGTAATCCATTGAATTAAATCCTGAGTACTGTGGCTTTATTTGAGACCTATGAAGAAATGCAAGAAAAGGAAGGAAAAGTCTGCATTCCTTTTGCATGCTCACATACTATGATTTTATATGAAGAAGGAAACATGTATGAAGTGTCGATTGATATTGCATTAATTTACGCAAAGTCAGAAAATCACTAATTCGCTGGACATTTGCCGGTAAAAATTTTGGAAGGCCAAACAGTCAAAAATTTTCCTTTTTGTGAATATCGGTAGGGAATTAATTTTAAATAGCCTAACTATTTCGTCACAATACTAATGCTTTCATTCGGATGATTATATAAAAGAATTCGGGCTCTTGACCACTCTGCGCATTTTTGCTTTGGTGTTATCCTAATACAAGATAACGCAAGCCCCCATGTCGCAAATACTTCATCCTAAAAAATCAACAAGCGGGTTATAAGGCTACTGCTTATTTTTCTCCTGATTATTCTCTATATAGTCTAAACAATTTTTTTACACATTAATTATTTTATAAAATTTCTTAAAAGATGCCTAGTTTCAAAAATACAATTCATTAAATTTACTCTAACTCATGAAAAACATATAATTTTGACTTATTGCCAGAAAAAGCAACTAGGTATATTCATGTTATAACCTAAATAGGTAATCATTTAACCCAAAAATAAAATGTGGGCCGATAAATTGATACATACTATCATAAAAACTCCAAAAGCTCAACTTACTTCTATAATGTTATCGTAGTTAATCCAAGCAGATTCATTGCGATCCCCACGACTCTGTTCATGCATTATGCCCAATGCGTGCATAATTTCGTGAATTATGGTTCCATGCTTAAAAACGAACTTTAATTATTATGTATACATATAAGGTTGATGGTTAAAATCAAATGGTCATAGCTTTGCCAAATCAACTGAAGTTAGTTGATTTTGGTGTCATTTGATTCGTCGAGCTCTGCGTAAGAGCTTTTCCCAAAAAACAGCTGGGTGCCTCCTATGGTTTTTCGATTTTTCAGTGGCATTTACCGGATATATGTAGTGTAGTGTACCGGTGGTAAAAGTTCGGGGCGTGGTATATGTCATTCGACTTGTCTCGACGAGCTGAGTCGAACGTTACCACTCACTACTTTAGGAAATAATTCTGGACCGAGTTATAGGTTCCGGAAAATTGAAAAACCATAAGGGGAGTAAGGTCGATTTGGTGTGAAAAATTAGATTTTCTGGTGATAGCTCATTCGAAAGAGCTCTTAAAATCAGCTTGATATTACAAGTCTGAGTCGAAATATAGGGCTTGAAACCATAGGTGGGATTTTAGGGTCAAAAACTCGAAAAAGCATGTAATAACTAACTCAAGTGAGCTCGTCGAGCACAGTTGAAAGACATTAAAATCAGCTCGATTGAATGATTAGAAAAAAAGTTATGGCAAAAACAATCTTCGCTGGAAAAACTGTTTTTGTGCTCTACGGAGGGTAGGCCGGGCATGGTCTTCGCTACACGATGACCGCGCTTCGCTGCGGTCGTGCTCGCTTCGCTCGCGGCGACCGTAGCGAAGCGGCGGCCGTCGTTCCGATCGACATGCCCGGCTTCCTCCGCAGCGGCAAAAACTTATTTCCGCGAAAACCTTGTGGAAAGGGGCTGAAACAAACGGTCATAACTTTGCCCAATCAAGTCAGATGTCGGTGATTTTGGTGTCATTCGACTCAGCTCGAAGAGCTCTTTCGAATGAGCATGCATATTCGAATTTCATGCATATTCGAACTATGTCTATAAATGACTTTTACATCGAGATCTCAAATCTAGAATATGAAAAGGAAAGGGAGGTACGGTACTTCAAAAAATATTTTCAGCCATTTAAAGAAAAAAACAGAAAAAACTAGGTGGTTTTATACATAATTTCTTAACGCACTGTAGTAGATCGTGAACTTTGTTTTTTTCTCACTAAGAACCGATAACGTGTAAAATTTGTGCAAATAGCTTAGTAGATAATGTTACCGTTCCACAACTAGGTGGAACATAAACATCAACAGGTTTATCCCACCCAACTCGAACTGCATAACAACCACCATCATCAAAAAAAAATTTTATATTATGTTTGGTATTGACTTCTTTAAATTCTAAACATGTGAAGCTTCTAAATTGATATAAAAATTTCTATTAATATGTTAATTTACAGAACGGGATAATGACTCTCCAGCCCGTGTCATTTTAAGTGAATAATTAGAGCCCGGACCGATGGGTCGGTCGATATAATCCAAAAAATATCAAAAAAAATGCTCGATATTTTTTGGGTTTTCAAAAAAAATAAAAAATTTATAACCATGAATAACAAACTAGTCCCAATATTTTAATGAGATTTTAAATTGGATATTGATGGCCTCGGCCTGATTTATTGATCCTGGGCCTGTAGATTTTACAAAAAATCATGATTGAAAAGTTGAACAACCACTACTCTATTAGAACCATCGTCTCTAATATAACCACCCAAAATGGCTGGGTTTAAAAATATAACTACTGGTGGTTCTATTAGAATAAATACGGTAGTTTATAATTCAAAAAATGACGAATAAATGGTTATTTTTTTGTTTTTATCTTAATTTTATGGCTGATACCTTTTTACCTACCAATTTTTGTGCTTTATTTGGCAATTTGGTGCCTAGCTTACTTAGCAAGGTTTATAAACCTAAAATGACACGTTCTACTAATGAGGTAATTAGTAATAAAATAACTAAAGAGATTTTTCGGTACATATTTACTCCCCCCTCCTAGTTAATTTTTGGTAAATAAGTAAAAAATGCTCAGTCAGTTATAGGTAGGGAACGGATTTATATGGATTTCCATATTTTTTCCTGACCTAGTTGGGTCTTGAAACGTTCAAAAACATAGTTTTGGCATATGTTGATAAGACCGATAATGAGTTATCAATCCATATTTTCCATATTTTTCCATATTTGGCTGTACTTTAGCCGGTGGCCCACTCAGAAACAGGTCAAATTATATACCATTCGATTCGTCTCGGCGAGCTGAGTCGAATGGTACCACTCTTTTTTTGCGGAAATTCCTACGAGCCGAGATATAGGTCCTTGAAAACCGAAAAACCAAAGGGGGGACCAAGCACTTTTTGGGGTGAAAAATTCGAATATGCAAATAATAGCTCATTCGAAAGAGCTCGTCGAGATGAGTCGAATGACACCAAAATCAACGAAATGCGACTTGATTTGACAAGGTTATGATCTTTTATTTTAGCTCCTTACCTATGGCATCTGTGGAGATTTTTGCTGCTACGGAGGCCGCAAATACGTCCAGAGCATGGGAGATAGGAATAGGTTTATGTTACGAGCCCAGACCCAGCGCCCGTAGACTCCCCGCGAGGCGCGTGCTTCGCGCGGAGTTTTGCACAAGCGCCTCGCCGACGCCCCATAGGTTTATGTTGCTTGTTTTTTGTGTTGTAACTTTGTCTAAACTTGTTCAATCCCGGTGATTTTGGTGTTTTTCGACTCAGCTTTTCGAGCTCTTTCGAATGAACTATAATATGGTTAAAAAATTTTTAATGTCAAAAATCACCCCAATGGATTACCAGTTTTCAGGGGCCTATATCTCGGTCGAATCAAGTCGGATTTCGTTGATTTTGGTGTTATTCGACTCATCTCGACGAGCTCTTTCGAATGAGCTATTATTTGCATATTCGAATTTTTCGCCCCAAAAAAGTGCTTGGTCCCCCCTTTGGTTTTTCGGTTTTCAAGGACCTATATCTCGGCTCGTAGGAATTTCCGCAAAAAAGAGTGGTACCATTCGACTCAGCTCGCCGAGACGAATCGAATGGTATATAATTCGACCTGTTTCTGAGTGGGCCACCGGCTAAAGTATATCCCCATATTTTAACGTTCGGTCCATATTTTCCATATTTCGTCCATATTTCGTCATTTTTTGTAAAATTTTGCCAAAAATTGGTCAAAATTTTCAAATTTATGAAATTTTTTTGGCAAAAAAATTTTTTATAAAAATTTTTTGGAAAAATTTTTTGATAATCAATATATTGATAATCAATAATTTTTGATAATCAATATTTTGATAATCAATAATAATCAATATAAATATGTAGATTTATTTGTAATATTATGCATCAAAATTAACTTAATTAACATTTTGCTGCTTAAAAATGCAAATTTTGCGTTAAAATTTTCAGTTTTCGGCCCATATTTGATCCATATTTTAGATTTTAGTCCGTATTTCAGACCATATTTTGAGATTTTTAGTCCATATTATATGTCCATATTTTTCGATTAATAGTCCATATAAATCCGTTCCCTAGTTGTAGGTTATAAAACTCTTCGAGCTGTGGCGAATGAAATTTTATATGACAGACTGACCATTTTCTACTTATTTAACAAGAAAATTTAAGTACCGATTTTTCTAGAACGATAAATAATAATAATTTTAAAGCTTAAAATGTCAATTAAGTTGTGGCACTATTTAAATTCTGAAGAGTTTTACTGTTAATACATGTTTTTCAGAATATAAATTAAGTCTTTACCGTAAAGTATCCAGAGCTTGGTTTATATTTTTAATCCATTCTCCTTAAAAATTTTTGATTAAAATAGATTTTTAAATTTAGAACCATCATCATCAGAAAGTGTATATAGTACGGGCATTTTACTAAAGATGTTCTTAGAAATAACAAGTTGTCGCTTTCGACGTGATTGTCCTCTAGAAGTTTCTTTACAACCTTAGGTGTAAAGTTGTATTAGCTATACATGCATGAAATGTTCGTTGGATGGAAGATGCGCATTGCATATCTTTCATAACATATATGCACATCTTCCATAATTCATTTAGGTATGATGTATTGAATAATACATTAAAAACCGTTCCTTAACCTATCCCTTGAAATTTCTGAAAGTTATAGCCAATTTTAAAAATTTCAGAAAAACGGTTTTAACTTTGAGAAATTTCTAGGGATAGGGTAAGGAACGGCCCCAGACACAGTAGGCGTAGGTCCGTAACATGGAGAAATGTTTTGGAACCATATTTTGTAAACCAAGAAAAAACCAATTGTTTTTTGATTGTACTCTTATGTTTATTGAACTTATAATGTCAAGCAGAACCAAATATTATGAGTAGAGATCGGCCGAAGAGGTCGGTCGATATTTTTCGATAAATGTCGAAACAAAATATCGAAAAATATCGAAAAAATATCGTATCGAGCCGATCTTTAATTATGAATCTGGTCTCGGTCCCATATAATATAGTGACCTCACATTATTCAAGTCTGAGCAGACGATTATAGCTCTGCCTGTCGGTGTTTAGCCTTAAACGATCAATCCCTACATAATGTTTTAACTTGATTATAAATAAAAAAATGTTAAAGGTCCCAAATTAACTAAAATTTACATTCACGCTGATCTTCTATCCTAGAGGCTATATCCTCTGGGAACGTAGAAACATCACCAAAACCAAGAAAGTCAGTATCTTCACAGCCACGGACCAAACCATCAGCATCACGAGTTCCTAACATAGTGTCATCCTTTACACTTCGTTTACCTCTAGCTTCGGGAGGTACATTTAATTGTTCCTCAGTCTGAAATTTTATATTGACGTTATTAATTTTGTCTGTTAACTATGGATGACGGGCGAGGTTCTCTATCACAAGGGCACTTTTCACGTAATTTCATATATTCATTGAATGATTCATTCAGTTTTTTGTATTCCTCTAGTCCAAGTCGATCACATTGATTTGTTGGCCGTTTATACTAAAAATTTAATAAGTTTTAAATCACATAGTAATAAGTAAGGCTGTGATTTATAGGCAAATGCCTATTTTTTCTGCAAGCTTGGGATGATGTAATACGTTCAAAAAACGTGTTTTTAGCTTGGTCCGAAGCGTCTAGCATGACTTTTAATTTGCCTATTTCTGCCTATTTCGGACTTTTTGAGCCTTTTTGCCTATTTTGTAATTTTCGGTACTATTTTTGCCTTTTTAGCGATTTTTTCTAAATTTTGCCTAAAAATCAGTGAAAAATCTAAAAAAATCAGTCCCGGATTAAAAAAAAATCAGTGCCAACTCCCATTTTTAATGTATAGTACGACAAATTGAGTATTTTTACTCTGTTGGACATTTTGAGATTGGACGTTTTGGTGTGGGACATTTTGTCGTGGGTCGTTTTGTGGGTTGGACGAGATTTACTTTTTGTCAGTTATCGACATTTTTATAAAAACGACTCCATTTTTGCTCAAAAAATGTTTAAAAATGTTGAATAAACGGCAAAAGGTTTTAATAAATAGTTCATAATTAAAAAAATGACGAATAAATGGTTATTTTTTGCTTTTAGCTTAATTTTATAAGCCAGATAACTTTTTTACCTGCCTATTTTTGTGCCTTTTTTGGCTTTTTGGTGCCTATTTTAGGCGCCTATTTCACTGATTTTACATGCCTAACTATCACAGCTTTAGTAATAAGTTTTAAATCGCACTTATTTTGCTTGGACCAATCAAAATAATTGATGATCTAACAAGTTTCTAAAAAGGCATGCCCAACCAGCGATATGTAGTAGGAATAGGTGTATGTTACTTGTGCAGAACCCAGCGACCTCTGACTCTCCGCAAACGCGTGCCGCAAAACCTCGCGCTATTTAGAATTGATTTTTAAAAATCCCGACAGCGCCGCATGCACTGTCGGGATTTGAGGGATAAACATGCTTAGATTTTTTAAATGAAAGAATTAGGCAGAGATGTTTAAGACTCTTGGTCTTGATTCCTTTGGTCCCATATGTATGGCATGCAAAACAACAAAAATTTGCCCTATGAGACCAAAAATTGTCTCTAGTCTTATTAATTTTTGGTCTTGAGCCTTGGGATCAAGTCTTGGTCTAGAAGAGTAGTCTTGTTTTTGGTCTCGAGTCCTGACAATTTTGTGTATTGGACATATCTAAAATTAAGGATACAAGAAGATTAAATCGATATCAATGGATCATGGGAATTAAAGCCTTCGGCGCCGCAGGCAAAAATTTTAAAAAATTTGGAATGCCAGGGACAAGAGTTCTTGGTAATAGTGTCGTTTCCCAGCCCCATTTTTTCCTCCCAATTTTTTGCCCTATGTTTGTACGGAATGGTCAAATTTTCCCCTTTCTTTCATCAAATTTACCTTTCCATATTTTGCCTAAAAACAATCAAAAAGATTAATTTGTGATATTTAAAAAAGTATTAGAGTAATGAGAAGAATCATTTTCCCAATTAATAAAAATGGAAGAACTAAAGAATTTCAAACCTATTGATTTATATGAAAAATTACGTTTGAGTGATAATGATTTCGATGCATGGCTTGAAAGCTTGGACTTCTTCATGGAAAGAGAACTTGCTACAAATGTGGGGGTCGAACAACAATAAGTGTTAAGAAAGACGAAAGATTTCTGTGGCGAAAACGATTTGACAATATTGAAAATGTTTTTTATAATTTTTGGCATCATGTCTCACTTTTTTATCCTTGTGAAAGAAATGAATAAAAAATTAATCTTTTTGATTGTTTTTAGGCAAAATATGGAAAGGCAAATTTGATGAAAGAAAGGGGAAAATTTGACCATTCCGTACAAACATAGGGTAGAAAATTGGGAGGAAAAAATGGGGCTGGGAAACGACACTATTACCGAGTTCTTTTCTATTTTTTGCAAAGAAAAATAAATTAAGACAAGTCTTCAAATTTTGATTCAAACCCAACCCTCTGTTAATAGAATAGGAACGGTAAATGTCCTTCTTGTCTACTTTAATAACAATTCCCAAGCAAAACAAGTCTCTAGAAACTCACGCAGCTAAGTTCCTTCTTAATTAGCTCATTATTTAGCTTCAGGTCTACAGTGCCCGTGCATACTTTTTTTGATACTGATAAAAATTCAATGTTTGTAGCCAACATTGGTTTTCCTTCCAAATTCATGTCAGGTCCTATCATTGTAATTGCACCACCCTTATGTTATAAGAATTTTTAATAAAACAACATTTCATTCGATAAATTAATTCAACTAATTCAGAATGAAATTATAAACTAATGACTAAAAAAGTAAAACCTAAGACCTAATAAATAATTTACTTCAGTCTGCTCATTGCGAAACTTTATTTACTATGTATGTATTACTGCGGGGAACTACATATAAATAATTTACCTCCTCCACAATTTCATGAATACTTTTATCCTCAAGATTAGCAATAACAACACTTCCATAATCATAAACATTTCCATTCATTTCATCAGTTAAAATTGCAAAATTCATTCCATTATTTCCCAATTGTATTGAAAATAATTTAATATAATTTTCTTCCCTATTTAACAAGTCAAGAAAGCGTTTTCCACCGTAATAAGTTCCAATTTTTCCAGTTAATTTAAATGTTTTGCCAAACTCAATTCTGAAAAATATGCATATAATATAAATTTGTTTAAGACAGGGTTCGGATCGAGAAAATGTTAAGTGTAAGTACAAAAAGTTCAATTTGGAAGTACATTGGGGGAAGAATTTTCAAAATATAAGTACGCTATAAAAAAAATTTTCAAAAACTTTTGTGGTGCCGAAGGCGCCAAAAAGTCTTTCATTTTTTGCGCCGCAGGCGAAAATTTTGAGAATTTTGGAGGTCCTTAAGCCAGATTTCTTTCATTTTTTGCGCCGCAGGCGAAAATTTTGAGAATTTTGGAGGTTAAATTTAATTTTTTAACCAAAAAGTCTATTTGTAAGTACGTACTTACAAATAAGTACATTTTTAATTTTGGAAGTACGAAGGTCGATTTGTAAGTACTGTACTTCCAAAATAAGTACGAATCCGAACCCTGGTTTAAGATTATCCTATAACGAATTTTGCCAAGATATTCGTTCTAAGTAGAGATCGGACCAAACAAATATTTGACGTCGGAAAATTAAATATTTGATTAAATATTTGTTTATGAGTTTTTGGACCTTGTCTGGGTAAATTATTCAACAATAAACTATTCTTAAATAAGTTACGTTTTTTCTGTAAAAGAGAAACCAACAACAACATTAACACCAAATTTAATCCAATACTCTTCTTCTAATCTTTCAAAGCCAATTCTTGTAGCATAAATTTGAAATTCAATTCCATGTTTTCCATATTCATCATCATCTTCATATGTTTTACAAGAATTGGCATAATCACTTTTTGGATTATTTTTTATCTGAAATATTATTAAAAGATTATTGACACTAAACAAATTGCTGCATTTTACCTTATTTACTTATTGCATATATATTATAACTTTATTGGGTAAATGTCCGGTTGGTGTCCTACATGTCCGCAAAGAGAATGCGCATTTTTCCTTCCTTTTCTTGCATTTTTTCTGCGAGGAGTGGCGCCCATTTTTCCTTTGTGTATGGTAGCCTTTTGGCATGTCGAAGGAAAGAGGGAAAATATAAAAATTAATTACAAATAGAGTACTTAATTTAATACTAATAAAGTTATTATAACCAGCTACTTTGTTACACCCCTTGATCCCTGTAAATCCTCTGATATCCTTCATAATCCCTTATATCCCCTATATTACTCCAAATCATTACCCATTCAACTTACATGTATCATAAAATCGAGTAGGACTCCCCAACTTATAGTAATACTTCGATTTTTAACTGAAAAAATGTGTAATACATGATAAAAAAATTTTTTCCCAATTTTTCGTTCTTGCGTTTTGCGTTATTTGCGTTAAATTATGCGTTAATCTATTTGTAATTAATTTTTATTTTTCCCTCTTTCCTTTGAGATGCCAAAAGGCTACCATACACAAAGGAAAAATGGGCGCCACTCCTTGCGAAAAAATGCAAGAAAAGGAAGGAAAAATGCGCATTCTCTTTGCGGACATGTAGGACACCAACCGGACATTTACCACTTTATTGCCCTATTACTGTCGCGGTACTAGTGCCGAAAATACAAGACCCACCAGGTTTATTGTTTTAGTTAAAAATTGGTCAGTGAGTTGGTCAATACCGATAAATTCCGAAAAATACTGTCGATATTATAGTAAAATCCGATCTCTAATTTTAATTCCACATTCATGACAGAAAAAGTGACCCTATCTGAAAGTAAGGGCGGCATCCAATTTTTTCCATATTTCTAAAAATATTTATTTTTCTTATATTTTTCTCTCTATTTTTGATGTGCCGTAAGGTTATAAACGCAAAAAAATTATTTTTCCGTGTTGTCCGGGAACGCTATGTGTCCGTGTGTGTGTGTCAGTGTTGTCCGTGACCGATGTGTGTCCGTGTGTGTGACCGTTTGTGTCCGTGTTGCCGGACCTACACGGTCACGGACACACATCGGCCCCGGACACAAACACACATGGACATATTGGTCCCGGGACAACACGGACACACATCGGTCCCGGACAAGACGGACACACATCGGTCACACACACACACAAGTTATAAGAAAAACAATCATTTTGCGTTTATAGCCTTACGGCACAAATCAAATATAGGGAGAATAATATAAGAAAAATAAATATTTTTAGGAATATGGAAAAAATTGGATGCCGCCCTTACTTTCATATACTGCCGAAAAAGTTATCTTCATTATCCTTAAATGTCTCAAGAAAATTTTTAATTTTAGTTTAGTTTAGACTAAAATACATACCTGCTTGCCAAATTTTGTATAATAGCAAATTGTCAAATTGACTGAGTTCCAACTAAAATAATTTAAAAAATTATGATAAACCGATTTATCTTAAATGCTGGCTAAACTATTTGGTGAAACACACTTATGAATAAAATTTGGGTATTATGCGGTTTAATTAAATTTTAGTTTCATTATTTATGTTAAAACCTAAGTATGTAATTTTATTAATATGAAAAATAGAAGTTTGACCATTATGAGACCACAACAATTTCTGCGCTAGTTGTTATTTATTTAGTGAAATAAGCATTAAAGCATGATCAGCACCTTTTAATTACCCTATATATGACAATTTGTGCATTGATGTATGGAGGTGTGGCAGAATGGAAAAGTACAAGTATAGAGCAGAACCGGGCAGATAAATATACAAAAATTAATTAATTTTATGACATACTCTCTCATTTCATTTAAGTTGCTAGATTGATATATGCATGTTTCTGATGCATCAATTCCGGATAATCTTTGCTCCCTTGCTTCCGCATTATTACAAGCAAGATTACTCAAAGATGACCAAAATTCATAGCTATTTGTAACAAAATTTTGATTTGTAGTAAATACATCCTAGAATAGAAAATATTTTTTATTTAAGCTTTGATCGAAGCAAATAAAAGCACTAGGAACCGTTTAAATTTTCAAATTTAATTCCTTACACAATGGCTAGTAGTATGAAATTTATATCCATCAAGTTTTAATGTTAAATGGCAAGATTTTGATGGAAATTCCATTTGATCATAAAGGCTACTCATATAATTCCACAATTCCATATCTAATCCAAGAAGTGAAATTGCTTCGTTCTTTAAATAACAAAGAAATTATGAATATTTTTCTAAATAATTAGTGTTTAAAAATATCATGCAGAAGTGGGATCAAATTATTGTACATATGTGGACTGAAAGTATATAGGGAAATATTTTACCAGAGTATGGGGGGGGGGGAGTGTTGTATAGTGTCATTATATAAAAACAAGCTTGTGATAAAATATAAGCCAGTGTCGGCTTGAATCCCGTCAAAAATTTCCCGACTTTCGAATTTTTTGATGAATATCATCAAAATGACTCAAAAAATTAAATACCCCTTCAGCAATCATTTGAAAACTATTTTCTTTGTGTCCATCTCTTTTGCTAAATAACAAATTAATTTTATATTTTGCACTTGATCCATAATCCAATTTTTTCCCGTCTAAACCAGTTAAACTAGCGAAGTGTGTGTCTTCATTGCCTAGTTTAAGTGTGAAGATGGTAAAGGTTGCGTTTTCTTTTGATGGAGGTTCCATAAATCCGTTGGTTTGATTAATCAGTCCAGTAATGTTCACAGAATTTTGAAATGAGAAGCTTAAAAATTAAGATTATCGTACGAAAGTATTGGACCGAAATCCCCAATACTACCGAGATAGTAAAATCATAGTTATTTTGAGTCATTTAAATCTCCATTCTACCTCAATTCTAACTTACTAGTATAGGTCCCTCCTCCTAAAAACGAAATTATTTTAATCATAACAACCGAGAACACTGGAACTTTTACGCGATCAACTCCCGGGGAGCCTTAATTTTTTCGCATAAAACGCAAAACTATTATACTAGTATATATTAGTGATGCTCGGGTATCCCGATCCCGACTCCCGACTCGGGAAAATTTCCCGAGTTTTTGGCCTCCCGATCCCGATCCCGACTCCCTGTGTCAATTCCCGATTAAGTCGGGAAATTTTTACACCCCTAAGAATGGATTTTTCTGACAAAATTATATTTTCATTTATAAAAAATGAAGAAATCTGGCCTCTTGGTCTCCTAAAATTCCCAAAATTTTCGCCTGCGGCGCTGAAAAGGGAAGATTTTTGGCTTAAGGATCTTCCAAATTCCTAAAAATGTTCGCCTGCGGCGCTGAAAACAGAAGAATCTGTGGAGTTTTAGTATAGAAGATTTCAGTGATTTACTAGGATTATGGTGAATTTGAAGAGACAACGAGGGATTTGCAGTAATAAAGAGAGATATCAATGGATTATTAATGTTGCACAGAGGGTGTTAATACTATAGAGGGATATGAAGAGATATGTGGCTAGTTCACCAAAATTCCAACAAAATTGAACGTAAAAATATTTTTCTTTGTTTCACTCTCTTGTCCTCTATTTCATTCCAACGGAGAGATTCTAAGGACTTAAGGTCAATGGCAACAATTATAAATCAAAGCTGGGCTCTGGCTCAAAGAAAAAGCCCCCAGCAATATCCAACACTGATTATCTCTGCGGTTACTAGGTTTTTTGGACAGGCTGTTGGCTTATCTTTCCAAATAATCGGGGAAATAAACTCTTAAGTTACCCTTAAGATCGTTCAAGACCCCTTTCTATTTCACTCCAATGAGAGTCAAAATTTTTGGCTGCGGCGCAAAAAATGGTTGAAATCTGACTTCTTGACCTAAAAATTCTCAAAATTTTCGCCTACGGCGCTAGTAGGCTTCTTTACCTTTCAAAATTTTCAATATTTTTGCCTATGGCGCAAAAAATCGGAATTTTT
Source organism: Meloidogyne enterolobii (assembly GCA_963681835.1). NCBI lineage: Eukaryota > Metazoa > Nematoda > Chromadorea > Rhabditida > Meloidogynidae > Meloidogyne > Meloidogyne enterolobii. Next base: position 3,075,807 of record CAVMJV010000014.1, on the reverse strand, counting down.
GGCGCCGAAGGCGCCAAAAATTTTTGAAATTTTTGGAAAATTTTTTTATTGCTAATTCCCGACTCCCGATCCCGACTCCCGAGGTCATTTCCCGACCCGACTCCCGTTTCCCGATTCCCGGGTTTTTTCTTCTCCCGAGCATCACTAGTATATATGTATATAACCTTTTGTGGGTGAAAGAAAATCCAATTTTTGAATAAACATTATATTCGATTTTATATTCATTTCTATTATTAACACGTTCAAAAGATTTCCTTCGAGCACAAACACGCATTTCTATTGCATGTTGTCTTGGCTTTTTGCACTTGCTTCCGCCTTCTTTATTTTTAAGCTGTTTTTAACAAAGCTTTAATCAGAAAATTTCCGACAAAATACCTCAATACGTTCATCATCCCCTTCCAATTTAGAGTTATAGCAAATTATAAATGTTGACCACATTTCTCTTTAAAATTTAATTGGATCAGTTACTAATTAAATTTAAAGTTTTTTACTCTTCACATTCTTCGTTATAATCTTTTTCAACTGTTTTACATCCTTTATCAGCATCATTAACATTCACTTTTTCAAAGTTCCGTGGCAAACATCCAAGCTCATATATATTTGCAGATAATTGCAAAATATGTGGAGCATAGTTCACTTTCCTTTTATAGAAATCCTGAAGGAGACTAATTAAAAATAAACTGCAATAAGCAATGTAATTATGTACATATATCTTTTTTGGGTACCCGACAAAATTTTCAGAATCAATCGGACAAGAAGTAAACATGCGACTTTAGTGACAGTGCTTGCTAGATTTAGTTTAGACCCTTACAAATGTTTTGTGACTGATCTAACAAGATTGAAAAAACTTTTGCTTCTCCTCAAGATCATCCCCCCACCCCACCCAAAGTTGAACTCAGTCATTGCTAAAATATCAAAATATAATTGAACTATACCACATCCACGGGGCATCTATTCATCATTTTCCAAATAAACTGGCGATTAGCAGGGTTTGCCTTGATGTTTTTAGGTTGCCCCAACATAATATCCAATTTTAAAGCAAAAATGCCGGGATAATCATCAAGCAAAGGCATTGGATTTTTATCAGAATTAAAAAATTCTTTATCAATCTTACTAGCTGCTAAAATCTTTTCTTAAATATTTATACTTTGCTGAAATTAATTGGGAGTCTCTAACCTTTGTGAGAGTTATCCTTGCCTAGCAAGTAATTAAGAAGAACCGATGGTGTGGTATTGTGTAGGTAGATCAAGTCACTATAATTTAAAGTGTGATTAAAAAGATAGATAGGGGATGGTATAGTCAATTTATCTACGAATCTTATTTTTTTAATTCTCGAATCCACTACAAGGAATTATTTTATTAAAAAGCTATTTTAGAGCAAAGATGACACTTTCTGCTTATAATTTGGTTCTTTAAGGAAGATATATACCAACTCTTTAAGAAAGATATCAGCAAATATTTCCATGTCAGTTTTTCCTTCATTAAATATCATGAAGCCATTCCAATTAATATTTTTCTCGTTTCCAAGCTTAGCTTCCATTTCCGAGTTGAGGCAGAGTTTACTGTCCCCTTTCTTTGTTAGTTCATAGGCTTTGTTAAATTTCCAATTTCCTTTCGAATTAGGAGAAAGTTGGCTGGGATAGCAGAATAAAATTCTGAAATTTGTATCAATTAAACTTTTTTATAACATAAAAAATAATATTATGACCCCAAAAATTATTCTAAAGATTTATTAAAATTAATTATTTACCCGCTACATCCCGCCACATCATTAACCGGCATTTTATCAGCATTAATGTCCTTCTCCATAATTACTTTAACAGTACTTATGGGCTCGAACATTTTGTCGTTTATGGAGCAATTTATTTGAAAAATATGAAAACAAAAAACCATTAAAATGGCCAATAAAGCCTGTAAAGGCATTATAACCATTTTCAATGAAAATCTAAAGAATGTTTTTTAATTTCTAAATTTCACTCTCGTTATAACCCCTAATCAAGGGAACCTATAGAAAGGAGTATATAGCTAATATGGCGTTCGTTATACATTGAGAATAATTTTGAAGACTTTAGTTAATGTTGGTTAACTAAATAATCCGAGCGACGTTATGTTCAGGTTATAGCCCGTGTCAATTATATGGATATTGTAAATTAGCTAAATAAATTTAAGTCTAAGAATTTATTCATTTATTGCTTAGAACTGCTGACTAATAAAAATAGAAAAATTTTTTCCTAAAACAAAACTAAAATGAAAACTAAAAATACTATGTAGTAATAGAAAATTATGCACAGAAATAAATAAATTTATTTATAAAATTAAAAAAAGGAAATCAACAAAAATATGATTCAACAGATAAACGATGAAATATTTTATAAATTTAAAATTCATTACTTAGATAAAATAAATTAACTAATTTTTTAAGTATGTAATTAAAAGTGCTCTAAATGGCATTATTATTACCAAAAAATATTTTTTAATTTTTAACTTTGAATCTCTTTATGACCCCAAAAAAAGACTGGGCAAAGATGTGGGATTAAGCGAAATGCCATTATAAACTGAGAAATACTGAAAAAAATTTTTAAGGCCTTTGATTGTGAATCAGGGCCGTAGAGTGGCTATATAATCGTTTATGTGACACTATATCCAATTGGAGTTATAACTGGATATATAAATTAAATAATTTTTAAAAATTAAAAATTTATTTGTCGAAATTGGTTAGAAATAGAAAATTAATTATTCTAGCACCATTATAAAATAAAAGTTAAAAATTAGAGAAAATTAAAATTTAAAAATTTAGTAAAAAGGGAATCAACATTGTGTGTGGGCAATCAACAAAGTGTTGATGACTGTTTTATAAATTAAAAAAAAAAGATTTTATTACTAAATAGCTAAATATTTACAAATAAGTTAAATGAATAATCAGCTAATTTTCTGTTTAAATTTTAATAGTAAATTATTTAGTAGTTGATAATTAGATGAATAATCTAAACATTTTTAAATTTAATTTCGGAATTTTGCCTATAAAAAATAATTTTTTGTGCTCAACTGGGAACAAGAATTAAATTGGAGACTTAATTTAAATTTAAAACAATCAGCGTTTATACTTAAAAATTAACAAGTCCCATTTTAGACTGTAGATATCTAATGGATAGTGTGAATTAGATTTTGAAAAAACAACCATATAATAAAAATGAGACCAAATTCGTAGTGGGTAATTAAATTAGATGGAATTCTGTTATAAAACGAGGGTTAAAAAAAGATGGCAATAAAAGTTAGTCTTTTAATAAGTTCAGCAGAAAAAATATATTTAAAAATTGATAAATTAAATTGATAAAATGTAATTAAAAATACAGAAAAAAAATTTCAATAAAATTCTTTGAGAATTAAATGTTTCGAGATATCATATTTAAATGGTTTTGTCTCCAAATCATTTCCAAAATTTGTTTCTACAGAACAACATTTCAAACCAACACAAGGTCTATCAAAAGTTTCCTTTACTAATGTAGCTTTACCTTTAAAACTTATTGTTAAATAATTTTTAATTAAATATATACCAATTTGTTTTCCATTTTGTGTGAAGAAGACATAAGGAAATTCTTCATTTAATTTATTAGTTGGAGGATAAACTAATCCACAACCAAAAATATCATTATTATTGAAATCTGTTAAAAGATCGAACTCTTCACATTTCTCGTTATAAATTGTAGTATTATTTGCAGAATATAAGGTATAATTATTTTTATTACAATTTTTAAAACCAATATTGATCCAAACTGCCCACTTTTCTCTTTCAAATTTACATTTAACTTCAAAATAATATAAAGAATAATAGCTTTGTAAGGGGTTAAACGAATTTTCTGCACAAACACGAGCATACCTATCACAACCTAAAATATCCACAACCTAAATTAAATTTGAAAACTTAATTAATTTACCACCTTTCCCATCCAAACAATTAATATATTCAATATTTTCATCATTAATTATATTTACAAATCCGTTGCCTTTAATACAATTACCAATAGGTTTGTTTGTATTTATACAATTATTGAAACAACATTTGTCATACCATTTTGTACCAATTTCACTCCATTTATTTTTAATTTTAATAAAATCCTATAAAAAATTTGACTCTATATGAAACGAAGTCGGTAATCGTTTTTTTCATTACTTTTCTCCATTACTTTTTTCCTTCATTGATATGACAGAATGGTCAGCATTTTCCTCCTTGTTCAATTCCATTATATTTGCATGTGGCATAATCAAAAGAAATGATAGAGAAAAGAATTAATTGAAAGGAGAATGACTCAATACAGGCAATTAATTTCTCCTGTTTTCTTTTTGTGCCGACACAGGCTAACAAGTCATGGTCTGACAAGTTACAGTCATAACGGACAGACAAACACGGACAGACTCGGACAGACAAAACACGGACGGACTCGGACAGACAAACACGGACAGACAAAACACGGACGGACAAAACACCAGACAAGCACGAACGGACACAAACAGAAAATCGTGTTTTGTCTGTCCGCGTGTGTGTTTTTGTCTGTCCTCATTTGTGCCACTGGTAAAAAGAGTGGAATTGAACGAGGAAGAAAAGACTGACCAAAAAGATTTTATAATTAATGAAGGAAAAAAGTGATGGAAAAAGTAATGAAAAAAAACGATTACCGACCTCGTTTCAGATAGTGCCAAAAATTTAATCAAATTAAAATAAAAATTATTTTAATATTAAATTAATCACACAATCAAAATTACAATTCACCGCTTTTGTCATATTACTTGAACTCTGAGTAAATTCATCATCAAACTCGTCAGAACTGTCGGCCGCCTTTTCGACAAAAAATTGTTTAATATCATTCAAAGTAGCAGGAACTCGGCAACAAGGACAATTTTGGACCTAAAAATGTTAAAATTAAGTAGTCAGGTCGAGGCCTCGTCAATGACAGAAGTTAAATATACATCCCTAAGGATTGACTTTCTGTAAAAATAGAAGAAATCTTGCTTCTTGGAATTCTAAAATTAACAAAATTTTGTCTGCATCGTTGAAGATAGAAAAACATAAGCCGTTAAAAATTATTACTGACCCTCTACGTACCAGACATCGAACCTTTCGAACTGACTCCCGGTTCCGATTTTCGAGATTATTTCTCTGTAAACTTTCGATTTCAAAAATTTTTGAAATATTTTTAGTTTCGATATTCGTATTTCATCGATTTACAATTTTCGAAATATATTTTTTAGAAACAGCTTCATCCTGATCTACTCAATTAAATTAAAACTAGTGGAGAACATGCGGAATAAAGCTTTTTATTTAAAATTTTGATTATTTTTATATTTTTAAAATAACTCCCTATTTTTTGCCCTTTTTTTGACTAATTTTGCCCTATTTTTGCCATATTTTCGAGTGGCTGCGCCCTATTTTAGAGGTTTGGAAAAGGCCACCCTGATACGGCCCAATTAACTATTAGCATTTATTTAATCAAAAAACTTATAATGATGTTTTTTTGCTAATATTAAATTAAAAATTTAAATTTCCTCACCCCCTCAGTAATCCAACGAGTAATACAATATTGATGGTATGTATGATTACAATTTTTCAGGATATAAACATTTTCATGATCCAATTGTGATTGACAAACAATACAACAGCCAAATTTGTAGGAAACCTTTTTTAAATTCTAAGAAAATTTAAAGAGTTTTAAATATTATTTAAATAAGTTTGAAATTTACATGTTTATACAAGTGTCTAGAGTTTGGGCTAGCTAGTTTTTTCGAAATATTTTTCTCAACTCTAAAAATTTTTTTTAATTTTTCTCAACTCCTGTCCTGGTATAACCCTCTTGTCCCTGGTAAATCTTTGTAATTATCTATGGGATGTATTTGATAAATCTTTTTATTTGATAATCAGAAATTGTAACCAACCTTAAGGGGATCGAAAGTATTTTTTGGAATGCTTTACCTTCGTTTCACGTTGATTTGGCGTTACTGTTCTCGACTTTGGGAAGAGTTGGATCTTTTAAAGCCTATTTTTATTAGATTCGATAGAGATATTAACATAGTTTTTATTCATTTTTTATTGGAAAGATACAAAATGGTTGTTTTAAATGTCCGATTATAATTTACATCCCTTTAATGATTACAAACATTTTATATCCCAAAAGAAGATAATTATCTTTAGAGTTAAGAAAAAATATTTCCAAAAAAACTGGGTGGGCGGCGTAATAAAGTACATACATATGTATATTAAAATTAAATGAGAATAAATAATTCTAATTTTTTATTTAACTAGCGGAGGGGGTCGCCCTTCGGGCGAGCCCCTTCCGCTAGCCAAATTCTAAACATTACATAAACTTAAATTAAAATACCTCATACCTAAAACCCCAGTCTTCAACTATTAACTCTAATTCAACTATTAACTAAAACTTTCAACTTCCAACTATTAATATCTGTCTACTATTAACTATCAATTTTAACTATTAACAATGATTCAACTATTAACTAAAACTTTCAACTTCCAACTATTAATATCTATTCTACTATTGACTATCAATTTTCACTATTAACTATTAACAATGATTCAACTATTAACTAAGACTCAATTTTCAACTATTAATATCTATTTCAACTATTAACTATTAACCAACTTTCAAATATTAATTTACAACTATTAACTATTAACCAACCTTCAAATATTAATTTACAACTATTAACTATTAACCAACCTTCAAATATTAATTTACAACTATTAACTATTAACCAACCTTCAAATATTAATTTACAACTATTAACTATTAACCAACCTTCAAATATTAATTTTTAACTATCAACTATTAACAACCCTTGTGAATTAACCGTTGTCAGACTTCTAACTCAGTCACCACCACTTTTTTCTCACCCATTGTGGAACCGTTTTCTCAAGCCTATTGAACGACTATTTTTTCTTTCCTATTGACGGACCCTTTTATCTTACTTATTGGCGAACCCTTTTCTCAAACTTTTTGTCGGACACTTCTCTTGCTTGTTGCTCGAAATCTTTTCTTCCCACTTTTGTCAGACCCTTTTTACCCGTTTTCGGGTCCATTTTCGCTTGCCATTATTCCAGCCATCGCCAGACCCTTTTCATACATTTTCGCTCACCATTATTCCAACTGTTGCCAGACCTATTACACTCAGTTACGGGACCCTTTTCGCTCACCATTATTCCAACCATTCCCGGACCCTTTTCACTCAGTTACGGGACCCTTTTCGCTCACCATTATTCCAACCATTTCCGGACCCTTTTCACTCAGTTACGGGACATTTTTGCTCACCATTATTCCAACCATTTCCGGGCCCTTTTCACTTAGTTACGGGACCCTTTTCGCTAACCATTATTTCAACTATTTCCGTACCCTTTTCACCCAATTACGCGACACTTTTTGCTCACCATTATTCTAACCATTTCCAGACCCTTTTTACCCATTTACGAAACCATTTTCACTTACCATTATACCAACCATCGCTAGACCCTTTTCACCCATTTTGGGACCTTTCCAACCCTTTCCGGACCTATTTCACCCAGTTACGGGACCCTCACCCATTTACGGTACCCTTTCTGCTCACCATTATTTCAACTATTTACAGACTCTTTTCACATTTACGGAACCCTTTTCTTTCCAACATTACTGAAACTCTTCCCACAATCTAATTACTATCAGACGAAAAAAAATGAAAAATTTCCAAAAAAACCCAACCAAATTCTAGAAAATTCACATTCTTTCTTTTCTTCCCTAAATACACACTACATATTTTTCTTTTCAAATAAAACAAATTTTAAAAAACAAAAAAACAATCAAAACACATCTTAAATACAATTAACAAACAAAAAAAAATAAAAAAAATTCCAAAAAAAGACAAAACAAATTCTAAAAAATTCACATTCTTTCTTTACTTCTCTAAATACACACTATTTTCTATTTGGGATATTTTGTCATTTTTAATTAAAGAAATAAACACAACGCCAAACACAGCAAAATTTAAAGCTGCGGACAAACAGAGAACTCTAAAATTATATATAGGATTATAGTAAACCAACCACATATTTACAATAAATATTCTTCAATTTAATTGTCATATCATTATTCTTTTTGTCAGCCTTTTTAAATAAAAAAAAGTTAATAGTATTTAAAACAAAAATTCATTACATAATACCTAATTTAATTTACCAAAAATATTTTAATTAGAAAACACAATTTCTCATATATTTTTAAGTCTTTACCTCCCTAATTTTTTCCTCCAAAGAATTAATTTTCGCATCTTTTTGCTTTAAACAAACATCATTTTCAACAATTAATTTTTGAAAATTTTGTTTAATTTCTTCAATTTTATTTTTGTGGTTAGAATTTATTTTTTCAATTTTCTAAAAATATTTTAAAAATATTTAATAAAAATCACCCAACTTTATCCATTTCCTTCAATTCATTTTCAAGCAAAAAATTTTTATTTTTAAGATTAATTTTTCTTTTTTTATTTCTTTTTACAGTCTTTTCACTCTTTTCAACAATAGTATTTTGAAGTTTAATTAAATCATTGTTTTGTGTTTCAACACTTAATGACCCTTCTTTATTCATTTTGTAGACAATTTCTTAAAAGATAAATAATTAAAGCTAAATTATTAGTTAAAGGTTAAATAAATTGAAATAATAAGCAAATTAATTTCCTTATTCAAATAGCATGTAAGTCTGGAATGTATGTATGTAAGTCTTTAAAATTTTTTTAAAAAGAAAAACTTACTACTAAATTAGAGTTTTTAAAGTTTTTTAGTAATATGTACATATAATTAAAATTTGTTAAATTATATTTTAAATTAATGCTGATCCACCACAAATAATATTTAAGCTTTTCCGAAAAAGGTTATATTATTTTTCTTAAATTTATTTTTAAATAATTTAAAACTTTTATCATTTTTGAATAATATTCTTTGATTCTAGAATATTTAAAAAACAGACAAGAATTATTATTTCTCTGAACTGTGTTTTGGTCGTTACGTGTTGACCTTTCCATGTTATGAAAAGACCGTGTTTTGCCCTTTACCCATAATTTCCTCAAAACATTTTCTTATCTTTAATTTTTAAAATATTCCCTCAACAAATATTCTATAAAAATTTATAATTTTTAAGTTCCTTAAATAAAACTTACTTTGGGCAAAAAAACTTTAAGTATATAAATATTTTTTATTCAGTTACCTTTTCCGACATTGACGTAACGTTTATAAATTTAAGAAAAAAATTACTTTATTTAAATGCCATAAAACATATATTTTTTTCAATTTTTTTTTATGAATTATCTGTTTTAAAAAGATATTATTTTAAATTTAAACAAATTCATTTAACTTTTTCTAAAAAAATTAAATTTATACTCTATTAATCATTCACTCCAAAACAAGATTTTCAGAAGATAATTTTTAAAAAATATGAAAACACCAAAACAAATAGAAGAATGGTCATTTTCTACTGACAATTCTAATAATATTAAAAATAAAATTGGAGATGAAACACTTGTTGAAGAAGAAAATAATTTAACAGAGAAAAGTTGGGTAATAGTGTCGTTTCCAGTCCACATTTTTTCCTCCCAATTTTTCACCCTATGTTTGTACGGAATGGTCAAATTTTCCCCTTTCTTTCACCAAATTTGCCTTTCCATATTTTGCCTAAAAACAATCAAGACTTCTTTTTCCTTCTATAATAGCCAGAAAACATTTTCCATGCTTGGTGATTCTCCTTGTGAAAGAACTGAATAAAAATTAATCTTTTTGATTGTTTTTAGGCAAAATATGGATTTTTTTACTTCCCCAAATTATTCAAACATTTTTCGCAAAATATATTTTTCCTTTGTCCCCGTTTTTTATTTTATTAAAAAAGCCGGGGTAAGCCTAGAGAGACACGACAAGTTGGCCCACGACAATTCGGGCGTGTCCCAAAAAGCCGAGTACCATTTTGTCACATGGACTAATTTAAAGGCATAATTTCTTAGGGCCTAATGCCCTAATGCTTTTTTTGTTTTTTATTGCCATAATTTATTTTTTAAAGAATACATAATAAAATGGCAATTAATCGTCTTGAAGAATCATTGCTCAACATTGATATAACATCAATTCTTAACGAATTAGAGATTCAACATCCTAATATCATTATTCTGGCAAATCAAATGCATAAAAAATTTTTGGAAAATTGTGTAAATACTGTTGTTATTTTTGCTGCTTCATTGTTGGAACAAGCTAATCAAATGGTTTCTAAGGTTCGATTTTATTGTGTTAAAAATTTTGTGAGCAAAAGATTGAGTGGGTAGCGCGGGTGGAGGGTGTTATATTAGCTGAATCAGGCATTTATGCATTACACAGCACAGATACACTGTAAATTTCATGGCCCGTAACGGGAAGTAGTGGTGAGGAATACCCCCCCCCCCCCCCCCCCCCCGAAATGGGGAAAAGTGAAAAATCTAGGGAGAAGATTGAGCAAAAATGTGAATTTTTTAGCCTACAGCTCTGCAAATTTCTCAAAATTTTCGCCTTCGGTGCCGAAAACTACCCGTGAAAAAAATCCTGGTTACGGGCCTGGTGACCATAGAGCTAGAATTATCAAGAACGTCTAGGAGGTTGTTGATTACATTCCTACTCATGACTAAAATGGGGGATTTCTGGGTAATAGTGTTGTTTCCAGTCCCCCTTTTTTTTCTTCCCAATTTCTTACCCTATGTTTGTACGGAATTGTCAAATCTTCCCCTTTCTCCCATCAAATTTGCCTTTCTATATTTTGCCTAAAACAATCGAAAATTCAAAAGAATATGTAAGCAGCGAAGAGGCGAACAACGGTTTGGTGATACTGAAAATGTTTTTTTTTATAATTTTTAGCATAATGTCTCACTTTTTTACCCTTGTGAAAGAATTGAATATAAAATTAATTTTACTGATTGTTTTTAGGCAAAATATAGAAAGGCAAATTTGATGGGAGAAAGGGGAAGATTTGACCATTCCGTACAAACATAGGGTAAGAAATTGGGAAGGATAAAAGTGGGACTGGAAACGACACTATTACCGATTTCTGACCATATCTAAAAACTTTAAAAATTAGGGAATAAAACCTATTGAAATTGCTTCTGGCTATAAAAAATCGTTGGCTAAAGCTGAAGAAATTCTACCAAAACTAGTTATTGATGATGGAGTTAATAAATTTAAAGCGTTGACTAAAAATAAGGATAAACGGGTTTGGATTTTTTAATTATTTAAAAAACAAAATAGAATTGAATCTGGCCTGAATAAACATGTTTAATAATCAAAAATTAGAAAAAAAATTTTTAAAGTTATTGGCCGGTGCTGGTGCTACAGAAATTGAACTGTCCCTACAAATTCAACTTTTTGCAGAAACTCAATTCAGACCTGAACAATGCTCAATTAGAAAATTTGCTACAGCGTTGGATGTTCTACCCAAGCAATTGGCTAAAAATTGTGGAATGAAAACTATAGAGGCTTTGGCTAATTTGTATGCTGCTCATAAAAATGGATTAATTAATGAAGGAATTGATGTTTTAAATTCAAAATTGGTTGATGCAAAGGAAGCAGGAATTTATAATTTATTTAATGGAAAATTGTGGGCATTGAAATTGGCAACAATTGCTGTTTGTTCTATTTTGTGGATTGATCAGGTTTTTTAATTTTAAACTGTTTTGCGTCATGTAGTACATCGCATCTCACCATAGGCTTTACGGGATTTAAAGTTGTATTTTGTAATGAGGTGTATCTTAAATAGAGATTATTTCTAAGGCAGCCCCTACCTTCAGTAGCCATTCAAATTGTCAACCGTATCTTAAATTGATGAATATTTAGGTTGAGGAGGGTAAGGATGGCTAATCTTTCTGGAGTACAAATCTCTAAAATTGATAAAACCTCTTATTTACTAATTAAAAGTAAAACATTCTTTTTTAAGTTATTGGCCGATGCAGGTACAATAGAAATTGGACTGTCTCAGCAAATTCAACTTTTTGTTGAAACTCAGTCTAAGCTTACAAAATATTCAATTAAAAAATTTTCCGAGGCCTTGGATGCGTTACCTGCACGCTTGGCAGAAAATTATGCAAACAAGTCCACAGAAGCTCTAGCAATTGCTAGAAATCTTTTCCCAATTACCGTAAAAATGCCAAATGGAACTAAAAAAGTGGTTTATAAATGCCATGAATATTATTTTTCTAAATCTGTTGGTGCATTCAGATGCATTCATCAATCAACAATTAATTGTACTGGCAGGATAAATATTGAAAATGGTAAGGTTATTAGGCAAGAGATACACACTTGTCGGCACCAAGAAGAAACACCACACGAAGAAATTCCAGAATCTCCACTTTCAACTCATATATATGAAAATGCCGAAGTATTGGAACGTAGTCTTTTGTCTGTTGAAAATGGTAAGGTTATTAGGCATTTTAGGTGCGGTGCATTTTGGGCGTCGGAGTAAATCTATAGATTTATTAGAAAATAACAATAAATCAAACAACGTAAACGTATGGGCATCGTGGAAGTCAACTGTCGCTGGGTGCTACAACAGTAACATAAACCTATCCCTTTTTTACTGATTTTCACCTTGGAAATGCCGACCTACCCACTAAGTATTAGCACTCCAGAGAATTTTGTGATATTTCTCGAATAAATCCAGAAATTCACTCCGACGTCAAAATGACCCGCCTAAAATTTTAGAGCCCTTTTCGCTTAGTTTTTTCTGGCTTAGCCCAAAATTCCGCTGGAGCCCAATTTTCCGGCACCCTTCATTGCTGAATTTTTTAAAGAAAGGAAAATTATTTCAATAACCTTTATTTTCCTATGCACGCCAAAGGGAGAGTTTTGTCCGCAAAAGTTCTTAGTATAATTTTTTCATTCCAGATGAATTATCAAATTCGGCAGTCGATGAAAAAAGTGTAATGACTTTTCCACAACCTTCGCCCACTTTGGTTATTTCTGCAATTGATTGTCATCATATTGTTGCAATTCCTTGCAACCCAGTTGAAATTGAAGGAATTGAAGAAAAAATTGAAAATGAAGGAAATAGAGTTCAAGAAGAAGAAGATAAGGTTTGTTTTTGTAATTTTTTGGCTGTAGTTTAGTATACCGGAGTTTTAGTTCCGATACAAGACCCATACCATTCGATTCGACTCAGCGAGCTTTTGGTTATATTTTTGAAATGAGAAGGGTAAAATTCGTAAATTATCGCGACAGAAAAATTGGGTCGATTTCCCAAAGCAGATCAATCAACAGAATCAGAAATTCTTTAATTATATCTTCGTATGTATCTCTTAACCTTTTCGGTATATTAATTTTTTCACCTTGTTAAGGTGACCTTAATGGAAGTTAACTTTCTTCCATCCTCTTCGAAAAATCTTATTTGTTGGATTTTCATTGTTTTTATTTTAGATTCTTGAAGAACCTAGTCGTGAGAAGGAAAACAAACAGCGACGAGCCTCGTCTGATGCAATGCAATTAGAAATGGACCGAATTGTTGACCGTCTAATCGCATCGCCATTGTGCCTTTAAGTGATCCTTTTTAAGATTTTTAATTTATTCTGTGCCTGTTTTGATTTTTAAATTTTTGTATTTTTAAATGATTTTATGAATTTTGGGGAAATTTACAAAATTAATACATTTTTAGACAAGCCTAATTCTAATTTATTCTCTCTGTTTATTTGTGACTTTTTAATTTTTTAATTCGATTCATTTTAATTTCTTTAAATTTTTGAATGTTGTGACTATAGAGGGTTTTTTTGGCTGGACCGATTTCGACAAATGAGGTGTCATTCGAAAGAGCTCGCCGAGCTGAGTCTCTCATATTTATGATTATCATAGAGCTTGGCTTGAAAGTTAAGGAATTTGACCAGAAACAAATGAATGAATGGCCAATATTTTTCAGAAATTGAGAGCCTATACTTATTTTCGATTTTAATTTTCTGATGTTAAATTATCCTTCAACAGTCATTCTATTTTTCATTTACCCCAAAAAAGTGTTATTCAATTAGAGATGTCATTCAATTGTAGATGTCATTTAATTAGAGTATATACGGTATGTAAATATGTATTCAAACTAAATAAATTGTCAATTAATTCTCTTAATTTCAACATAAAATTCCCTTTCTTGAAACTCGTTATTATAAATATAAAACTTCATTTCTTGAACGTATTTATTAGAAAGTAGGTATTTTGTAGATTTTAAATTGTTGCTTCTAACATTATTTTCAATATTTTCTGCTCTTTTACTTGTCATAAGATCTCCAACAACACAATAAAATCTGATGTCCTTCACAATTTTAGAAACATTATTTGATGTTTCTATATGCTAAAATTAAATACTTTTAACAGATTAATCAAGAAATGACCGGGATAGATTAAACAAAATATAGTCCTCCCTGTATAGCCCCTATATTGTCTCTTGCAAATAAGGCTCGTGGGAGTGTTGTATCCTTCGCTTATTTTTAAGATCGACTAGATTTTTTGAGGTCTACTATGTATTTACATAAAATTATTTAGCATTACCTGTATAATTAGATTGTAAAGTCTTGAGTCAATCCAATCATAAGTGACACTCAAAAATCTATTTCCTCCACTTGTCAAAATCTCAAATAAATTATTTCTAGATTGCTCTATAAAGTTGATTCCGTTAATATTAACAGCAATATTGCTAGAAATCAGATGGTTCAATATAAATTTAGAAAAACTTTCAGTATATTCATTGTCAATATATATATTGGCTTGTTGGGAATGAATTTTCAAAGGTATATTTGTTATATTCGCATCAAATAATAGTTGAATCATTTGTGGATTAAATATAAGGAGAAGAAAATCAGCATATTCAAAGGCACATTTAAATATTTGATGGAAGAAATAACGAGCAATTTTCATCTGTTCAATATTTTTTGGACGGTGTGGAAATTGTAAACAAAATTCTAATTGAAATTTTATTTTAATGAAAAAATAAATTAGTAGTTTTTGTTTGAAAACAACGGAAGGAAACTTGCATTCGATCAGCATTAATATTTTATTTCTAACAAATTAACCTAATACAAATTCATCATTTTCTTCTATTCCACAGACAGCAGAATACATTCTTTTATAATCACAACCTAAAAACATAGGAATTGATTTCTCTATTCCACATTTCCACTAAATTGATTTATTTTAAACTAGATAATTTTTATTTTTAACCTTTTTCTCGAGTTGTTCACTTAATTGAAAATCATAAAGTTTAGGTTCGGGTTTAAAGAATTTATAATTAATTAATCTGCCTTTATTAATATGAAACTAAAAAAATTATTAAACTCAATTAGAAAAAAATACAATTTGGAGTTTATTGAATTTTTTCCGTGCCAATAAATTTTTGCATTGATCAATAAAATTTTTGAAGTAAATATTTGTTTGTTGAATATTTAATAATTGATTGAAATCGAGATATTTAAATATATCTAGTTGAACTTCGGGTTGAAGGAAATTCATTTTCATAAAAATCTTTAGTCTAAAATATAAAACTATAATGTTATAGTCTAAAAAATAAGACAATGTTTACTATTATAAAATCAAAAAATTGAGACTAAAAATAATGGAAAAGGAAAAATAAAATAAATAAAAAACAAAAAAAACTGTTGGGAAAGAGAAAAATAAATATTAAATGAGTCACTCCTCCCGAGCAAATTCCTTTATATTTACTATAAAATATAATAAAATCACGAAAATATGTTTTTTGTATATTTGAATAATAGGTATATTCGTTCAGAGTTGGGAAATTTAAAATTATTTATTAAATATTCAAAAACAAATCTTTATTCCAAAAATTTCATTAATAAATTTTTTGAATTTTATATAAACTGAAAATTATTGGAAAATGCCTTTAATTAATAAATAACATTATTAACTAAAATGTTATCACCAATGTAATAAGGCCAAAAATTATTAAGGTTTTTTGCAAGTTTACCATTCCATTTAAAACAAACAAATTTATCAATTATATTGAAAGATGAACAATTCGCCTAAATATCACCAAATTAGTCTTTATAATTTAAAGATTTAAAAGGGCCGTGGACTGGGCGATTTAAACCTCTACCTTACTCTATTATTAATTCTTATTATAAAATAATTTTTATTTATTTTAAAAGAAGAAAAATTTTATTTTATTTAAAAAATATGTATATGGAAGTGTAAAAGTTAAAAGCTGGGAAAATCATAAAGCCTTATATATTAAAATTATTAATGTAAAAGATTGGCCGATAAGATCTCAATAACATCTTTTCTTCTTTCTCGTGTTTCTTCTCTCAAGTTCAATTTCTTCCGGCTTTTCCTCCATGTCCTTGACAGGCACCTGTATTTCCTTGACGGGCAGAACTTTATTAAATTTTTGGTACAATCCACAACACTCCCCATTTTTAGATTTTGATCTTTTCGGGTGATCTGTCTCGCTATCTGTTTATTTTTCCATTCCCATACTTTTAGAATCCAATACACTATATTTATTATAACCATTAATCTTTATAAGTATTCCCAATACTCCATTTTTATAAAAATTTCACTTATTGACCAGTTGTTAGTAGGTGGATTAATCCATGCTCCTTGTTGCTTTATCGGTCTATTGCCTATGTTCCTATATACTAAACTACTGTGCATCAATTGTAAAATATCAAGTTGATTTTCTGATATATTTTTCAGTCTGTGTTTAACATAAATATGAACCGATAAATTCGGGACTCCGAATGTCTTTTTATTTGATATTCTTTCTTCGATTATGTCTTTTGACTTTATATCAGCTATATCTCCACTCCACTTGTCTATTTTAAAAAATTTTTCATTTATATAGCTATATCCACAAATTTCTCCTTTCGTTTCCTTATTTAGCATTTTACCTTCTCCGTTAAGAATATTTTCTATATTTGAACTAGATAACCAAAATCCAGATGGTAATTGTTTATTAGTTGAAATTATAAACTTATTATAATGATCATTTCCTATCGACAATCTAGGCTTTATCATCTGTAATTCTGCTAAAAGTTTATTTCTATTTAACTGTTTTTTTGGAATTGACTCTATTGACACATAAGGCAGATTATTTAAAACAGTCGGTAACGCACGCGCTTTTATCAATTTATCAAAGTTCCCTTTTCTTATTCCAAATTCTACTATTGGTTTTTCAAAAGTCCCCATTTTAGTTTTTCCTATTCCCTCTATTTGAAATTTCTTTATCTTATTATTACACAGTTTTAGTTCTTTTGCTAGCTCTTCTTCTATATATGATTTTTGGCTGCCATCATCTAATAATGCAAACTCTTTTATTGTTTTTTCTTTATTTAAAGGGTTATATAATTTTACTGGTATTACTTTAAGCAGTGACATTTTGCTTTCCGGATTTAATAAACACGAATTAACTAAATTATTTTCAATTTTACAGTCTTTATTTATATTTGTTCTACAATTAGTTATAATTTCTTTGCCTAAATTCGATAAATCTGTGTCTTTTAATTCCTCTACTTTATTTATTTTTTCCAAACTTAAATTTATTTTTTCTCTTATATTTCCATATTTTTTGCGGCAGAGTGCTGAGTGATGAGCTTTTCTACAAAATACGCACGTTCTTCTTCTTCTGCATTGTGAGGCCATATGTCCTTTGTATAGGCAGTAAAAACACAACTCTTTTTTAAGACAAGCGTTCCTCCTCTCTTCTGCACTTTTATATTTTGTGCAGTCTACTTCCGTATGATTTTTAGAGCAAAGAGCGCAAATAATTTCCCTTTCTCTCGATCGGCTTCGGCTATCCGAGCTGCTCTTTCCTCGGTCTGGAAAGGGAGAGTCTCTTCTTTTTCTATATTGATTATTTCTCTTATCTTCTTCACTAGAGGGACTAAAAGATCTGGATCTATCTCTATTATAATTTTCTCTATTTTGGTTATAATTTTTATCACGGAATTTTTCTCTATTTGGACTAAAATCTCTATTATTAGATGGTCTAAATTGTGTAAAATTTCTATTTTGATTATTGCCATACCAGTTATTGTTAGAATTTTTATTTGTGGTTGTCGTTAAACTTATTATTTTGTCTCCTACTTTTTGTTTTCTAACCGAATATTGTACTTCCTTAATCGTTCTAACGTGTGTAAGTGCTTTTTTAAACGCGGCTCTAAATTTTTCCGTTGACCAATCCTCTTCTTCTTCTATTGATTTTATTGCAAAATATTTATCTAAAACTTCTGCACTTAATTTACTCTCTAACGCCATATAATAAGGGGTGTCATCTGTATTTTGTTTTAAAGAATTTAATAATCGACATATTTTTTCTATTCTTAAATATAATCTCTCATCTTCTTCAAAGCATTCAGATATTGGCAAATTCATTATTTCCTGGTTTAATGACCTTATTAGCTTTTTACTATCTCCAAACTTCTCTAATATTAAATCAATCGAATCGTAGTATCCATCTTTTGTTATTGGTATACCCTCTATTAATTCCTTAGCTGCTCCTTCTAAACCTGCCTGTAAAAAATTAAATTTCTCTATTTCCGACAAATTCCTCTCATCGTGTACTAACACTTTAAAATTCTTTCAAAAGGAAAACCAACTCTCTATTTCTCCGTCAAATTTCTGTATTTGGATTTGTGGTAATTTCGCTTTAATAGAGGTTCCCCCGTGATTTGAGGAACCAATTGAAGCTTCTTCTGGGTCTATATCTAATCTTTCCTCTATACTATATTTCAAAGTCTCCCAATTCGCTCTAATTTTTCTCACCTCTTTCAAAATACTCGTTAAGTCTAACTCTTCTAGAAATGTCGAAAATGAAGCCTCTTTAATTTCTTTACTCGCTGCTGACAATCTTCCTATATATTCGGTCGCCTTTTTCTTATTATCATCTATTTCGTAAATTAAATCCCCAAATTGCTCTAAAGTATTTTTAACAAAAAAGTATTGTCTACGCAGCTGATTTGGCGTAGCTTTATCCCCTAATTTTTTCGGTAGATCTTTATTTTCTAATTCCCTTAACCTATCTACCAATTCTAAAATTATCCTTTCAAAACTTAGTATAGGCCTATCCATATTTATTTTTATTTATATTTTAAATTTAATTTTAATTTTTCAGATTTTTATTTAAATTTAAACACCTTTCACGTCCTTTTTTATTAGCTTCGTTGAACAATTTTAACAAGGCGATTTGAACAATTTTACAGGTCCGTTGCTCGCCACGTATTGAAAGATGAACAATTCGCCTAAATATCACCAAATTAGTCTTTATAATTTAAAGATTTAAAAGGGCCGTGGACTGGGCGATTTAAACCTCTACCTTACTCTATTATTAATTCTTATTATAAAATAATTTTTATTTATTTTAAAAGAAGAAAAATTTTATTTTATTTAAAAAATATGTATATGGAAGTGTAAAAGTTAAAAGCTGGGAAAATCATAAAGCCTTATATATTAAAATTATTAATGTAAAAGATTGGCCGATAAGATCTCAATAACATCTTTTCTTCTTTCTCGTGTTTCTTCTCTCAAGTTCAATTTCTTCCGGCTTTTCCTCCATGTCCTTGACAGGCACCTGTATTTCCTTGACGGGCAGAACTTTATTAAATTTTTGGTACAATCCACAACACTCCCCATTTTTAGATTTTGATCTTTTCGGGTGATCTGTCTCGCTATCTGTTTATTTTTCCATTCCCATACTTTTAGAATCCAATACACTATATTTATTATAACCATTAATCTTTCTAAGTATTCCCAATACTCCATTTTTATAAAAATTTCACTTATTGACCAGTTGTTAGTAGGTGGATTAATCCATGCTCCTTGTTGCTCTATCGGTCTATTGCCTATGTTCCTATATACTAAACTACTGTGCATCAATTGTAAAATATCAAGTTGATTTTCTGATATATTTTTCAGTCTGTGTTTAACATAAATATGAACCGATAAATTCGGGACTCCGAATGTCTTTTTATTTGATATTCTTTCTTCGATTATGTCTTTTGACTTTATATCAGCTATATCTCCACTCCACTTGTCTATTTTAAAAAATTTTTCATTTATATAGCTATATCCACAAATTTCTCCTTTCGTTTCCTTATTTAGCATTTTACCTTCTCCGTTAAGAATATTTTCTATATTTGAACTAGATAACCAAAATCCAGATGGTAATTGTTTATTAGTTGAAATTATAAACTTATTATAATGATCATTTCCTATCGACAATCTAGGCTTTATCATCTGTAATTCTGCTAAAAGTTTATTTCTATTTAACTGTTTTTTTGGAATTGACTCTATTGACACATAAGGCAGATTATTTAAAACAGTCGGTAACGCACGCGCTTTTATCAATTTATCAAAGTTCCCTTTTCTTATTCCAAATTCTACTATTGGTTTTTCAAAAGTCCCCATTTTAGTTTTTCCTATTCCCTCTATTTGAAATTTCTTTATCTTATTATTACACAGTTTTAGTTCTTTTGCTAGCTCTTCTTCTATATATGATTTTTGGCTGCCATCATCTAATAATGCAAACTCTTTTATTGTTTTTTCTTTATTTAAAGGGTTATATAATTTTACTGGTATTACTTTAAGCAGTGACATTTTGCTTTCCGGATTTAATAAACACGAATTAACTAAATTATTTTCAATTTTACAGTCTTTATTTATATTTGTTCTACAATTAGTTATAATTTCTTTGCCTAAATTCGATAAATCTGTGTCTTTTAATTCCTCTACTTTATTTATTTTTTCCAAACTTAAATTTATTTTTTCTCTTATATTTCCATATTTTTTGCGGCAGAGTGCTGAGTGATGAGCTTTTCTACAAAATACGCACGTTCTTCTTCTTCTGCATTGTGAGGCCATATGTCCTTTGTATAGGCAGTAAAAACACAACTCTTTTTTAAGACAAGCGTTCCTCCTCTCTTCTGCACTTTTATATTTTGTGCAGTCTACTTCCGTATGATTTTTAGAGCAAAGAGCGCAAATAATTTCCCTTTCTCTCGATCGGCTTCGGCTATCCGAGCTGCTCTTTCCTCGGTCTGGAAAGGGAGAGTCTCTTCTTTTTCTATATTGATTATTTCTCTTATCTTCTTCACTAGAGGGACTAAAAGATCTGGATCTATCTCTATTATAATTTTCTCTATTTTGGTTATAATTTTTATCACGGAATTTTTCTCTATTTGGACTAAAATCTCTATTATTAGATGGTCTAAATTGTGTAAAATTTCTATTTTGATTATTGCCATACCAGTTATTGTTAGAATTTTTATTTGTGGTTGTCGTTAAACTTATTATTTTGTCTCCTACTTTTTGTTTTCTAACCGAATATTGTACTTCCTTAATCGTTCTAACGTGTGTAAGTGCTTTTTTAAACGCGGCTCTAAATTTTTCCGTTGACCAATCCTCTTCTTCTTCTATTGATTTTATTGCAAAATATTTATCTAAAACTTCTGCACTTAATTTACTCTCTAACGCCATATAATAAGGGGTGTCATCTGTATTTTGTTTTAAAGAATTTAATAATCGACATATTTTTTCTATTCTTAAATATAATCTCTCATCTTCTTCAAAGCATTCAGATATTGGCAAATTCATTATTTCCTGGTTTAATGACCTTATTAGCTTTTTACTATCTCCAAACTTCTCTAATATTAAATCAATCGAATCGTAGTATCCATCTTTTGTTATTGGTATACCCTCTATTAATTCCTTAGCTGCTCCTTCTAAACCTGCCTGTAAAAAATTAAATTTCTCTATTTCCGACAAATTCCTCTCATCGTGTACTAACACTTTAAAATTCTTTCAAAAGGAAAACCAACTCTCTATTTCTCCGTCAAATTTCTGTATTTGGATTTGTGGTAATTTCGCTTTAATAGAGGTTCCCCCGTGATTTGAGGAACCAATTGAAGCTTCTTCTGGGTCTATATCTAATCTTTCCTCTATACTATATTTCAAAGTCTCCCAATTCGCTCTAATTTTTCTCACCTCTTTCAAAATACTCGTTAAGTCTAACTCTTCTAGAAATGTCGAAAATGAAGCCTCTTTAATTTCTTTACTCGCTGCTGACAATCTTCCTATATATTCGGTCGCCTTTTTCTTATTATCATCTATTTCGTAAATTAAATCCCCAAATTGCTCTAAAGTATTTTTAACAAAAAAGTATTGTCTACGCAGCTGATTTGGCGTAGCTTTATCCCCTAATTTTTTCGGTAGATCTTTATTTTCTAATTCCCTTAACCTATCTACCAATTCTAAAATTATCCTTTCAAAACTTAGTATAGGCCTATCCATATTTATTTTTATTTATATTTTAAATTTAATTTTAATTTTTCAGATTTTTATTTAAATTTAAACACCTTTCACGTCCTTTTTTATTAGCTTCGTTGAACAATTTTAACAAGGCGATTTGAACAATTTTACAGGTCCGTTGCTCGCCACGTATTGAAAGATGAACAATTCGCCTAAATATCACCAAATTAGTCTTTATAATTTAAAGATTTAAAAGGGCCGTGGACTGGGCGATTTAAACCTCTACCTTACTCTATTATTAATTCTTATTATAAAATAATTTTTATTTATTTTAAAAG
Organism: Meloidogyne enterolobii; assembly: GCA_963681835.1. Taxonomy (NCBI): domain Eukaryota; kingdom Metazoa; phylum Nematoda; class Chromadorea; order Rhabditida; family Meloidogynidae; genus Meloidogyne; species Meloidogyne enterolobii. The sequence goes on along the minus strand of CAVMJV010000014.1, from coordinate 3,053,208 downwards.
AAGAAAAATTTTATTTTATTTAAAAAATATGTATATGGAAGTGTAAAAGTTAAAAGCTGGGAAAATCATAAAGCCTTATATATTAAAATTATTATTGTAAAAGATTGTCCGATAAGATCTCAATAACATCTTTTCTTCTTTCTCGTGTTTCTTCTCTCAAGTTCGATTTCTTCCGGCTTTTCCTCCATATCCTTGACAGGCACCTGTATTTCCTTGACGGGCAGAACTTTATTAAATTTTTGGTACACTCCACAACAAATTAATTCATTTAATTACAAGATTAAAATCATTAAAACCCAATTAATTGACACGATTCCTTTATTACTAACAGAAGGTTTAATATTTGGATTGTGTTTATTAGAATTTATGAAATATCATATTTCTAATAAATAAATAAATATAAGTAATACAAAACAAAAATGAAGTCGCAGGCTAGATAATGAAGAAAGATTGCTGAATAAATGTTTTTTTAATTAAAAAAAATTTTTTTTTATTTTCAAATTATTTCTGGTTAATTAACTTAAATAAATAAAGCTTTATAATTTGATAATAAATAAATAAGTAAAGGGAACGGAAGTGAATGAGAAAGAACCCAAGTAAGGAGGCAGATTAAAAGTGCCTCAACACAGTTTGCCGATATACTTGAAGAAACAGCAGCTTTACTCGAACGTACAGAATAATCTATGATCATAAATTCAAATAAATAAAAAATTTTTTATTTAACATTTCAATCAAAGTTCCGGTTAACAAATTATATGTAATATTAAATAATTTAAAAAATCAGATTATCTTTTAGTTAAATCGAATTGGCTAGATTTTTTCAAAAATACATATTTAAATTAATTTTTTAACAGAAATAAAATGAGAGAGAGGAATTAAATGAGAGAGAAGTGACAAAAAAAGAAATTGTTGAACGTTTAAATTTTTATAAGCTAAAAGAGATGAATCATAAAAAAATAACAGAAAAAATAATAAATTAAACTAATTATTTAATATAAAACTGTCCAATCTCTATTAAAATTTTCATTTTTTAGTATCAAAATATTATTTTATTTAATCAACGATGAACATAAAGTTGTTTTTACTAACAACTTTAAGGTTTGCTTAAATTAATTTTAAAAAATTTTAAAGATTTTTATTGTTTTAGTATTCATGTTTTTTTGCTTGAGAAAAGTTCCGCGAAGGTTCCTTTGCGGGCTAAAAGGGGAGAAGAACTTGAACTTACAAACAACGAAACTCTTCCAACGCCAACTACTAAGGTGGAAAATTCTGAGAACTCAACAACTACTGAAGGAAATATTAAAGGAAGTGAGCATGAGATTGAAGAGGAAAAGGCAGGGTTTTAATGACTTAAGAAGATTTTTTAAATTTTCATTTAATTTCTAAAAATTTGAGATTGAGGTTTATCCATGCTAAGAAGATATACTACATTTTTAGCATTCAATGGCCCCAACAACTACTTCTTTAGATGACTATTCTGGTGAAAATATACATGATGAAGAGACCCCTAATCAAAACGAAACTGATAAAAATATAACTAAAAACAGTAGCGGTGAAAATAAAACTAATGAAACTGTTGATTTTGATGGAAAAAAGTGTATCTTACAATTAGCAGAGGGGAAAGGAATAGCTTACAAAACAAAAGTTGCTGGTGAATTTGCTAATGAATTTACTAATTATTCGGTAAACTATTTTCAGACCTCTATTTGTGTGTTTTATCAAAAGAAAACTTTAAGATCCCTTCTCCCTCAAAATTCAAGATTTATTTATCTAGATTGACCAATATTAAGTTTGAATCTTAAGATACACAATATGTATAGAGATAGTATTTGAAGAAAATTTCTAATAAAATAATTTTAAAAGTTAACTTATTAAAGATAGAAGTTAGAGAGAGAAAAACTATTGAAAATGTCAACAGTGTCGGTACTCCAAAGAATTATTTTAATAAGTTGGCTAATTGCCGAACCACAAATTATAGGTAAGTCTACATATATAAAGACACCAAGTAAACCCTCTTTTAAGACGATTCTCTTATTGCGCTCGATTAAAATTTTTTGGATCTAAAGGAATTAATATTGTTAAAAACAGTACATTGTTTGAAAGGAATAATCCAAAAAGTATTCCTGAATATAAAAAGAATTATATGCAAGGTTGAAAATAATGAACTTTTAAAGAAATTTTCTCAAAAGATCTTTAGACGTGGCACTTGTGATGATTGGAGGTTGTGTGATTTGTGGAAATTCGAGTAATCAGACAATTACTATAAAATTCATTCAGTTACATCCAAAGGTGATTTTTAATTTTCTTTCAGAAAAATTTTTACAAAAAATATTTTTGTTTAATTTTGAGGGACCGATTGGAAATGTTTGTCCTGAAAAGAATGAAAACATCAGGTTTGGAATAAAAAAATAATTAATTTACTACCAAATTTAAAGCACCCTTGAACTTAACTTGACAGAATATAATGGCTTTATTGTTGGGGGTATATTGAGTGAACGGTAGGAAAATATTAGTTAATTAAAATTTGATTTAATTAATTCTTTAAAGTCTCTGTCCTTCTCGTAAATCTCTCGATGAGGAAATTGAAATTGCTCCCCTTATGTAAATTTAAAATAAAATATTTTTTATTATTTCAATTTTAGATATAAACATAAATTCAAAATTGAAATTGAACACAGTTGTGAAGGAGAAAAGGCTAAAGTATGTATGATTTTAAAGTTTGAAAATTAAAGAACAAAATATTAATAAAATCTCGCAAAATAATTTAAACTTGTTTTGTATTAGTCTTGGGCATTAGGAGATATTTAAAATTTAGCAGTATTCATCACTTAAACCTTCCAATTTTAGCATGTCATCAATTTTGCGAGAGAACTAGACTTGAAAGATTTTAAGGACCATGTCTTTGAAGTATTTCTTTTATAAAAATTTAATTTATTTGGAATTTTGTAGATGCAAGGCTTAAGCATCAATTTAACTGGAAATTCAGCAGAAGAGACATACGATTGGGAGGAAACTTGGTATGACAATCTCATTCCAAAAAAGGTTGAATTGAAAACTAGTACTGAATTAGTGCCTCCAATAGAAATATTTAACAAAACAACAGAAGCATCCAACACAACTAAAGAAAAGGAAACAGGACATACTACACAGCCAGAGATTCCCGATAGACCTAATTTTGTTGAATTAGATGGAGAACAATTGGGAGAGGAGAAGAAGAGAACAACCAAAACAAGAAGGAAGAAATTATTCAGGGAGAGGAAAATGTTGTGGAAGGAATTTATTTCGAAGAGACTACTCATTCAGATGATGGAGACAAAGAAAAGGAACAAAATAAAAATGATGAAATGACTACAAGTAAACCGGAAGAAGTTAGTAGTAAAATTGAAGAAATTAATGAAGAGAAGAAGAATGAAGACGAGAAGGAAGAAGTTAATGGGAAACTGGAGGAAAAGGAGGAATGAAAGAAGGAAATTAAAGAAAATAAAGGAAGAGAGGAAAATGAGAGTAAAAATGAAAAGCAAGATATGTCGAAGGATGAATTCATGAACTCATAAACTTTCATTAGATAAACTTTCACTTTATTCAAATTTTACATAGTAAAAATTAAAAATGCGAAACTTGAATAATAAACTTTAAAAAGTAATAATCACAAAAAGGCAAAAAAAACAATCAAAATGGGAATAAAATGAGAGTAATATTTTTAAAAAAATTTTAAAAGTGAATCGAAGAAAAAAAAACAATAAATTTGGGAATTCAAAAAATTGAATAAAGAAAAATTTAAGGAAATTAAAGAAGATTAAAAAATTGAAACCTGAAAAATAGTTCACAACTAGTTATTTAGCACCATTAAAATTTTATATTTTAAATCTGGTTTTAGAGTTATGTGGTTTACTAGAATAATGGGTTTGTTTTGTGGGAAAATTTAAAAAACACTTATTTTAAAGATTTGCCAAAAATAAGCAAAGTCTTCGGTTCTAATTCAATCGTGAACCATTTTACTTGGAGTATAAAAAACAATTCATTCAAATATTTTTAGTAACATCATAACAAAAAGGCTTGTTCTCAAGATCATTTCCAAAATTAATTTCAACAGAACATGAACGAAGTTTAACAAATGGACGAAAAAAATCACCTTCCTCGTTAAGGACATATCTGTTACCTATATTTGAAAGATTAATTTTAATTTATTTTAAAAAGTTTAGCAAAAGCTGAATTTCAAAAACCCTTAAAAATTCTTATCTTTTTAAATGTTTTCGGTAACTTTTAATTATTCCCAATATTTAATCACTTATGCTACGCTTACATAAAAATCGCGCGCGACACGCGACAGAAAAGATAATGGAAAAAGAGGAGAGAAAAGTCGCCGGCGATTTTGTCGCTTTTTTTGCGTGCTTACATAAAAAGCGACTTCCGCCGGCGACTTGTCGCGCGCGACTTTGTCGCTTTTTTGAGTGCTTACATAAACCGCGACTTCCGCCGGCGACATGTCGCGCGCGATTTTGTCGCTTTTTCGTGTGCTTACATAAAATGCGATTTCCGCCGGCGACATGTCGCCGGCGACACTTTTTTTGATTCAAACATGTTTGAATTTTTGGCGACACTTTTTTGCGACATGCTATTTCTCGATCAATTCTGATCCGATTTTCAAAATTTAAAAAGATTCTGAAAGTTCAGTTTATTCTCTATCGATCAATATATATTTTATATTTTTAAAGTTAAATCTTATGGGTCAAAATTGATTTTGAAAAACGTATACTTTTTGAAAAAAATATTCTTTTTTTTCGATATTTTTGAGATTTTCAGTATGCTATCGAGTATTTTTATCATAACTTTTTATCAATCGGTCAAAAATTCTGAATTTTTTATATGTTGTAAAGCTTTTGATTCTCTATCAAATGATACCAAAAACATGATACCAACAAATGATACCAAAATGGAAAAATTAAAAAAAAACCCACAATATAAAAGCCACAATAAAATAGTGGCAACAAACTGTCCTATACATTACAGTACTCTGACTTTCACCAACGTGAAAAATAGAGATAAATAAATAAAGAAAATATAGAAGAAAAAGATAGAAAAATCTAATAATTTTGTGCTTACATAAAAATCGCGCGCGATTTGCGACGTCGCTAGGCGACATGTCGCCTAGCGACGTCGCTGATTTGTGCTTACATAAAAATAGCGTTTTGTCGCTTTGCGACAGTCGCTTTTGCGGAAATCGCCGATTTTATGTAAGCACACAACTAGCGATTGTCGCCGGCGACATGTCGCCTAGCGACTGTCGCGTGTCGCGCGCGATTTTTATGTAAGCGTAGCATTAATTCAATACAACTCACCACCAACTCGATTTCCATTTTTTGTACAAAAATAGAAAGGAAGCTTTTTCTTTTCATTTATTGAAGGAAAAACAACCGCATATCCATAAACATCTCCCTCATTAGAATCACATTGACGAGTGAAATTTCTCTCATATTGAAGTCCAATTCCAACATAACAACTTAAATATAATTCAGAATTGTTTTCAGAATTATAAAAATTAAAATTACTCTCGATTCTCTGATTTCTCAATAATTTTAATTTCAAAATAAAACAAATGTTGATTACAATTATTTGTTGGTTTGTTAAACGGATGTTGTGCACGTACAATAATCTTTTTGTTGTTTTCTTAAATTTTTTTAAATTTGCAATTAAAGTTTACAAATTTAAACCTTTCCCTTCTACAGAATGATACTCTACTTTTAAATAATCAACAATACGAACAAATCCTTTATTAAAAATACATGACCCGTAAGTTACATTAGAATTAATACAAGCATTTTTACAGCAAGTTTTGACAGTTGAAATTGAGGTTAATTTATTGTCAAGTTTTACAAAATGCTGAAATTATTATAATCAGTAACCTGACCAAAACGTGCAAATGCTTGTTTTGTTCAAGGAAAAAAGAGGAAAAGCTCAAAATCGTGTTTACATTGCTTCAACCAGCATGGAATTGGTTAAAGCTTTTATAATACCGGTTCAACTATTTGCATAATTGGGCATATTTTGCTGTTTTAATGCGTATTATGGGCTTTTTATGTGCATTTCTGTGTATTTTATGTTAATATGTGTATTCTTGTAATTCACGTGAAAATTTAAGCCATCTCTAATAACCAAAATAAACAAACCACTGGTTTCTCGGTTTCATTTTGTAATTTGTCCAAGTTTGCGTATAATTCACCAAGTTTGGCTTCAATTAAATTAATTTTCTCGTTACTTGAGGTATTCGCCTATTAAAAATATTTTTGTTGATTTAAAATAATTTTTAATTAAAATGATTTTTTCTACCTCTTTTATTTGGTCATTGATAATTACTTTAATTTTCTCTTTAAATTCTTTAATAAGATTTCTTTTTTCCGAATTTAATTGATCAATATCCTCCAAGAGACTTTGATTTTTTTTATTAGCCTTTAAAATTTTTTATTTTAAAATTAATTAATATATTCGAATTTATTAACCTCCTGTAATTGCGCATTAACTGAACAAATTGTTTGTTCCTTTTCTTTAACGTCTTTAGAAAGATTTTTATTTTTCAAGTTTAGTTGACTAATATCTTCCAAAAACTTTTCTTCATCAAACTACAAAATTAATTAACAAAATTTAATTTTTTTTTCTGAAATTTACTTTTTTAATTTGTTCTTCACATAATTTAATTTTTTTATCATTTTCCCTAACAGTTTTACATAAATTTTCATTTTCTAATTTTAATTGGTCAATTTCCTCAGAGAGAATTTGTTTTTCTTGATTAACCTTTTAAAAATTAATTTTTTAAATTAAAGTTAAAAAAATTTATTTAAAACAGCAAATTCTTTAGACAAAAATTTATTTTTCACCTCATTTAACTGAATATTCATCGAACAAATATTTTCTTATATGTAAAAATGGTCAGTCTGAACAACAATTGTAGAACCCATCGAGCTGTGTCGAATGACACCAAAATCAACAAAATCTGACTTGATTTGACCGAAATACAGACCCCTAAACCACAGGGGCACAAAATCATAAAGACGAAAATCTATACAATTGATAGCTCATTCGAAAGAGCTATCATTTGGGTAAACTTTTTTTATTTCGAAAAATCACCCCCATGGTTGTTCAATTTTCAGGGGTCTGTATTTCGGTCAAATCAAGTCGGATTTTGGTGTCATTCGACACAGCTCGATGGGTTCTACAATTGTTGTTCAGACTGACCATTTTTACATAATTTTCGAAAAAATGGCTGGGGGGGGGGACTAAATAAGTACCACAAAATTTTGAAGATAAAAAACGAAATCAGAAAATATTTCGATCAGATACAGTCGGATTTCATTAATACTTAAAAATATTCCCCAAAATATTTCCAAATTTGAATGAATTTGAGGAGAAAATTATGCTAAATTTAACTGAACTCCCTCATTTTTAAATTCAAATAAGAAACGTTAAATAAAATGAGTTTTAAGGAGGAATCTGAGTGAATCTGAGGAGGAAGTCTATCATTATCTAAATTCAGGAAAGAAAAAAAAGGTTTTAAGGGCAACGAAATTCAACATTTTCAAGCACCAATATTTAGCCAAAATTAGTAAGTTTTTTAATCTTACTTCAAATAATGCTTGTTTATATTTACTTTTATTTTCCAATTCAACAATATAAATAGCAGCTTCATCAAGAGTTGCTTGGAGATTTTCTTTATCATAATTTAATTTATCAATTTTTATTTTACTTTCTTCCAATTTTCTATTTAATTCTTCATTATTTTCCCTCTCTTTTTCAAATTTATTTAATAAATATTTATTTTCTTCAATTTTATTTTTAATTTCTTTATTCAAATTTTTATTTTCTTCTTTCAAATTTAAACGTTTATTTCTTTCAAAAACAAATACTAAATGCATTTGTTGAAATTCGTTATTTTGTTGAAGCAACAGATCCTTAAAAATAAAATTGAAATAATAATGCGTTAGATTTTTGCTTTAAAACTAAGATTGGGCAGTATCGGGATACCGACCGGTATCGGACGGTATCCCGACACCCATTTTTCTACAGAAAGGTAGATCCCGATATCGGTACCGAGCCGTTATCAATAACGATATTATTGTGTGGATAGCTTTTATAAAGGGGAGTTTGTATTTAATAATTATTTAATAGGAAGCTGATATTGGGGGTGGGGCGATAGATTTTTACATATTTTTCTACAAAATTTACATGTTTCGCAATTTTCTCATTCGATTGTTGTAAATTTTTCTGCATTTCATTATTATCATTCTGAAATTAAATAAAATTAATCTTTTCCAAAAATATTTTTCCAAACCTCCAACTGTTCAATACGAACTTGATGACTACAACTAGAACAAGAAGACTGATTATTTAATAAACTCATTTTAAAAAATAAAAATCACTGAAAATTAATTTGATTAAAGGTGTGATAACAAACAAAACAAAATTAGTCTAGCGATTGATATTTCTATTATTAAATGAATCAATCTATTTTGTAATAAGGTTGTCGGATAGTTGGAAATCTTCGGATATCCGATATCCAAACCGAAAATTTCCGAAAATCCGGCCTTTTTACGGATCCGGATCAGACAACCTTATTTTGTAAGCCAAAATTATGAGAAATTAAAATAGGTAAGTTAAAAAATAAGTTAAAAGTTAACAAATCTAAGGCACAATAACCCTCATAACTTCGTTTAATTACGATCCCTTGTCAAGCAAAAGAGCCATTTTTTATTTTTAAGTAAAATTGATAGAATGGACAGAACTATAAAAATACTTTATTTAAATAAATACATGTTGGAGAATAAATATGTTAAATAATACATATTTATTAAACAGACCACGCCCATTTCTCCTTTATCATTTTGTCAATTTGCATGTTGACCTTAATCTTTTTTTATTCATATTTCTTTTCATTTAATGTCTCCAGGATTGGAAATCAAATTTAAGAGAGAGGTGGGTCGGAACAGTCAGAGTTGTCGGAAATCGGAATTGGAACTGGCTCAAAAGTCGGAACTTGGAAATAAAAATTTTTTCGGAAATCGGAAATAAAATTTTTGATTTCAAAACTGAATTATTATGTATATAAGATTGTATCTTGAGTGTAATTTGAGGGAGTAAAAGTTCTTTTTGAAACTTAAAAGTCAAATTTGAAAAGTTAAAAGATTTTCGGAAATCGGAAGGAAAAAAATGTCGGAATCCAAAAATTATCACCCCGTATCCCAACACACCCGCTATAAAAAATTTATAGTTTTAAATCGGGAAAAAGGTTTATAAAAAATAAAATTTTATAAAAATTTATATCTTTATCATTCTTGTAGAAAGGCTTAAAATCGTAATAATCAAATTTTGTGCCAAAAACGGATTTACATTATAACAAGATAAATACAACGTTCAATTACTTCTCTTATTTCAACATTAAAACACAACTTAGCGACTTCTTTAATATTAACAGAAAACTTCATTTTTGGATTGTATTTATTGGAAAGCTGGTATTCCACTGATCTTAAATTGTTGAAGCCAATCTCTTTTTCAATATTTTCTGTTCTTTTGTTTTTCAAAATATCACCATGAACATTACTCAATGTTATTTCCTTTACCATTTTAGAAAGATCTTCTGATGTTTCTATATGCTTAAATTAAAATTATTTAAATAGTTTTGAAAAGTAAATTTCATTTAAAAATAGATATCAAATTAATCAAATCTCCCCCAGTGTATTTATCTTTTATCTAATGATCCGTATACGAAAGGACGAAAAAACAAAAATTAAATAAGTATTTTTTCAAATTACTCCGATTAGGGTTGTACCACGTGCCCGGACCCCCACCCTCCCCTAAAGTTTTCCACGTGCCCCCCCCCCCCCGTCGGGGAAACATATTGACTCCGATATATTACAAACATATTTACCTGTATAATTAGATTGTAAAATATATAAGTGGCATTAGCATACCACACATTAGAAAATCTATTTCCCCTATTTATCAAAATTTCAAATAAATTATTTCTACATTGCTCTATTCTGCTGGCAAGGCTAACATTAGCGATAAATCCCCGAGAAATCAAATGATTCAAAGCAAATTTTGAAAAATCTCCCTTGTGGATAGATAGATTGGCAACGTTAGAATGAATTTGTAAAGGTATATTTGTTTTGTTTTCATCAAATAATAATTCGATCATTTGTGGATTGAATATACCGGCACTAAAATCAGTAGATTTAAAGACGCATTTAAAAAGTTGATGAAGTAAATAACGAGCAATTTTCATTTCCTCAATATTTGTTGGAACGTTTGAAAATTGTAAAAAGATTTCTAAATAATAAAGAGTTGAATAGTTTTCAGTTGGGTGTGGGCTAACTCAAGGAATTCCAACTCAACGAACAACAAGTCAAGGAACGACCAACTCATGGTATATTTTAAAAATCAGAATTTTTTTAAAATTGTTTTTTAAAGTATTCTAATTTTTTAAAATTTTTGGATATAGTGTAGTTCACCGGAGGTAAAAGTTCGGGACTAGACATATGTCATTCGATTCGTCTCGGCGAGCTGAGTCGAATGGTACCAGTCTCAATTTCAGGAAATGATTCTGGACCGAGTTATAGGTCCCGAAAAATCGAAAAACCATAGGGGGGACCAAGCACTTTTTTGGGGTGAAAAATTCGAAAATGCAAATTATACCTCATTCGAAAGAGCTCGTCGAGCTGAGTCGAATGACACCAAAATCAACGAAATCTGACTTCATATGACCGAGATATAGACGCCTAAAAATCGAAGATCCAAAGGTCGAAGATCCTAAAAATCGAAGATCCAAAAAATCGAAGATCCTTATAAAAATAATATTTTCCATCTGATCCAGATCAAATGTCCATTATACAACTCAAAGCTTTGTTCAAATAATTTCTAAGATTAATAAACAGATTGGGCGTGTATTTGAGGATTTAGGGGTATATCGGTGGACTAGAGTGAACTAATTAAGATATATTGCAGAAATCCGCAAGTCAAAAAACACGCAATTGTACGCAATCCACAATCTGGGGATATAAGGGGATTAGAGGGATTAATGGTGGTTTTAAGATATATCATTGATTTGAAGATGAAGTGATTTGATCAAGAGGGATAAAATTTTTTACAAAAAAGGCAATTCTTAGGGGTGTATATTTAACCTCAGTTTTTAAATTTAATTTAATATTCGAACTTAAAAATTTGCTTAGATATTACTCAGTTCGCAAAAATGTCAGTTTATATTAATATCGAGTATTTTTAGTGAAGATTCAGATTAAAATTAAAATCAAATTGATGTAATTCTGCTTAGAATTAAAAAATTTATTTAAAAATTAAAAAATTGGCTAGTTTAATTGACAGAAAATATAAATCAAGACGGGTAAAATCAAAAAAGATAAAAATTCTTAATAAAATTCTTCAAGAATTATATGTTTCGAAATGTCATAAATAAATGGTTTTGTTTCTAAATTATTTCCAAAGTTAGTTTCAACAGAACAATAGTGTAGCCAAACACATGGTTTATATGAGTTAAAATTTTCCTTTAACAATATTGCTTGACCTTCAAATAATAAATCTTGTAAAAATAATTTTTTAAATTGAATATTTACCAATTTGTTTTCCATTTTGTGTAAAGAAAATATAAGGCAATTCTTTACTTTTATTAGTTGGAGGATAAACTAATCCACAACCAAAAATATCATTATTATTTAAAACAGTTGAAAGTTGAAATTCTTGACTTTTCTCATCTTTAATTCTAGCTTCCTTTGCCATGCATTTAATCCAATTATTTGTACTTAAATTATGAAGACCAAAATCTATCCATCCTGCATTATTGAAATTTCCTTCAAATTTTATTTTAATTTCAAAATAATATAAGGAGTAATTAAAATAGTTGCGTGGTTTTTCGAATAAATTTTCTGCATATACAATAAAAAATTTATCAACACAACCTTAAAATATTTGCAAAAAATTAAAATCCAAAAATTAAACTAAACAATTAACCTCCATTCTTCGACGCCAAATATTTAATATTTTCATCACTAATTATATTTCCAAATCCATTTCCTTTAATACAATTACCAATAGGGTTGTTTGTATTTATACAATTATCCTCACAACATTTATATTCACTGTTAATTTCTTTCCATTTATTTTTAATTTGTACAAAATTCTTTTAAAGGTAAATATTAATTTTTTTGTTAAACTATAAACTGACCACAGAGTTATAAACCAAATTATCTAATTTAATAGTTAGATCTCCCATCTTTTTGATAAATGAATCATTTGCCTTTATTAAATAAAACTATATTTAAGAAATATTTCTAATTTAAAATTTTAGAAAAATCCTACACAAACATTAATTATAAAATGTATATCTTCATAAATATATTTTAAAAATTAATTATTTACGTTTTTAATTTCTTCCTCCAACGTATTAATTTTCTCGTCTTTTTGCTTTAAACAAACATCCTTTTCAGATTTTAATTGTTCAATATTTTGATTTAAAGTTTTAATTTCATTTTCATGATCTAAATTTATTTTTTGAATTTTCTAAAAATAAATATTAATATTTAATTTAGATTTTTAAAAAATCATAAACTTTATTCATTTCATTTAATTCATTTTCTAAGGAAAGATTTTTCTTTTCAAGATTAGCATTCTTTTCCTTCTCTTCATTAAATTTTATTTGAAGATAGTTAAATTCTGTATGACGTTTTATTAAATCATCAATTTGTTTAGTTAGCTTTAAAAAATGTTTTAATTAATTTTTTTCAAAATTATGTACTTTTGATTCCAAATCGGAAAGTGATAATCCTTCTGTCTTCATTCAAATGTTGATAAAATATCTGTGCTTATAACTTAAATTGTATTTTTTAAAAGTTAGAAGATAAATTTTATTTATAAATAATTAAATATACAAGTATAATTAAAAATAAAAAAATTTAGTCAATCCCCTTTTTGAAACGAATCCTTTCAACAAAAATCGAAAAAATACGAAATGTTTTATAAAACTTAAATACATAAATTAAAAAATAAATTTAAGTTAAACGATTAAGAAATTAGAAAAAAATTTTTTTCTTAGACAAATTTAAATTGGATGAAGAGTTTAAATTTATTCTCAAAGATATAAAGGAAATTCAGTTAAAAAATATATTAAAATTATTATTGTATTTATATAGTTTAGATTTTTTGCCTCAGAAACATATTTTATGTGTATGTAAAAAAAGGAGAAAAACTAAGTACCCACTCTGATAACTAACCCTATTTTTATTAAAATAAAATTTTTTATAATCTACCTATTTATTTACTTTTAGGCAAACATTAAACCAATTTAATCATTTATGTTTTCTTAATTTATTCTTCATTTTTGATTCATGAACCTTCAAAACTTTTTATGTTGAATTCAAAACATTCCCTCAGCAAATAAATTTTTTCTCAACATTCAAAACAAAAGTTTTTCTAGGCAAAAAAATTTTCAATATATAAATAGTTTTTAATTTTAATATTTTTTAAATTCAATTAATATTTAAGCTTAATAAAATTTAATTTTTGTTTAAGAAAAAATTAATTTATTTTTGTTTATTTAACTTTTAAATTACCAAAATTTTATAAAACAAATACCGTTTCTGTTTTTTTCAATTTTTGTTTTAGATTGCCTTGTTTTTTAATTTAATAATTCAAATTAAAATTCAAGAAAATTCATTCAACACCTTGGATAATATTTATAAATAGAAATTAATTTTGTTTTTTTTGTAAATTTAATTAATTTTATTTATTTAATTAAGAAATTCTCTTTAAAATGAATGAAGAAGGATTATTAAATATTGAAGAACAAAATAATGATTTAATTCAACTTAAAAATAATTTTAATAATCTTCAAAAATTTTTTGTTGAAGAGAAGGAAAAGAATCTGAATCTTGAAAAGAAAAATATTTTTCTAGAAAATGAATTGAAAGAAAAAGAAAAAGTTTGGATACTTTTTTGATTTAATTTCAAAAATAATTTTAGAAAATTGAGGAATTGAAGCAAAATTTTCAAAAATTACAAGCTGAGAAAGATGCTTGTTTAAAACAAAAAGACGAGAAATTTAATTCTTTGGAAGAAATGAAAAAGGTAGTAAAGATAAAATATCCTCTCATTAACAATTTTAAATACTGTAGCACCCAGAGACTTCAGAGTCGGATGTGTCGGGGATCGGAGGAGCTTTCGGGGTTCGGGTCGTGGTCTTTGTCATAAAACCGTTCGAGGTTTGGGAACGGGGTGCTAACCTAATTTAAATCAAAAAATAATTTTAAAAATTTAATTCATATAAAAAGGCAAATGATTTATTTGACAAAAAGAATAATGAGTTATCAGTTAAATTGAAGAATATGTATATTAAATATGTGGTTAGTTTATACATAATTAAATTTAAAAATTTTTTAAATTATTTTATTCTTATTCGTTTTAATTCATTTCTCAAACTTGTAAAAATATTTTTGGAATTTTTAAATTAATTTTTTTAGAACCTAAAAAAGATTTCTTACAAATTTGGTTGTTGTATTGTTTGCCAATCTCAATTGAACCATGAAAATGTTTATATCTTGAAAAATTGTAATCATGCATATCATCACTATTGTATTTCTCGTTGGATTACTGAAGGGGTGGGAAAGTTTAATTTTTTAAATTATAAATATACCGAAAAAATAATATTAATATTATTTGTCAGTTTTTTATGAATTTTGGATAATCTTCATGATATTCCCCCTATTTGTAAAATCCACAAAAAGTTATATATAGTAATAGAAAATAATAGAAAGCTAAACGTTTAAACCAGAGGTCGGCGGATTCGCGATTTCCGATATTTTGGAAAAATATACGATTTCCGAAATTTTTAAAACATATTTCTGACTAGAGATTTTTCCAAAATTCTCAAAATTTTCGCCTGCGGCGCTGAATACGAAAAAAATTTGGAGGCATTATAGGAGGTAAAGTGGAGGGATGATATGCATGGATCAAGGTGGATTTGGAGGGTGATCGCACCTCATCATTTCCGACCGACCAGGGATGAGCGCAAGAGCCAATCTCAAAAAACGCAAAACGCAAAACGCAACGCAAGGCCAAAATTTAACGCAAATAACGCAAAACGCAAAACGCAAGAGCGCAAAATTGGGAAAAAAATTTTTTCTATCAAGTATTAGCCATTTTTTCAGCTAAAAATCGAAGTATTACTATAAGTCGGGGAGTCCTACTCAATTTTATGATACATGTAAGTTAAATGGTAATGATTTAGAGTAATATAGGGGATATAAGTGATTATGAAGGATATCAGAGGATTTAAAGGGATCAAGGCGTTTAACCAAGTAGCTGGTTATTAGTAGCTGGTTATTAGTAGTTGGTTATTACGGATGTAATTTGGAGAGATCAAGGAGATTTGAAAAAATCCATGTGATTACCCACGGATGTCGTTTGAGTTGGGGATAAGGGGCTATCGAAGGATAAGGGGCTATCTGTAGTTATGAATTGATGCCGGGGAATCAGGGGATTTGGAGAGATAACGTGAGATCTTAAATTTGGAAAGCCAGATGCTAGATATCTTTCAATCTTTACCCTAGGATTAAAAAGATAACAGGGATTTTAGCATGTATTAGGTATCAGTGGTTAAAGAGATATAAGAGGATTAAGAGGATATAAAGAAAATTGGTGCAGGTTTACTAAATTAAAATGATGCTAGATATTTGATGAATCTTAACCCTTCTAACCCTTCAGGTCAACTGATCTTTCCCTTAATCACTCTTTATACTTTTTAATTTTAGCGCCGCAGGCGAAAATTTTAAGAATTTTGGAAGGCTAATTAGGCAGATTTCTTCCTTTTTCTGCGCCGCAGGCGAAAATTTTGAGAAATTTGGAGGAAATGAAGCCAGATTTCTCCAATTTTGTCCTCAGATTGTGTATATTTTTTGAGATTTTTTGCGTTAATTTCATCGAAAAAAACGCAAAACGCAACGCAAGGCCAAAATTTAACGCAAATAACGCAAAACGCAAAACGCAATGCGCTCACCCCTGCGACCGACCACTGGTATTTATCTACAAATAATAGGCATATAAATTTTATGGTAAGTCTCTCTCTCACTTCTAAGAGTATCAGTTTTTGTATTTGATTTAATTACACCAAAAAAAACACAAATATCTTAAAATATATTTCCACCTTTTATTTTTTTAGTCAAAAAATTGTCCTTGTTGCCGTGTTTCTGCTACTTTGAATGATATTAAACAATTTATTGTCGAAAAAGCAAGTGACAGTTCTGATGAGTTTGACGACGAATCTAATCAGAGTTCAAGTAATAAGACTAAAGCTTTGAATTATAATTTGAGTTGTGAGGTTAGTTTATAATTAAGAATTATTAATGGTATTATACTTTTGCACCCACACATTTTCTTTTTCTACCTTTCCGAATTTGAGCGGCTATAACTTTTTAATGCTTGATCAATCTCAAGAATCTTATATCAATCGAAAGCCCTCGATAAGGACTCGGTTTTTAAGCTGGATGGATCTGTTCTGTTATTTGTTAAAAAGTTATGACATGATAAATGATTTCGAATTATATAAGATTCATTCGAATGACAAGTGTTAAAAAGTTATAGCCTCTCAAATTCGGAGTAGAAAAGGAAAATGCAGGGTTATTAAATAATTTTTTAAAAGAATTTTGTTAAAATAAAAAATAAATGGAGTGAAATTTATAACGGATTTAAATGTTGTGACAATAAATGTATAAATACAAACAAACCTATCGGTAAATGTATTAAAGGAAATGGATTTGGAAATATAATTGACGATGAAAATATTAAATATATTAATCGTTTGGAAGGGAAAAGAGGTAAATTAAATATGAATTTATGAATAAAAATATTTTTAGTTAGGAATAAAAATGTTAGTGTTGGTGCAGAAAATTCATTTACAAAACCACAAAATTGTCTAAATTATTCTTTATATTATTTTGAGATTAAATGTAAATTTCAAGTGGATTTAAATGATTATAAATTAATTTATATTGGTCTAATAAATTGTAGTGCAAAGAAATGTATTACCTTTTCTGCTGAGGATGCTAGAATATCTAACGAGAAAGATGAATTTGTTAAACTTTCATCTTTTAATTGGAATAATAATGATATTTTTGGTTGTGGATTAGTTTATCCTCCAACTAATAAAATGAATGGAATCACATATGTTTTCTTTACACAAAATGGAAGACAAATTGGTAAATATTTAATAAAAATTATTTTAATAAAAATTGTTTTAAAGGTAAGGGTGTATTATTAAAGGAGAATTTCGACTCATACAAACCTTGTGTTTTGCTAAGAAGTTGTTCAATTGAAACAAATTTCGGAAATAATTTGGAAACTAAACCGTTCAATTATGATATTTCAAAACATGAAATTCTTAAAGAATTCTATTGAAATTTAACTTGTTTTTTTTGAATTTTACTCAGTTTTATTATATATTTTTGTCAATTAAAATAACCAATTTTGTGTTTTAAATAATACTTTATTAAAGGCAGCCACTTTTGGCTGATTTTAAGCCACTTTTCTTTTGGACACATTTCGCCTCAAACCTAGCAAAAATTGATAATCCTTTTTTATTTTAAAGCTAAGACTTACAGAAAATTTTTATATCGAAATTTTCTTTAAACTGCATAATTTAGTCGGAAAGAATTAGCCGGATAATTTTAAGTAGTGAAAAAAAAGTTGAATAATACACAGGATTAGGCATTTTATATGCTATAGCCCTGGGCCCGTAGAATAAGAAGGTGGTTAGGTGACGATGGTTACCTAACCATCGTCACCTAACCATGGTTAGGTAACCACAAGGTCATTGTAAACCGGTAGAATAAGAAAACCACGTGGTTAACCACCGTTGTAAGGTCACCTAACCAGCAACCAGCTTCTTATTCTACCGTTATAAAAATTAAATTTTTATTTAATTAATGTTTTTATTTTTTATATTTAACATTAAAATATTTAGGGGAGAAATAAATTAAAATAATTCTGACTATTTTAATTAATTTAAAATATATCCCGAAATATTTTCTCCCTTTTTCCATTACTTGTGTTTTCCTTTTTTTACTTTTGTTTCCCTTATGAGAAGGTTAAAAATTGAATTTTAAAATTTCTTAAAAAATTCTAAAATTAAAATAAAATTCTGAAATAAAATTTTTCCAATATTTTGAACAAATTTCTAGCAAAATTTAAAAATTTTTATAGATTTCGACTGAAAAAATTCTGTGAATTTTTTAAAATGTCTAACTGTAAATTAGCTATTTTTAGAGAAATTTTTGACGTCGAAATTTTTTTTATAAATTTTAAATAGAAATGAAAGAAATAAAATTTATTGGATATTCTAATCATTTTTTTAAAATGTCTTATAAATTTTATATGGTTTTTCCGCGAAAAAATTATTAAATTTTTAGAAAGTTTACAGTAGGGTGGGACAAAACCGTTTAGCTAAACGGTAAACGGTATAAGATAAACGGTGTTTTTTCAAAATTAAACGGTTTTGTCCCACTCTAGTTTACAGAAAATAAAATTATTTTTGGATGAAACAATTTTTTACTCTTTAAAGTATCCAAACTATCTGAAAATTATAAATTAGATATTTTTTGATATAATAGGATGTGTTTTACAGTTTGATAAAATATCCACAAATTATCTTCTGAAATATAGTAAATATTTTATACAATTTAACATATTTTAATTTTAGCACTAGGCGTCCTCGAAATTTTGGTATGTTAATGAAGTTAAATTAAAATTTTCAAATTTTGGATAATATAGAGATTAAGCTTCTCCATAATCCCCTTAATCATTCAATCCTTAATCCGTTCAATCACCTAGATTTCCCCTGATATCCGCCAGATACCCTGATCCGCAATACTTCAATATCCTTCTAAATCACTGATATCCATTGACACCAACAAAAATCACTCCAGATCACCTTGCATCCCTAGATATACCATTTATTCCTAAAAATCTCACTTAATCCCTCCAAATCTTACTTAGTTTTTGAATAAATTAACGAAAATATTCCGAGAGAATAGTCGTTCTATGTACGTGCAACAGATTAGGCTATTTAAAAGTCTATATAACTTTACTTATAGTCGAGATGAAAAATTATTTTTCATATCAAAATAAGAGGAATTTCTTCTTTATATTGTTTCATAAAATTAAAATTATATCGAAATTTTCCATAAAATTATAGATTTTTAAATAATCCTAATCCCTTGCATGCAGATAAAATGACTTAAGTGTATAAAATATTTATTTCCTAAGATAATTTTGGGATATTTTATCAAAATGTAAAACACATTCTACATATTCTATCAAAAATATCTAATTTAGAATTTTTGTCTCAATATGTATTTTAAAAAACCTAAACACTAAATTTCACATTAGAAATTTTTTTAATCTAGATTTATAAGAATGCTTAAAAAATTTCTAAGGAAAAGAATTGTGAAATTTATTTAGGTTAATAAGGAATTAAGTGAATTATTTTAAAAAATTTTTACAAAAAATTTTTACTCTAGAAAATTCCTTGTCCTTAGGTTGGTGTATGCAAAAATTTATAAAAAATCTTAATGTCGGTAAAAATCTATAAAAATCATATAGTTTGACAGAGAATTTTTTAAAGTATCCGAAAATTTTTTTATTACCTATGTTTATCCTGAATTTATAACTTTTTATAAAAAATTTTTGTCACTACAAATATTTTTTACCGCATAAATTTGCTTGATTTTGTGGTGACTTTTTAAAAAATATCTAGAAAATTTTTTACATGGTGAAAATTTTCAAAATTTATAAGATTTATAGAGAATTGTTTAAAATATCATAAAATTTTTATTTATTAATTTTATCATGATTCTATAATTTTTTATAAAAAATTTCCGTAATAACGCAAATTTTTACCCAAGGAAATTGCTCGATTTTAGGGTGTCTTTTTAAAAATTTCATAGAAAATCTTTTTCACGATCAAAATTCACGAAATTTATATTTTTTGATAGAGAATTGTTTGAAATATTAGAAAAATTTTATTTCAGAATTTTATTTTAATTTTGAAATTTTTTATAAAATTAAAAAGCCCATGGTTACTTTTTTCAACCTTGCTATCGACCATGGTAGCTTTTTTGACGACGTGGTTATGGTTACCTAACCAGCAACAACGTTCTTATGCTACCGGTTGATTTTAACCGCCGGTTGCTGGTTAGGTAACCAGGTCACCTAACCACAAGGTCATGGTTAACCTTACGACCGTCTTATTCTACCGGTTAAAACCGCCGGTTGGTGGTTACCTAACCAGCAACCGAGCTCTTATTCTACGGACCCTGAGGTAAGCTATTGATCTGTTCAAGAAAAATAATTTAATTTTTTTATAAATTTATTTTTGATCATTTAAAAAAATTTCATAAAACAATAAATAGTGTTTTTAATTTTGTTTTAGGTTGACTTTTTAAAATTTATTTTTAAATTAAAAAGATATTATCAATTTAATTTAGGATATATTTGAACGAATCCTGATTAGTCCTGATCAGGGATGAGCGCAAGAGCCAATCTCAAAAAACGCAAAACGCAAAACGCAACGCAAGGCCAAAATTTAACGCAAATAACGCAAAACGCAAAACGCAAGAACGAAAAATTGGGAAAAAAATTTTTTATCATGTATTACCCATTTTTTCAGTTAAAAATCGAAGTATTACTATAAGTTGGGGAGTCCTACTCGATTTTATGATACATGTAAGTTGAATGGGTAATGATTTGGAGTAATATAGGGGATATAAGGGATTATGAAGGATATCATAGGATTTACAGGGGTTTAACAAAGTAGCTTGTTATTACGGATGTATTTTGGAGGGATCAACAGATTTGAAAAAATCCATATGATTACCGAAGGATGTCGGTTAAGTTGGGGATATATCGAAGGATAAGGGGCTACTGTAGTTACGAATTGATGCCGGGGAGGATATAAATAAAATTGGTTCAGGTTTACTAAATTAAAATGATGCTAGATGATTTGATGAATCATAACCCTTCTAACCCTTCAGAACAACTGATCATTCCCTTAACCACTCATTATACTTCTTCATTTTAGCGCCGCAGGCGAAAATTTTAAGAATTTTGGAAGGCTAAGTAGCCAGATTTCTTCCTTTTTCTGCGCCGCAGGCGAAAATTTTGAGAAATTTAAAAAGATATGAAGCTAGATTTCTCCAATTTTGTCCTCAGATTGGGTATATTTTTTGCGTATTTTTGCGTTAATTTCATCGAAAAAAACGCAAAACGCAACGCAAGGCCAAAATTTAACGCAAATAACGCAAAACGCAAAACGCAATGCGCTCACCCCTGGTCCTGATCCTGATGATAAATATACTTTGAGAAAAAAGAGGTAGAAAAGGATTAATTTTTATTTGTTGAGGGAATATTTTAAATTTAAAATATAAAAATGTTTTGAGGGATAATTATATTTCTTATTTAATTAAATTTCAATTTTCGATTTTCAAAACTCGAGCTGTCAAAAATACCATTCAGAATATTAAATTGTTTTGTATCAAGAAGACTCAAAACTTTAACGGTAAGTAAAGCAAATTCAAATAGATTCCAAATTCAAAGTTGGCAATTGAAAAAGATTTTGATTATAAAAGTCTAAATTGTTGTTTTTGGTTGAATATAAACACGAAAGAAAAATGGAAATTATTATTTTTTAATTGTCAATAAAATCCTCAATTAACTTTAAAAAGGATGAATTTAAAAATAATTTATTAAATATTTCTAAAAAGTTCGAGGAACTTTTTTTAGCAAATCAATTGAAGTAATTTAAAAAGTATTAATTAATTTCCAAAAGCTAGGAAAGTAATGGTAATTGGGTCTATAGAATTCAAAATTACTGTGTAGCTCTAAATCTTTTGGAACAGAAAGAAATTTGTTCTCATTTCCTTATTTTTTAGCCAGGATTACACCATGAACGCTCGGGGGCGGTGTCGTGTAACGGGTTTTCTAATTGTTTCGGGGGGGGGGGGGGGGGGGGTGGGGTCGGGCCGGTCTGGAAAAAAATTAAAAAATCTTTCGGGAACCGGGTCGGGGTGCAAACCTAATATAAAGGAAAATACATAGGGAAAAAAGTATTTTTTTTATTTCCAATAATATGGGAAAAATTTTAATTCTATTACCGTATTTTCTCTAATTGAGCGACGGTCTCTAGTTGAACGACAGTCTCCAATAGAGCGGCTCCTCGTGAGGGGGTTGAAAAATAGAGCGGCAGTCTCCATTTGAACGACGGTCTCCAATTGAGCGACACCTACTATAATACAATAACTGCGATTTATTATTGTTAATTTGAATGTTGTGACTTATAGGGGTTTTTTTGGCTGGACCGATTTCGACAAATGTGGTGTCATTCGAAAGAGCTCGTCGAGCTGAGTCGATCGCGGGCAGAGAGAAGTCTGTCCGACAATCAGGGACCGAGATACAGACCCCTGAAGTTTCAAAAAGAGAAGGGGGAGTAGCTTATTTTGGGATGAAAAATTCGAAAATGTAAATAATAGCTCATTCGACTTAGCTCGTCGAGCCGAGTCGAATGACACCAAAATCAGCTCGATATCTTGATTCGGAGCCAAGATAAACAGGTTCAAAATGGTCAACGTAAACCCATGGCGCTTGTGCAAAACTCCGCGCCTCGCGGGGAATCAACGGTTGCTGGGTCTTGGTCAGTAACGTAAACCTATTCCTATCTCCCTTGCTCTGGACGTACTTGGGGCCTCCATAGCAGCGAAAACCTTTACATAGACCATAGGTAGGGAGCTCAAACAAACGATCATAACTTTGTCAAATCATCTCGGATTTCGGTGATTTTGGTCGAAATCGGTCCAGCCAAAAAAAACCCCTATAAGTCACAATACCCGTTAATTTTTTCACTCTTTACACTAATAACACTGTTTAACAGCTTATTTTTAAGAAATGAGTGATTTCTAAGAAAAGAGAAATGAAAATAATTTTTTATAAATGATTGATTTAATAAACGAGATTGATTTGATTCAAGATGAAGAGAATGGTATTTTAAGCGATGATTCATTGGAATTTTGATTTTATATAATGAATAAAGAAAATTTTTTATAGCAAATATAGGTATATTGTCTATGAAAAATAGAGCGGCAGTCTCCATTTGAACGACAGTCTCCAATAGAGCGGCTCCTCGGGAGGAGGTTGAAAAATAGAGCGACATGTCGCTCAATTAGAGAAAATACGGTATTTACATTTTAGGCAAATATTATTAAACCAATTTAGTCATTTTAGTTTTTAATTTTCTTACTTTTTAATTCTAGATGCCTTAAAAAATTTTTTTATTTTGAATTTAAAATATCCCCTCAACAAATAAACTTTTTTCTCATCATTTTACTACGTCCAAAAAAATTTTTACAGGCGAAAAATCCTTCAGTATATAAATATCTTAATTTATACATATATTTTTTTATTTGATTACATTTTCTAACTCCATAAAATTTAAATTTTGTTAAAAAAATTTTTTTTTGTAAATTTAACATTTAAATTAAAATAATTTTATTTAATAAAAGATTATTTAATAAGTTTCTTTCATTTTAAAGATATTTTTCTTTTCTTCGATTTAAATTGCCAAAGTATACTTTTTAAATTTTGTTACAAAATGACTGAAGAAGGAGCATCAGATTTGGTTGGGAAAATAATCAATGATTTAATAAATCATCAAACTAATTTTAACAATCTTCAAACAAAATTTTTTGAAGAGAAGAAAAGGAATGTTAATCTTGAAAAGAAAAATCAGTCTTTAGAAAATGAATTGAGTGAAATTAAGAAAGTTTGTTTATTTTATTAATTTATTTAGGGTCACACCCCGTATATCGAAACCCTTTATTTTACGACCCATATGTTGATTACTTATATTAAATACTTAAATATTTTAAATTTTAATTTCTAGAAAATTCAAAAAACAAACTCAGACAATGAAAATAAAATTGCTAAAATAAATTCTGTTAATGAGAATAAAATTAAAGTTATACAATTAGAATATGAAAAGAAAATTAAAATATTAGAACAAAATATTTTACAATTACAATCTAAAAATATTCAAAAAGACGAGAAAATTAATATTTTGGATGGAAAAGCTAAAAACGTATGTAATGTACATGATTAAAAATGAAATAAACTAATTAGGGTTGTCAGTTCTGGACCGAGCCGAAGAACCGAGGATTCTTCGGTTCGGTTTCGGATTTCCGAAGATTTTCCAAGAATCGACAACCCTAAACTTAATAAAGGATTTGCTTAAATAATTTTTTGGCTCCATTAAGTTATTTAAATTATATGTACATTGTAATTTTGACTAAAAATTTTTTACAACCCCAAAAAAATTTGGATTCTGGTTCGGAATCCATGTAAGTAACATTTTGAACTAAAATGTAGTTTGTTTCCGAACCAAAAATTTCTGGATATCTACATTTTTGGATCCGGATCCGCCAACCTTGCTGACATACCGACTTTTAGCGATAGTGTTGCAACTTTAATTCTAATTTAACAAAATTGATTTTAATATTTTTTTAATGGAAATATTTTTTTAAATTAATCTAATTTTTATATAAAAAGGGAAATGATTTATATAATATCAAACCTGGTGATTTAACTATTGAAGTGCGCAATTTTATTTTTAAATGTGTGGTTAGTTTATGTTTAAATAAAATTATTAAATAATTTTTTGAAAGTATTTTGTCAAAATTGAAAATAAATGGAAAGAAATTAATAGTGGATACAAATTTTGTGATAATAATTGTTTAAATACAAACAAACCTATTGGTAATTTTATTAAAAAAATGGATTTGGGTAATACTTTGGTTGTCATTTGAGCTGTCTCGCATCGAAAAAATCTTCGAAAATCGTAAATCTAGAGTAGATAAAAGAAAATTGGAAAAACTAAGAAAATAATTTACATTTTTGGTGAGGTTTAGGTTGGTGTCTTTGCTCCGCTCTTTTCAAATCTGGGCTCAAGCTCCTTTTCAAAATCATTGTTCCGTTTCTGAAAATGGGGATTTTCAGAGCCGCTATATGTTGGCTTCGGATACCTGGTAAAAATCGATGGTTAATATTTAATCGTGCGATTTGGGTGGATTAAGAGATATCGAGCTATATATTAAGAATTATATTCAGTATAATATATAAATGCGATACGAATACCGATAAATACCGTCGAGTCAGTACGAACTATCTTTAGTTATCGCGCCTTTTTTCCTATCCCTCTAGCTTTTTATTTATAGACAACTTATTATGATTTGAAAGAGCTCATCATACTGGGTTGAATGAGCTACTAAAATCGCTCAGATTTGATGCTTCTGAAGAAAATTAGAAAGCTATCCTCGATGGAAGAGCTTCAAGCTAAACGGGATTAAAACAAATTGTCTTAACTTTGTTAATTTAAGTCAGATTTCACTGATTTTAATGTCATTCGACTCCATTCGAAGAGCACTTTTGAATGACATAATTTGACATAATAAGAGAAAAAGAAAAATGGAAAGGGAAAAAGAGTGAATCAAGCAAAGTATTACTTGGATTTGTAAATCCATTTCCTTTGATTATTAATTTCTTGGCTTCTAATTTTTTTACAAAAATTTTTAGGTTATGATAAATTTGTTTCACTTTCTGCAGAGAATCCATTCAAAAAACCAAAAAATTGTCTCAATTATTTGTTATATTATTATGAAATTAAATGTGTAGTTTTTGAAGGGAGTTTAAATAAAAATGGAAAATGGATGGTTTTTGGTCTTAAAAATTTAAGTACTTTTAATTGGATTAGATTTCAAACAAAGGAAGCGGAAATTATTAACGAGAATAAAGAATCCTATAAACTTGAACAAATACTTGTTTTGACTAATAATGATGTTTTTGGTTGCGGATTGGTTTATCCACCAACTAAAAAATTAGATGGAGACGAAGAATTTCCTTATATGTTTTTTACATTAAACGGGAAACAGATTGGTAAATATTTAATTAAAAAGGCCGGAGCAGTTAAATTAAAGGATTAACTACTGAGCCATTTGAATATATGTACATACTTCTAGCTGGGAATAAATCCTGAGAGTATTGGAATAATTATCTTTGACCATTTTATAATTTATAGGGGAAAGGGGAAAATAAGGGGAATCATAAAAAATTATTTAATTAAAAATTTTTACAAAAATTTTTTATTTTTTAAGGCAAAGGTGTTTTATTGGAAGACAATTTCTACTCATACAAACCACGTGTTTACCTCAACTGTTGTTCTATTGAAACAAATTTTGGAGATGATTTAGAGTCAAAACCGTTTAAATATGATATTACAAAACATTCTGTTCATAAAGAATTGTATTAAAATTTTTTTGATTAATTTTATTTTTTTAATTGCTTTTATCAATTTACTGATAAAAAAGTTATCCTCTAATACTAAAAAATTAATTAATTAATTAGAAATATATTCCAAATTAGAAACATGCGTTTAAAAAACAAATAAGCAAACGCCCGGAAAATAGTATACCCTTCAGGAAAATCACTTATTTATTGACACACAGCGGACTAGCGCAGGCAAAGCAGGGAAATAGCGGAATTGAAATTTTGGCCAAGTGGATAGGAGCGCTGACTACAAAATCGCTTAAAATCGGGTAGCGGGTTCGCACACTTCCATGGTAAATTAATAGTTTCTTATTGAATATAAAAATAAAAGGTTTTCGTTTCCGGTTAACTGTCTAAAAACAGCCGGTTAATGGTTCCAATTCTCTTATCCGTTTGTGTCCAACTCTAAAGTGTTAAAATTATTCCTAAAATTGTAAGTAAAGTGGTCATGTATAAAAGCAGGTATTAAACACTTATTATCGTCAGTGGACGACATTTTTCATTATTTCCTCATAATACTCTCTTCATTTTATTTTTTGTTTTTTACAATAAACCTGCATTTATTCTGATTTATATAATAAATTCAATTTTTTTCATTTTTAGATAACTAAAAAAATGTTTTACTCTCTACCAATTGAAGTTCAATTTGATGTCTTAAAATGTCTTAATTTCAACCAATTATTCACTTTTAAACAAATCAACTTTTATTCGTTCAATTTAATTAATAAATATGAAAATGAATTGGCTCGAATGAAATTTGATTTACTCTACATAGTAAATGCTTATTAACTTGCTCGTTTTTCCTGCACATTTTACCAGCCGGGAATAGATTTTGACAAAAGTCAAACGAAAAAAACAAGTTATACTCAATGAAAAACACGATTGTAATAAGAGTTAAATTGTAATAAAGTTACAAATCAGGCACCATAACTCTGTTTAAAGTTGTTTAAGCTCTTTCGAATGGCATTTGTCAAAATCTATTCTTTGAAAGTAAACGCGATTTAATTTTAGAAAGATTACAATTTGATCGAGGACCAAAAATATGGTTTTAGAATTATTGCACCTGAATCTGTAACTTCTGAATTTATTTTGAATGATCAACTTTTGGAAAAGGTGTTTAATTGATTTTAAATTAATTAAATTACATTTATCTTTCAGTGGGAAGCAGTGATAGCTAAATCAATTCCTTTGTTTTTACACAATATTAAACGTTATAATGAATGTACAGAATTCAGCATTCGTCTATTCAGGCCAAATTTTAACTTAAAATTGCCAAACATTCAAAAAAATATTGAAGGAATGATTATTATTCGATTTTGGTTAGAACAACTTTTTAAATGTGCTTTTATCGAAGGAAGATTTCGATATATTATATTTAATCCACAAATGATTAATTTATTATTTGATAACGACAAAACAATTCCTCTTCAATTCAACATAAAAGAGCCGAATGTTCAACTCAAAAACAATAAATTTGATGATTTTTTGAAATTCACTTTAAATCATTTGGCCAATTCAGCAAATCTTAAATTAGATTTGTTTAGTGTCAAAAATTTAGAGCAATATGCGGATATTTTATTCAATATTTTAACAAATGAGGGCAATAAATTTCCTATAGTTTATTTTGAATGTCCTGGATTGACAAAGCTTTGTGATCTTATTATCGAAGTAAACTATCTATCACATATTTAAAATTAAAAATAAATTTAAATTTTAGTATATAACAACATCTAAAGACTGTTCAAAAATGGTGCCTGTCATTAATTTATATCACATTTTTTACCCAAAATCTAAATTAAAAAAGTTAGCAAAAACTGTTGAAAGTTGTAATGATTCAGTCTATCAAATTGCCAATATTTACAATCCAAAAGTGAAATTTGTAATTACAAATGTTTATATTAGAATAACAATAGAAAGAATGTAAGAGGGAATAAATTTTGAAAAATTGTTTAAATCTTTCATTTTTATTTGCTAGCATATTGTGTATTCTTTTGTTAAATTATTTTTTGTTTTATAAAATAAGTGTATTTTTATTAGAATTTTGGCTATTCTATTAATGTTTTAATCCTTAAAATGTTTTTTAGACGAGGGTTTTCGACCAAAAATATAACAGAAACGTGGAAAAAGGAACAGATTTTTAGAACCTGAGAAAACATAAAATAAATATAGGAGGTTACATATTGAGCAAATAAAATAATCATCACAATATTTAAAGAAAGAAAAATTTGGTATTTTCCGTTATGACGTAACCCCCTAAATTAATGTTCAAAATGTCGGCTGTACTTTAGTCTACCGGACGCGGAAAAAATACATGAAACCGGTACCATTCGATTCGTCTCACCGAGCTGAGTCGAATGGTACCACTCTCCATCTGCGGAAATGCCTACGAGCCGAGATATAGGTCCCCGAAAATCGAAAAACCATAGGGGGGAGTAAGCTCAATTTTGGGGTGAAAAAATCGATTTTTTGAATGATAGCTCATTCAAAAGAGCTCCTCGAGCTGAGTCGAATGACACCAAAATCAACGCGATCTAACAAGTTTAGACAAAGTTATGATCGTTTGTTTTAGCTCCTTACCTATGCCATCCGTGGAGTGTTTGCTGGTGCGGAGGAAACCAGGAATGCACCTCATCGATGATAGGAATAGGATTATGTTACGAGCCCAGAACCCAGCGACCGTAGACTCCCCGCGAGGCGCGTGCCGCAAAACTCCGCGCGAAGCGCGGAGTTTTGCACAAGCGCCTCGCCTACGCCCCATAGGTTTATGTTGACCATTTTGAACCTGTTTATTTTGGCTCAGAATCAAGATCTCGAGCTTATTTCGGTGTCATTCGACTCAGCTCAAGGAGCTCTTTCGAATGAGCTATCATTCAAAAAATCGATTTTTTCACCCCAAAATTGAGCTTACTCCCCCCTATGGTTTTTCGATTTTCGGGGACCTATATCTCGGCTCGTAGGCATTTCCGCAGATGGAGAGTGGTACCATTCGACTCAGCTCGGTGAGTCGAATCGAATGGTACCGGTTTCATGTATTTTTTCCGCGTCCGGTAGACTAAAGTATATCCAAAATGTCATATATAGGGTAGAAAAAGGCTGAGTCGAATGACATCAAAATCAGCTCGAGATCTTGATTCTGAGACGAGATGAACAAGTTCAAAATGGTCAACGTAAACATCTGGGGCGTAGTCGAGGCGCGCGCACTTTGTCCAAACTTGTTAAATCGCGTTGATTGTCATTCGACTCAGCTCGAGGAGCTCTTTCGAATGAGCTATCATTTGCAAAATCGAATTTTTCACCCCAAAATTGAGCATACTCCCCCCTGTGATTTTTGACCATTTCGAGCCCTATATCTCAGTCCTCGGGCATCTCCGTGAAAAAAGAGTGGTACCGTTCGACTCAGCACCTTTTTCTACCCTATATTTGACATTTTGAACATTAATTTAGGGGGTTACGTCATAACGGAAAAGTACCAAAAATTTAAATTAAAAATTTGAATTGGGAAAAAAAGGGGGAAAGCTTGTAGGTCCGAATTCGGTGACACCCGACCCAAAGGCTAGGGGTGCTATTCTGTTATATACGGTTATAATATTGTCCAATTTCTGAATAATTGTACCAACCTGTATTTTGTTTCTTTGCAAAAAGTACAATGCCGATACGTTTTAAGTCAAATCTAAAAGGACAGTATTTATATATCATTTTCTATTAAAAATTATAAATCTTTCTAATTTAAACAAAAATCGTATTGGTCTAAACTTTCCATTATTAATATAGCTTTTATAATATAAAGAAAATACGTATATGCTTTATCCGGCAAACACATAAAAAAATTATTCAAAAACAACAAATTTATTTCAAAAAATTAATGATTTTCCTCGTAATTTCCAATCAATCAACATCAGAATCTTCATAAAATTCTTTAATCACAAAATGTTTGGTAATGTCATAACAAAAAGGCTTAGTTTCCAAATTATTTCCAAAATTTGCTTCTACAGAACAACATCTTAACCAAATAACTTGCTCATAAGTGTCATAATTATCTTTCAATAATACTGCTTTGCCTTAAAAATAACTAATATCTTCTCGACTAAAATTTTACTAACCAATTTGATTTCCATTTTGAGTAAAGAAAATATAAGGTAACTTTTTAGGTGATTTATCAGTTGGTGGATAAACTAATCCACAACCGAAAATATCTTCATCAGTCCAGCAAAAATCTTCTAGTTTAAATACTTCACATCTTTCGTTTACAATTATTCCATAAACTGGAAGCAAATTAATCACAGCTTTATTGATATTTTCAAGACCAATAGTTATCCAGTTGTAAGCAGGATTATCTCCTTCCCGTTTAGCTTTGATTTCGAAATAGAATAAAGAATAATTAATGCAATCTTCTCATTTAGTAAAATTATTTTGAATATGAACCTCAACGTATTTATTAAAACCTAAAAATATTTATTAAACCTAAAATATATTGACATACATACAGTCTAGTGCAAAAGTAAATATATGGCCAAAGGTATATACCTTAAATCTTGCGGTTTAACAGCGAAAATAATTTATTCATTATTTTCATCATCGGAAGGGGCTTCGGGCGAGCCCCTTCCGCTAGCCAAAGTCCAAATCATTACAAAAACTTAAAAATAAAAACAACTCATATTTAGTCTTACTATTCATACTTAGTCTTACTATACTTTAGTCTTACTATTCAATTCTCACTTTTCAATTACAATTTTCAATTATCAACTATTCAAGAACTTTCACTATTTAGTCTTAAATTTAAAAAAATACCATGGGATTGTCGACGGATGTCGAGTGAGTTGGGGGCATAGCAAAGGATGAAGGCTATCAGCAGTTAGCCTTCATCCTTGTCCGTATCCGAATAGGTATATCCGTGAGGTCGACATCCGTATCCGTTTATATCCGTACAACTTTTGAGGAATATCCATCCGCGGATATCCGCGGATGGCTATAATAAAAATTTCGGTTAACCAAACCATTGATTTCAGAAGAAGTGCAAGTCAACAATATTTCTTCCAATTTTCAGCGCCGCAGGCGAAAATTTGTAGTTTTGGAAGACCTTATCCGAAAACAATTCACTTTCTCTGTTATGGTCGGATATCCGAAAAAATATGGACGAAAACTTGGACAATATTGAGAATTTTGTTTCTTTGAGTCAGTATCGTTTCTCGCCGAGAAATGGACCGAGAATCTCGGTATCGGTTTCGGTCTCGTTTTGATCAACTCCAATAAAAACTAATTATTTACCTTTCCCCTCCAAACAATTAATATATTTACAATTCTCATCATCAATTAATTTAACGAATCCATTTCCTTTAATTCATTTTATATTATTTGTGTTTATTTCATTTAAACATTTATTAACACAACAATAATCATTAATCTCACACCATTTATTTTTAATTTGTACAAAACGCTTTAAATATTTAATTAAATAATTAACTTTAATTTTTGTTACCACTAAATCAAAATCAGAATTTGTAGATCCTTCAGACATTTTGTAAAATTAAAATCTGAAATTTAATAAAAATTAACTTTATGCTGCAAGTAATTTAGGAAAAGTCAAGGTAGTCCGTGTAAAGAATTTTTATTTGTTAAATCATGTTTTGTTGAAAAATCCAGGAAATTTGACCATTTCGCAAGCATAAATTTGCTAGGCGCAGAAGTCTTATACCTTTCCATGAAGTTTAAGCTTATTGTACCATGTATCCAAATCGTCGTTCAAACGTAATTCTTTAAATAAATCAAAAGGTGTAAAACTTTTCAGTTGTTCCATTTTACTTCAAAGAAAGATTCTCACTACTTTTATCTTTTTAAATAAATTAATCCTTTTTATTTGGCTGTAGAAAAAATATAGTGAGGCAATTGGGATGGAAGAAAAGAAAATAAATTGGTTATTTTTTGAAAACTTGGGACGGAGAAAAGGGGGCCGGAAACGAATTATTACCAACCCATTTAATGTAATAATAAATACACATATATGTATCAGGTAAATTCAATATTTTCAATTCATTTATTTATTTTTAAACAATCTCCATAAAAGTTATATTTTAATTGAGAAAAATTATATTCTATAAAATTAATACCCATTTATACTTTTATTACTTTTTTGAAGGTTTAAAGTAGAGCCCGGACCGTATCGTACTACGGCCGTATTTTTCGGTATTTTTCGGTATTCCGTACCGTTGTACGGTACGGCAAAATCTGAATACCGATAATACCGACCGATAAAAAGTTTATATTTTATTTTAAGGGAAATTTAAGTCCTCCGAATATCGAATCCTCAGAATATCAAGAAATCTGGTGGCTTGGTCTTCAAAAATTGCCAAAATTTTTGCCTGCGGCGCTGAAAAAGGAATAATTATGAGGAGATCGAAAGATTTAGAGAGATACTTCCAAATCCTCCTCATCCGACGGTATCATATCTTATCCTTTTTATTTCTTACATATTTCCTTATTTCGGTATCTTTCCAGACTGTGAGGTCAACATCATGATAAAGGGGATAATAGCAGGGAAAAGAGATTTGGATGGATAAGGAGGGATTGATTCATAATGACACAAGTGATTGGAGAATTTTTCTTCCTATATCTCTTCGAATCCTCCGAATATCAAGGGCTCAAGAGGTCTAAGTTAGATATCAGTGATTTGTAAAACTGGGAGATTCCATTTATCTCTTGATCACTCTTAATCCTCCAACTTGCCCTAAAATCTCTCAATTCATCCTTATTACATCAAATCCCTTTATCCATGATAAATTTATATCACTTAAATATTCATTAATCATGAATTTCTAGTACATCTAACCCCTAGTAATTACTTCTAATCCCCCAAAAAAGGCAAAAGTCCCGAATTCCCGAAAATTCCCGAAAATCGTGAATTCCCGACGATTTTTGGCTCGTGAATTCCCGATTCACGAAAATCGTGAATTCAAAAATTTCGTGAACTCTAACTGGGAGAGAAAACACTTTCCATTAAATGTCAGTTTTTTTTGTATAAGTTATTCCCCTTCAAAAATTAGCTAAACATCAGACGCCAACTACTAGAGCTGTCCGAGACCGAAATTTTTCCAAGACTCAAGACTCAAGACCCAAGACAAAATTTTTTCCAAGACCAAGACTCAAGACCAAGACCAAAACTCCAAGACTCAAGACCAAAAATCAAGACCAAATTTTTAAATCCCATAGGTCAAATTTTTGGTTTATTTTTTGTTATTTTGATACGATCACAGTCAACTTCAGCACAATTATCTATAATTTCGAAAAATTTATGCGAAATTCAAAGAATTTCGGGGAATTATTCGTGTGGAAAATCAATGAGATATTTTATTTCAGAGGATTTGGGTGGATTAACGGGATATTGGTATTATCAAAGGATTAAGAGGGATTGCCGTGGGATTTAGTGAATTATGAGGGATGTCGTGGGATTTACGTCTGGAAAGCCAAGGTAAAGCCAAAATTTTGGCGATACCCAACGTTAGCCCCCCCCCCCCATTCGAAATCGACCCCCTGGCTACGCCCTTGGATTAAGAAGGATATCGAGGTTTAAAGGGGAATTTAAGTGGATTATGAGGGATCAAAAGGAATAGTATGAAGTTGGGGGACCTGGGTGATTAGGTGATGGTGGCTGCTGATATCCATCCTCATTTTATCCCTATCTTTTTGCGCGCATGCGAAAATTTGTACAATTTTGGAAGGCCAAGAAGCCAGAATTCTTCATTTTCCAGCGCCGCAGGCGAAAATTTTGGGAATTATGAAGGCCGAGAAGCCAAAAATCTTCCTTTTCCTGCGCCGCAGGCAAAAATTTTGAGGATTTTGGATGGCCAAGCACTAAGTCCAAAAAGGTCAAAAAACCAAGACCAAAAAATAAAACCAAGACAAGACCAAGACAAACACCCCAAGACCAAGACCGAAAATAAACCAAGAAAAGTCTTGGTTCCAAGACCAAGACCAAGAGTCTCGGACAGCTCTACCAACTACACCAAACCTGAGAAAAGAATTTGATGAATATTGTTTAATGGAGAGAGAATCGATTAAATCTAATCCGTTGGATTTTTGGAAAAGTAATCAAAAAAAGTTTCCTTTATTATCTGAAACTGCACGAAAATTCCTTAGCCCACCCGCTACTAGTGTTCCATCTGAACAACTTTTCTCCACTGCTCGCGATGTATTTACTTATCGAAGAATGAGTATAGGTCCAAAAAAAGCAGAGATGGTCATATTTCTTAATCGGATTTTACCTCTGATCGATTTTAAATTTTGATATATATTTATAAAAATAATTATTGATCAATAAATTTATTTTTTTTGAATACGGTACGGAATACCGATAAATTTTTATCGGTATTTATCGGTATTCCGTGCCGTTTTACGGAACGGTAAAATTTTGAATTTTATCGGTATCGGTATTATACGGTATTACGGTACGGTACGAAATTCCGGGCTCTAGTTTAAAGGTTTTTAAAATTAATTTAAAATTTCAATTTATATAGATAAAAGATGAGAATTCTCTATTACATCACAAAATTGATTATTTAATCAGATTAAATACCTGTGTGGTTAGTAGATAAAAGATGAAAATTTAATAAATTATTAAATAATTTTTAAAGGATTTTATTAAAATTAACAATAAACTGTCTGAAATTGATACTGAAGAAAAATGTTGTGAAAATAATTGCATAAATACAAATAACCCTATTGGTAATTGTATTGAGGGAAATGGATATGTTAATATAGGTAATTGATGATGAGAATATTAAATATATTAGACGTTTGAATTAGGGTTCAGCGGTACCGGTATTCCGAGAAAAAACCGGTATCGGTATTTCAGATTGATAATACCGATCCCGATACCGGTACCGACTCGGGATCGGGATTGAAAAATCGGTATCGGTATTTCTTAAAAAAATTTTAATGCAAAAAAATATATAAATTCTTTTATAAATAAATTTATTCCTCATTTTGAAAAAAGATTTAATCAGTAGTAAAATGATAAATTAGCACTATAAAGCTAATCTCGAGCAAAAACATCTCAGGAACCAATAGAAGACCTTCCAAATCTTTAATCCTCTGATATCATCTTCATCCAATGGTATACCCCAAATTCAACTTTATACCTCAAATCAACTTTGGGGATTAGGTGGGATATCAGTCGACTTTTGGGAGTACTAGGGATACCCCCGATAATCGAATGATATCCCTCAATATGGGAACCAGACCTTCATAAAACTTTTTTTCATTAGGCAAAACACCTGTGTTTCATTAATGAACATTACCGTATTTCCTCTAATTGAGCGGCTGCCGGTCTATTTTTCAATCCCCTTTCAGAGGGCCGCTCTATTGGAGACCACCGTTCAAATAGAGACTGCCGCTTTATTTTTCATACACAAAATATTCGAGAAAAGAAAATTTCTCCATTCATTAATAAAATCAAAATTACAAAAATTTTGATTTACCGTTTTTTACCGTTCTGAATTTACTGTTCTGAATACCGTTCTTATTCAGATATCCCTTCAATCTCATCACTTTTTGGTCCTCACTTGAAATCAATGGTCCTCACCTCTGGTCCTCATTTGAAATCAATGTCAAGGATCAAGATTTTTTTGAAAATCTCTATCTCTACCGATACAAAATCTAATTATATCCAGGAACTTCATTTTATAAGGACACAGATCCCACCCTCAATCCTACGATATCACTCCAAATCCCATGATATCTCCGTAATCCCTCCAAACCATGATATCCACGATTCCCTTCAAATTTCTATCCCTTCAAATCCTTATTCCATTAATATTCAAAAGTTGCTCACATGAATTTTTATTCATCAATATTGGTTTTTATTTAATATTTTTTAAAATAATCTTGGCCCAAAGTACCGAAAAGTACCGAATCGGTACTTTTCGAGAGTACCGAAAAGTACCGATTCGGTACTTTCAGGAGTACTGCGGGAGTTATTTTACTTTTAAGCCAAAATTTAATTCACCAAAGGCGCAAAAATCGAAAATTTCGAAAATTTTAAGGCCAAAAGGCCTAGCTTTTTCCCATTTCAGCGCCGCAGGCGGAATTTTTAAGATTTTTGTAAAGTCAATAAGCCAGAGTTGTTCCTTTATTAGCGCCGCAGGCGAAATTTTTGAGAATTTTAGAAGGCCGTAGGTAAAAAAATTCACTTTTTCAGCGCCGCAGGCAAAAATTTTGAAAATTTTTATGGACTAAGAAGCCAGATTTTTTCAATTTTCGGCGCCGCGGGCGAAAATTTTGAGAATTTTAGAAGGTGAACACTAATATTAACAAGATAGCGGGTTTTAATCTGAGGATTTTTTACAATTTGCGAGATTTTTAATTTACTATGTTATTTTTTTCTTTTTTCACAAAAGCAGTTTTATTAACACAAGTTTTCGGAAGTCCACATGTTTTAGCTCTTCTTATGTCCGCACAATTGACTTTTGTATGTTTCAATTGAGGAATAAATAAAGAGGATTAGGAGTATATCAGTAATTTGGGAGAGTAAACGGGATATCTAAATGTTGTGTAGATATAAGGGATTTGTGTGATATACCTTCAAATCTCCTGATATCCTTCCGATCCATATCGGTGCAAATCTACAATACTATTAAAAATCAACAATACTATATTCAACAATATAAGTTTTTGACCATTTTGAATCGCACGAAAAGTGGCACACCTCGTATTAGAAAATTCGAACTTTTCCCAGTGGGAGAAGCTATCTCGAATTGTTAAATAGAACAGAAAATTTTATTAAATTATTTTCAATACAATTGGGAAATAATGAAATGAATTTTGCAATTCTGACTGATGAAATGAATGGAAATGTTTATGATTTTGGAAGTTCTATTATTGCAACACCAAAAAATCCACATTTTTTAATGTTTAAATAAAGAATTTATAACTGATTTATCACTTTGGTTGTTGAAAAATTAGAAATTTTAGACAAAAATTATTAAATTAATTTAATGTTTTCTTTTATTTAATGGTTAAATCAGCAATATATTTAAGTTTTTGAATATTTTGAATAGCACAAAAAGTGGCACACCTCATATTTACATTAATAACCTAAAATTTAAATATGAAAAATTTTACTTTTTTCGAACTAACCAAAAATTTTAAGACATAATTTAAATGGAATCTCGGCAGCTAACTCGACTGCCGTAGTACATCCATTTGTAGCGAAATGGATAGCTTCACCCTTGTTCATATTGCAAACAGTTGTTTTTAATTTAATTAATGTTTCTGTTATCTCATCGCATTTTGGTAGAATGGTTGAAGCTGCCTTTTCTGACTCTTCAAGGCAACAAGCAAGTTTCTCTTTAGGAACATTGCTGCAACGAGAATTTTTCCACATATTTAAAGAATTTTGGCATATAGTTTCAAGATGTAGAACCTTTAGATGGTCTGTAAGAGCTTGTTCACAGTTTATAGTGCCGCTCCACAAATTAACGGCAAAAGTACAAAAGAAAATAGCTGGTTTTGTAAGAAAACTGAGAGCATCGTGGCACAAAAATTCTATTTTATTTTTTCCAATTTCATTATTTTCAGATTTAAATGTAGTTTTATCACACTAAAAATTATAACAACTATATAATAGAATTTTGCAATAAATAAATAGTTTTTGAATAAAAATAAAAAGATAAATATGAAATAACTAAATTTTTTTAATAATACCTATTTTTTATTTCAGTAAATTTTAAGTAATTTTAAATAAATATCAAACATTATTACCATCTCCATTAGAATTAATTTGGTTTGGGCTCCATTCGAAATCTTAGTGAAGCAGAAGTTTAGTGCTTGAATTAATAATAAAAATAATAAAATAAATTTATAATTCATTATGTAGTATTAAAAAGCGGGAGTATTCAGCAAAAACTTTCCTAAAAATAAAGTACAGTAAACATCATAATAGAAGCCTAGGCTTCTATTCTTTAGAGTGTTCATCTACATATTATGGTGTTTAAACTCATAAAACTTGGAAAATTTAATGGAATTTAACATTAAATCTAAGATTTTAAATTAGGATATCTACAATATTATTGATAAATAAGATGAGGCAATTTGAGAAGAACATGAATATTTTATCTAGGAATAAAAGAGTTATTAAAAAGTATAATTTTTAAAGTGAAAGAAAGAGGGCTGAACTGAACATTTAATATTAAAGGTTCATTTTAGCGATAAATACATATATAAATAATAAAAATAAGACTTTGAGCCGAAAATAGATTCTATTAATAAAACATATATAATGAGGTCAAGGATATTATGAAAATGATTATGCTTAATATTAAGTCAATGAGTGGGATAATTATTATTTTAAAAATGTTTTTAAATTATAGTTGGAAGCTTGCAATTAATTATTTTAAATTAATTTTTTCGGATTTTTATACTAATTTTTAAAATTTTAAATGTTAATATTAATATCAAATTTTTACATTAATTCTATTAATTTTGTAAACATTACTCATTTTATTTACATTGTATGAAATTTTTACCATTTAAATTTATTTAAAAATATTTTGATAATATTTGTCAAAAATGGCTTTAAATGTCACCAGCAATTTATTCATTATTTTAAGAAATTTTGTCATTTAAACTCATAAAACATGGAATTTAACATTTAATCTAAAATTTTAAATATCATTGACATTCAACACTTACAAACTATTTTTTAATATTTTCGTTGCATATTACATTAATTAATTTTTTAACAAATAAAATGTGTATGAAGAATAATTTAATTATAATAAACATTTAGAATTATAGGCTGTATTGAGATCCTGTACCAAAGTCATTTCCGAAATCTGAGCAAAGTGCTACCGATCCCGAAACGATACCAACTAGGGATCGGGTTTGAAAAAATAGGTAACTAATGTGATTATATTAATACGGATTATCGCATTCATGATACTAGGGTTAGTAGGGTTGGCTGATCCGGATATCCAGATCCAGGATCACTTTACCAAATTATTCTAGATAATCAATGCTAATCAGAATTATGATAATTCAATTACATCAAATGGTAATTTTATTATTATTATTAATTAACGGAATAATACAAATTGTAGCCTATTCGGGAATAGTTCTGATTATTTTCGTTATACTGACCGTCTCTCTAATTCCTCTTATGATAATTTAATCTCGACTCTTAAGTAACTTTTCAAATGAAGATATGGAGATAATCTCAATTGATGATAATGTAAACAATAATCCTGGACCAATTACACCAACAAAAGAATCTAATAAAGAGAAGAATGTTTCTTCTATTAATTATCAAACAGAATATTCGGCCAATTTTAAACAAGAGGCAACAAATATTTCTTTTAAGAATGAACATCCACCCTCAATAACAACACATTCTACTGAACAAAATAGATCTGAAACAATTTTTGATTCAAATTCGTTTAATTTTAGAGGAAATCACCGTGAGTATGATGGACCCTTAACGAGATTACGTACTAATAAACAAACTATTTCTGAAGGAAATTCTGTTTTAAAATCAAATATTGCATCAGAAGGTATTTAATTCATTATAAGTACTAATTTCATTATGAAAAATTTCATTATAAGATACAAAATGTTGGTGATATCTTTAATTTCACAATTTGGGATACTTCTTGTTATACATAAATCCTTGGTAATAGAGGCTCTTATTCCCTCACCGTTTTTCCGTTGTGGCATCTGTTCTGTTTTTATGTAAAATTACTTGTCATTCGAAAGAGCTCTTCGAGCTGAGTCGAATGGCTCTATGATCAATGAAATCTGACTTCAACATAGTTATGATTGTATGCCTTAATCGCTTACAGCGGCACAAAAAACCCAGCTTTTTAATTTTATTTAGAATCGCTTTTAAGTCATGTGCAGTTAGTAAACGTTCTTATAATGTAATTCGATTTTATTCATTTAATTATAATAAATTATTAGGTCATTCTTATCCTGATGAGGATTACGAGTCCGAAAAGCAAAATGTTCTTCTAATAAACAAATTAATTCTGAAAGCAATTTTGTTCCTAAGACAATTGTTCCTTGTTTAAGAGGTCTTTTAAAAGCAAAAATAATATTTAATTTCAACTAATTAGGATTTAAAAATCATGGAAATACTTGTTATTTTAATGCTTTAATGCAGAGCCTTGCAGGTTGTGACCGTTTTGCTGAATTTATTCTATGTAATGATTTTGATTTACATAAGAAGGTGGAAGTTTTTTTAGCATTTTTATATTAATTAAAAGTTTCGATCTAGGAATACGATTTTCAAGATATATGACTGAATAGGGTTGTTTGGCTTAAGCAAATTCTTCGGTTAACTAAACAGATAAACTGAACCGAAACATTTAGTTCGATTAAAAACCTTAATCCTCGGGTTTTTGTTTTCTACGCATAATTTTTTAAGTAAAAGATTTTTAAATAAAAACCGAAATTATTTTTTAACCTTCAGAGTATAATATTTAACTCATTTGTTCATACAATTCGTTGTATGTGGTTTAATAACACTCGTGTTGACGAATGTTGTCACAGAACAATTAGTTCTATTGCGCGTGTAAATTCAACATTTTGTCTCGGCTATCAACATGTTAGTTTATTAATATACCTATATTTTCGTTCTAATACAGCGCGTGAAACCTACGTCAAATTTTCTCATTTTACAGACATATCAGTCTAAATTAACTTTCCCATTGAAAATTTTGAAAAAATGAATTTATTTATAATTTCTGCTTTGCCGGTGTTTTTTTAAACAAAAGATAGTAATTATTCGGCATTTTTGGCCATTAATTCGAACATTTGTTTACAACCTAATTTAGAACTTTTGTCACCTATTTTAGCATTTCTTGCAACCTATTTATGGACCTATTTTACCTAAAAATCCGGTCCCCAATAATAAGCAAAAAATTCTTTTTTTAATGATTTTTTGAATATATTAAAAGGATTCTCATGAGTGTATCATTTGGTTATTAAATAACCTTAATCAAGAAATTTTGGATTCATCTTGCGTGAATTATTATG
Source organism: Meloidogyne enterolobii (assembly GCA_963681835.1). Lineage (NCBI taxonomy): Eukaryota > Metazoa > Nematoda > Chromadorea > Rhabditida > Meloidogynidae > Meloidogyne > Meloidogyne enterolobii. The sequence goes on along the minus strand of CAVMJV010000014.1, from coordinate 3,011,775 downwards.
GTAAAGGTTCAACCATTCCAGGAAATATTCCAATTGCCGGAACTAGCGGCTCTTTCAATTTTAATAATGAGGATAATAAGGAAGATAAAAATTCTAATTTCCTAAAACTATTTCAGTAAGTTGCATATTTTAAAATATTTTCTATATTTGTGTTGGCTCTAGGAAGAAATTCGCTCCACAAAATACTAAAATCCTATAAGAACCACCCAACGCTAAGAAACCTCCATTTAAGGTACGTTTTAGAGAATTTGATTAGGTTAGTGTTACAAACACACTAATGGATGTAATTGATAAAGAATAGGTATTAGTTGAGTGAGAGTAATTAACCGAGAAAATACAATTCAATACAATGAATAGAGTGTATTTATGAATGAATTTATAAAAAAATTTCAATTTAGAGGACAATTCCGTCATGAAATAATATGTACTGATCCAAATTGTGATTTTGTTGATATTTCATCTGAACCATTTATTTCTGTTTCACTCACCGTTCCTTTGTAAATTTATTTACTCGTTCTATTAATATTTTAATATTTTTCAGGCCACGTAAAGTTACTGTAAAATTCATTACTATGAATCCATCACGTACAATTACACGTTTTCATTTAAATGTCTCTGAGCCATATTTATCTGTTCGAGAAATACTTGAACAAATACAGAATGTTGTGAAAATCTCCTCAAAAAATGTTTGTTTAGAAAAATATTAAAATTTCACTAACATATACTTTATTTTTACATAACAATAAATTCGGATTTTTCAGTTAGTATTTTCAGGGAACAGGCTTTAGTACGAGACCATGAGTAACAAACCTATATCTATCAATGTTTATGTTTATTATCGTCGCAGTTTACCCATGCGTTTGTCCCCGTTTCCCCAAAATTCCCTTTACTTTTTTTGAATAGCCAGCGATATCTCCTTTTCGATAACTGAGATTTTAACTCAAGATTTTCTCTCAATCCAACGTTTTTTACATAATAATGGACGTTCATTTTCATGAATCATATCAAATATTTTTTCATAAATTTTAATTTTGCTTCAAATAATTTCTATTTATCAGATGGTTGCATGTAAAATTAAACAAGATGGTCAATCTTATTTAGTTCCATTTAATTCAGTTCTTGAAGGTGATAGTCAGTTAAATGATTTTACAATTCTTGAAATACCTGAAATTCATCCACAACTTTTAAAAAAATTAGTTATTGTTATTGTAAATTTTGTTTTTGATGGGAAAATGTATATTTAAAAAATATACTAAAAATAATTTAAAAATTTTTGTAGTTTTGGAGAGCCTTATATAGCTTTTATATATAGAAATTTAACTTTTGAACAGTTAACTTTCGAATTAATGAAGGATGGAGCAATTTTTCTTCCAAAACCTTATTCCAGCATAAATCCCGATTTTAAAATTATTATACTAAATTCTGATGGATCTTTCTATTGTTCTTTGCAAAATATTGAAGGAACTGTCAATTGTTTGTTTCAAAACTCTGATGGGCGTGTTTATTATTTTAATCCTAAAACGATGCAACCTTTTATGAATAATCATGTTTACAAGTAAATTTATTAAATATTTTTAGGAGAACTTAGTGGAAAATATGCACATTTCATGTTTTGTGTTTACAATTTTAGTTATAATTTCGGTAGAGTGGGATGTCTTTTCCCTGTATTGGAACTAAACCGTTTTGGAAATAACCTATTACTCGTTGTTGGATCAACTTTCCCCGTAACGCTCTTAACAAATAAATCTATGTAAAAATCTAGTTAATATTGTATCAAAAATTTTCAGTATTTTGAATGCTAAAGAAAATAATAAAAAAGTTATCCATATAAATGTTGAATGGAATTTGTCTTCAAAAAGAGAATTTGAAAAAATTTCTATTAATGAGCAAGCAAATAAATGAAAATTATAAATTACTGAACAATTTTAATGATAATTCAAAGCAAACCCCTGTTTCTTTAATTACAATGCTTGATAATTTTGCTAAATCAGGTAGGTTTTAAATTAACAAAGTAAAATAAATTCTATTTTACAAGTAGAACCTATTCAATTTTGGAACTGTCCAAAATGCAACAACCCTTCTGGATTTATGCAAATTAAATTTGATTATTTGCCTGAAATTCTTGTTTTCTATCTAAAACGTTTAGATCAGGTAAATTTATTTTCCAGATTTACTTAGGGCCTTCATGCATAGTTGTACTGAATTTTGGTCAACGGAATTCTAGGCACTAAGTCAAAAAACGGAATATTTAACTCTCCCGGCTGAACACTTCCGTTGATCACACTCCCGGTTGATCAATTTTGCGGTTGATCACTTCCCAATTTGAGTTCCAGGGAGTGGACCAACCTGGAAATATCATCTGGGAGTGGACCAACTCTCCTGATGATCACTCCCTCGGTAGGTCAACTCTCCCGGTGATTAATTTTCCGGGTGATCACTCCCGGTTGTTCAATTCTCAGTGAGAGTGTTTAACAGAGAGTGTGATCAATCGGGAAATTGATTGATAATGGTGTATATTTGATTGATAATGGGTATATTTATTTGATAATGGTGTATATCTTAAATGAGTGAGCTCCTTCTATCTATGTGCCAATATAACTTTAGAATTATTCTTTTAGGTGAATCTTTGCCTGGGTGTATCTTAACCTAAAGTTAAGTGCCTTATTCTTTTAATTTTTTTGAGTTTTTGCAACGAATTTCGCATATAGACGATGAAAAGTATTAAAAATTAAATTAATTTAAATTAGTTTTTGAATTTTCTAAAATTAAATGTGGTCTAAAAATATAATTATTTTTTAATCATTTTTGAGTGAAAAACAAACAATTTAAATAATTATTATTTAACAAGACTGAAAAATATACTTTTTAGACCACAATTTTTTATTATTCGACTTTTTCAATACTCAACCGGTACACCTCAATTGAGTCCGCACGATTGAGTCCCCACGATTGAGTCCGCACGATTGAGTCCCCACGATTGAGTCCCGGCACGATTGAGTCCCCACGATTGAGTCCGCACGATTGAGTCCCCGTTGTATATACCTCAATTGAGTCCCCTGGATTTAATTATATTAAAAAAGATTAAGAGGGATATTTGGGGATTTGGAGGGATTAATGTTAATATCAGGGGACTTGTATGCGACATCGAGGTATCAAGATGGATATTGGTGAATATCAAGGGATATAAGTAGATTTAAGCGGGGATATCGTTTGAATTAAGGCAGATATCAACAAATTTGGAGAGATTAAGATGGATATTGTGGGTTTGGGGATTAGGAGGAAAATCGAAAGATTTTTTGAATGACAGCTCATTCGAAAGTAGTGAGTCGAATGTAGAGACCGGCGCGGGACGGGATCCCGCGCGGGATTTTGCGGGATACCGCTCCCGCAATCCCGCACTTTTTTCGATTTGCGGGATTTTGCGGGCTAAAACCCCGGAAACCCCGAAAAACCGGATTTTCTCAAAACTACCCGGTTCGGGGCTACCGGACCCGGAAAACCCGGTCCCGGGCCCGGCCCGGGTTCGAACTCTAAAAATTACCCACATATTCAAATCTAGTTGAGCCATCTAAATCCACTATTTTGACCTTAACCCACCGTTCTTCAAATCACCCTTTATCTCTCCAAATATTTACCGATATCCTCCTAAATCCACCTATAAGCATTAAAATGCTCAATCTCTCTTAATCCACTGATATCCCTCTTAATCCTCTGTTATTTATTAATTCCTCCCTTAATCTGTCGAAATCCACCGATATTATTTCCAAATCCGACGATATTCAACATATTTATAATTAAAAAATTTTTTAATTAAAATCCCGGAATCCCGCGGGATCCCGGTAAATTTGAGAACGGGATTACCGGGACTCCGGGATTAACGGGATTAATCCCGCGGGATCCCTCCCGTTCGATATTTTCAAACTCAATCCCGTTACGGGATCCCGGAAATGCGATTTTGCCGATCTCTAATGCAGGATATGGAATTTTTAAAATTAAATCCACGGGTACTCAATTGAGGTATATACAACGGGGACTCAATCGTGCGGACTCAATCGTGGGGACTCAATTGTGCCGGGACTCAATCGTGGGGACTCAATCGTGCGGACTCAATCGTGGGGACTCAATCGTGCGGACTCAGTTGAACTGCTCCGATACTCAACGACAATATTCTTAAAGAATTGTTAATCACAATTATTATTACATTTTACTTTTTGTTTTATAAAAGAAATTAAAAATTTATTGACAATTTGAATATTTAAATTCTCGTAAGGATTCTGAAAAAGAAAAATGGTAAAAGAAATTTCAACTTTTTTAAAGTTTTGTAATTCCCCCTTTATTATTCTCAACTAACGAAATGTTTTTGAAAGTAAAGCTTTTTTAATAAGGAATTACTTAAGTAAATTTTAGAAGCGAAAAATGAGGGAAAAGATAAAATTTTAAAGACAATACAATGCAAAATAACTAACAATTCTGCATTAAAGAAATTTTGAAAAAAAATTTGGAAGGAAAAAAGCGATAATAAAGTTTAAAAAATATATTTTAATTCTTTCGATGATTTAAAGAAAAACTTTCTAAATTAACAAGATTTTTAAATAATTCTTAAATAAACTAATCAGGATTCGTTAAAATACTATATCCTTAATTAAATTGATAGTATCTTTTCAATTTAAAAATAAATTTAAAAAAGTCATTCTAAAACAAAAATTTAAAATATAAAAATTATTGTTTAATGGAATTTTGTTATAATAATTGAAAGTTAATTTATTAAAAATTTAAATTAATTTTTCTTAAGCAAAATTTAAATTTCATGGAAAAAATTTAAAATTATTTTTAAGAATATAATAGGGAAATATAAATGGCCATTTTATCTTTAAGTTTAAAAGAAATATTTAAGAGTGATAATTTAAATTGGTGAAAAGTAATCAGAAAACATAATTAATCAAAAGATTTTAATAAAATTCCTTAAGAATTAAATGTTTTGAAATGTCGTATTTAAATGGTTTAGTCTCCAAATCATTTCCAAAATTTGCTTCAACAGAACAACAGTTCAAGAGAACACGTGGTTTATATGGATCGAAATTGTCTTTTAATAATACACCTTTACCTTTAAAAAATAATTTTTGTATGATTATTTAATTAATTACCAATTTGTTTTCCATTTTGTGTAAAGAAAACATAAGGAGATTCATTCGTCATATTAAATGGTGGATAAACTATTCCACAACCGAAAATATCGTTATTCTTCCAAGTAAAGGATGAAAGTTGAAAGTATCCTCTGTTATATATTTTACCATATTTTGCAGAATAGTAAATATTCTTGCTTGTACTACAATTTCTAAGACCAAAACTCATATATAATCTGCTACCATTTAATTCTTTTTCAAATTTACATTTAACTTCAAAATAATATAAAGAATAATTCAAACAGCTTTGTATTTTGTTGAATGCATTTTCTGTATAAACTGCTATATATTTATTACAGCCTAGAAATATCTTAAATGAACCTCAAAAATTCTAACAATAATTTACCTTCTTTCCCCACCAAATATTTAACATTTTCAGGGTCAATTAAATTTACAAATCCATTCCCTTTAATACAATTCCCAACAGGGTTGTTTGTATTTATACAATTATTAGAACAACATATAAAGTGTCCACTATCAATTTCTTTCCATTTATTTTTAACTTTAACAAACACCATATTATTCAATAAACTAACACCAAAATTTAAATTATTTATTTTTAATACATCGCCAATCTTTTTGTCAATCAGATCATTTGCCTTTATATAATTGAATTTTAATTTATTTAAAAAATATTTTTTATTTTAAATATTTAAATAATTTTCTTTTAAATTTTTTTGTGTAATTGGAGAAAGTACCTATATTTAAAAATTTTGAATTTTTTGAAAAGGCACTTCTCAAAACATTGAATCCTTAAAATCTCAACACGGTTAAAAAGTTGCGGTTTTTTTGCGGATATCCGCCGAATATGGATACCAAAACTCATGTCCATCAGGAATTGGACCGGTCATTCAAAACCCGAGAGCGAAACCCGGTCTTTTTTCGACCCGAAAACCGATCCGATGATCATTTTGGACAAAAAATTAATTAAGGGTATTTGGAATTTTGCCGCTCGGTTATTTAAAATCTTGAGTTTGTTAGTAACAAATTACCTTTTTAATTTCAACTTCCAAAGAATTAATTTTCTCATCTTTTCGAAAATTTTCATCATTTATTTTTTGAATTTTCTAAAATAATTTCAACAAAACATTTCTTAAATAATCAAACCTTATCCACTTGCTTCAATTCATTTTCGAGAAAGACATTTTTCTTTTCTAAATTAGCAGTCTTTTCCTTCTCTTCAATAAATTTTAATTCAAGAATATTAAAATTAGTTTGAAGTTTAATTAAATCATTGCTTTGATTATGCAACTTTAAAAAGAATTTTTGTAATTTTGAAAATTAATTATATTTTTTAAATTTACTTATATCTCCAAATCAGCAAATGTGATTAGTTATATTAAGAAATAAATTATTTCATTTACCTTTTTAATTTCTTCCTCCAAACAATTAATTTTCTCATTTTTTTGCTTTAAATAAGCATCATTTTCAGCTTTTAATTTCTCATTATTGTCTTCAATTAAATGTTGAAAATATTGTTTTAAATTTTTAATTTCATTTTCACGTTCAGAATTTATTTTTTGGATTTTCTAAAATCAAAAATACTATAAGATGGGAAATAAAAAATAAAAAAACTTGCATTTTGGAATTTTAAGCTACAATTTTCCAAAGTTAAATCATTATTTTTTAATTTCAACTAAAATATAGTAAATTTATTTTTAAAATCAGTTTTGTATGACTGTACAACACCTTCGTGCAGAAAAAAATTATAGGGGATAAAAATTGAAAGTGTCGTACAATGCCTAGTTGGATCCCACTTGTGTTTCTTTCGAAAAGAAAATTTGTGCTTAATGTGAGAGTGACACCAAACGATTAATCGCACAAGTGAGATCTACCTCTAATAATTTAATGAAAAATAATTTTTGACCTCTAATTCCTTGAAACGTTGCTTAAGACCTTCAATTATATTTTTTGATAAACAACAAGAAGTACATGTAGTTGACAACCCTTCAACACTAGATGTTTCCAAAGTACAACTTTTCTCTGTATAATTTTCAACTTCTACAAGTGTCTCATCTTCAATTTTATCTGAATCATCCTCAATATTATCAGAATTTAACCATTCTTCAAATTGTTTTGGTGTTCTCATGTTTTTTTAAAGAATTATCTTCTGAAAATTAATTAGGACTTTCAAATATTATATTATACAACAAATTTTTCTTTTTGCCACAAATTTGGGCAAAAAATACAATTAATATTTTAATCAAAAAAATTTTTAACGTTTTTCAATAACAGAATAATAATCCTTAACGGTTCACTCAAAAAACTTATTTCCTAAGTAAATCACTCAACAAGGTTAAATCCACTAAACATTCAAAAAATAAAAGTATAGAAACAAGAACTCCAAAAATTATAACATTTATTGAAAATATGTAAAATTGCCTAAAATAAATCCAGGGAAATAATTTCACTTATAGGAGGGGAGAAAAGTAAGAACAAAGTTAAGAATTTCTTATATGTAATAATTTTCAGGTATATAAAATTAAAACCTATTTAAATTATTAGTTTCAAGATAATTTTTTATAAAATAATCAAAATTTGTTACAATAAATCTTAAATTAAAGTGATAGTATTTTCGTAAATAAATATACTGAAAATTTAATTCAAATTTAATTATATTTTTTAAAATTAATTTAATAAAAAATAAATTTAAGAAAACAAGGTATTCTAAAACAAAAAGTGAAAACACACATTGTTTATGGAATTTTGGTAAAATAACTACATAAAAGTTAAACTTATAAAAAATTAAATTACAGTTTTTTAAACAAAATTTTAAATTTTATGGAGAGAATTTAAATTTATTTTTAAATGTATAAAAGAGAAATTAATTTATTTATATGTATATTGAAGGATTTTTGCTCAGAGAAAGTTTTTGTATTCGTCTATTGAGAAAAAAGAGGGGAAAAGGATTAATTTATTTGTTGAGGGAAAATTTTAAATTTAAAAAATGTTTTGAGGGATAATTAAAAATACATATTTAGATTTAAATTAAAAATGACTTTTAAAAAATACATGAACAAAGTTTTTAGATTTTTATAAAATGGCAGGAAATATTTAATTTAAATTTCCTTTTTGATTATTTAAATATTTTTTAATTTAAAAATATGTTTAGAATTTTCTAAAAAAGTTCAGAAAATTTAATTTAAAGTATTTTTCATATAAAAGTTGTAGTATATCTGGGATGGAAGGAATCAGGAAATTTTTTATTCAAATGCAATCCTCAAATGCATAACCTCCCACAACTTCAGACAACCCTCAAGTTTAAAAAATAAAAAGTCCTCAATTTTTGAATTTTCGGCTAATTAATTATTAATTTATTCCTCATTAATTTATTCCTTATTCCTTAATTAAAATATTCCATCAACAAATAAATTTTTTCTCAACATTCAAACAAAAGTTGCTTTGGGCAAAAAACCCTTCAAAAACTCTTCAATTAATCTTAATATTTTTAATTCAATTCACTATTTAAACTTCATAAAAATTAAATTTTCGTTTAAGAAAAAATTAATTTATCTTTGTAAATTTAACTTTTAATTTACCAAAATTTTGTAAAACAAGTATCGTTTGTGTTTTTTTCAATTTTTGTTTTAATTTTTTAAATTAATTTAAATTTAAAAATAATTTAAATAGTTGTAAATTTAATTAAATTATTTTAATTTATTTAATTAAGAAATTCTCTTTAAAATGAATGAGGAAGAATTATTAAATGTTGAAAAACAAAATAATGATTTAATTCAACCTAAAAATAATTTTAACAATCTTCAAAAACTTTTTGTTGAAGAGAAAGAAAAGAATTTAAATCTTGAAAAGAAAAATATTTTTCTAGAAAATGAATTGAAAGAAAGAGATAAAGTTTGGATTTTTTTGAATATTTTTTGAAAAATAATTTTAGAAAATTGAAGAATTAAGGCAAAATTTTCAAAAATTACAAGCTAAGAAAGATGCTTGTTTAAAACAAAAGGACGAGAAAATTAATTCTTTGAAAGAAGAAATAAAAAAGGTAAAGATAAAATATCCTCTCATTAACAATTTTAAATACTGTAGCACCCAGAGACTTCAGAGTCGGATGTGTCGGGGATCGGAGGATCTTTCGGGGTTCGTGTCGGGGTCTTTGTCATAAAACCGTTCGGGGTACGGGGTGCTACCCTAATTTTAAACCAAAAATTAATTTTAAAAATTTAATTCATATAAAAAGGCAAATGCATTATTTGACAAAAAGAATAATGGGCCCTATCTGAATAAGAGGGCGGTTTGAATTTTTTCCTTCATTTTTTCCTACCTTAATATATAAATAATGGTCAGTCTTTTCTTCCTCGTTCAATTCCACTCTTTTTACCTGTGGCAAATTCAAATAAAAGTGAACAAAGAAAAGATTAAAAAAACAAAAAATGTAAAAAAATAAAACAAAAAGTAAAAAAAAGTTTGTTTACGTTTCACTTTCATATATTTTATATTTTTTTGTAATTTACAAGAATGCGTAAAAAAATAACTAATATTGTCGAATCTAATGAGGTAATTGATTAATACATTATGTTTAATGTTAACACATTTTCAGTACTCACCAGATTTTGAAATTATAACTCTTTTTTGGATATTATCTTTGGATAATATAGGGTGTTAAAATTTTTAGCGTACCATGGGTTACTGAATAACGAAATGAAATGTGAAAATTGCGAAAATTTGATGGGATTAAATAAAAGTTTAACTGACTCATACATGATGGAAGCTCTTTTTCGGCAAAATGCACGAGCGAAATGCGAATCAATTACTGATGCATTTGTAAAAAAATTAAAAGAAAAATATTGCCTTTGATTATTTATTTTTTTCCTTGTATAAAAAAGTTAATCCTCTCATTTGAATTTGCCACAGGTAAAAAGAGTGGAATTGAACGAGGAAGAAAAGACTGACCATTATTTATATATTAAGGTAGGAAAAAATGAAGGAAAAAATTCAAACCGCCCTCTTATTCAGATAGGATCGAATAATGAGTTATCAGTTAAATTGAAGAATATGTATATTAAATATGTGGTTAGTTTATAATTAAATTTAAAAATTTTTTAAAGTATTTTATTTGTTTAACACATCTCTCAAATTTGTAAAAATAATTTCCTAAATTATTAAAATTAATTTTCCTGTAGAACCTAAAAAAGATTTCTTACAAATTTGGTTGTTGTATTGTTTGCCAATCTCAATTGGATCATGAAAATGTTTATATTTTGAAAAATTGTAATCATACATATCATTACTATTGCATTACTCGTTGGATTTCTGAAGGGGTGAAAAAATTTAATTTTTTTTAAATTTAATACCGAATATTTATCAGGTGTTTTTTGACTTAAATAATTTTCTTATTATTCCCCCCCCCCCTTTTTTTGTAAAATCCACAAAAATTTAAAATATAGTAATAGAGAGTAAAGCTGTATAAATTGTGTGTTAAGTCTCTCTCTCACCAAAATAGCATAAAAACCTTTGTGGTTGATTTAATTACACCAAAAAATCCACAAATCAACTTAAAATATGTATATCTCCAACTCTTATTTTTATCATTAGTCAAAAAATTGTCCTTGTTGCCGGGTTCCTGCTACTTTGAATGATATTAAACAATTTTTTGTCGAAAAAGCAAGTGACAGTTCTGATGAGTTTGGTGATGAATTTACTCAAAGTTCAAGTAATATGACAAAAGTTATGAATAATTTAAGTAATAAATATGTGGTTAGTTTATATTACAGATAAGTTATTAAATAAATTTTTTAAAGGAATTTGTTAAAATTAAAAATAAATGGAGTGAAATATACAATGATTGTTGTGACGATAATTGTATAAATACAAACAAACCTACTGGAAATTGTAATAAAGGAAATGGATTTGGAAATTTAATTAATGATGAAAATATTAAATATATTAATTGCTTGGAGGGGAATGAAGGTAAATTAATTGAATTTTGGAATTTTCATTTGTTGAAAATAATTTAAGGTTATGATAATTTTGTCGATGTTTATGCAGAAAATTCATTCAAAAACCCACAACGTTGCTTGAATTATTCTTTATATTATTTTGAAGTTAAATGTATATTTGAAAGAAATGAGGGCGAAGTTAAGATGTATATTGGTTTAGTAAATTTTAATAAAAATAAAGGGATTCGGTATTCTGCAAATATTGCTATAATTTTAAACGAGAAAGATGAAGCATTTGAAACTCCAACACCTTTCAATAATAATGATATTTTTGGTTGTGGATTAGTTTATCCTCCAACTAACATGACGAATAAATTTCCTTATGTATTCTTTACTCAAAATGGAAATCAAATTGGTAAATAATTAAAAATTGTTTTTACTAAAATTGTTTTTAAAGGTAAAGGAATATTAAAGGACAATTTCAACTCATATAAACCTTATGTTGACTTGTATCGTTGTTCAATTGAAGCAAATTTTGGAAATAATTTGGAGTCAAAACCATTTAATTATGACATTTCAAAACATTCAGTTCTTAAAAAATTTTATTGAAAATTGTTTTTTATTAATTTCATTTTTTGAATTACTTTATTCATTTTAATTATCAATTTTTAAAATATCTTTTCTGAATTTATTAAATA